>CM071799.1:5729956-6329956 GCA_036559045.1 Platycarya longipes | reverse complement strand
GAGAAATTAAAACAACACAACAAAATTGTACGGACTTAAAAATGATTTTATTGACTGGCGAGAAGCGCCCTCTCTCTATTCTTCCTTCTTTGGGATTTTTTATTTTATTTTATTTTATTTTGTTTATATTACTCTATTCAGCACAATAGAATAATTTTTATTGCAGTCTATATTTAATAGGTTGCAATATAATTTTTACGAGCTTATAACCTGTGCATCGACGATGTACGGATTGTTACATATATTGTATATAAAGAAGAAAAATTTAGAGAGAGATCGAAAATGATTTATTTTGTCAAAGCAATATGAAAGTTGAAATAATTTTATTGACTAAAGTCTTGAATCGATTTATATATTTATATGTAACAACAGAAATAAAATTTAAAAATTACAATAATTCATATTAAAATATTCTTTTTTTAAGAAGATTACTGCTCTATTCATATAACACTATAAAATTCTATTTTTTTTATTTTAATTATAGTCAATAATAGCCTACTTGAATGCCACGTTAGAGTGGACTCCACTTTTCCTCGTTGCGGATGATGTTCAATGTCTAAATTGGTCCAAAATATTCAGATTTAAAAACTATCTCAAATTTGGTATCCAATTCAAGTTTCTATTGGGGAAAAAAAATTCCAATCGCAATTATTCTAAATTCAATTCAACCAAATTTAACAATACAGTGATTTAAATAACAGTTAAAAAATAACGATCATGATTGTGTATAAGTCTAACTTGAGATAAGCACTTAAAAAAAAAATCTAACCTTGTATCAGATCTGATCTAATTGCTCATCTTGCTTAAGATGTTCTCACGTCGTCTCGTCCCTATCAAGAGAAAATATTGGATGCATCCAATACTCATAGCACACACTCACATGAACAGTACTCATGACTCATAGCACACACTCACATGAACAGTACTTATAAGTACTGTTCATGTGAGTGTGTGCTATGAGTGTTAGATGCTCCCTAGCATTACTCTCCTGTCAAAGATAAATCCACACCGCTTCTTCTTCCTTCTCCCCTCTTCTGCTTTTCCTTTCTTTTTCTTTTTCTTTTTTATTTTATCATTTTTCCAGCGTTAATATCTACTCTTTACCTTTCCTCGAATTCATGAAACCTTGATTTCAAGTACTGGTAACCATTAATACAACTTTGACAATATGGAGGATAATGGTGAGGAAAAATTAATGGCAGTGGGGCAGCACATTGCCAAGACACTGGGCCGCTACGAAACCATGGCTGATGATATCTTGCAAATCTTCTCCAACTTCGACGGCAGGTTTTCTCGCAAAAGTGGATTATTCTCTGTGAATTCATCATGCCTGTTCAACTCTAAAGTTTGCACATCAAAGACTCATACACGCGGAGAGAGATGCTTTTATATGAGAAGTAGAAGAAGAAGGTTTTTGAAGAGCTTGCCTTCTTCGCAACGAAATGGCCCAAAGATTTAATTAGTGCAATAGATTCAACTCCAAGTTTGCACATCAAAGGCTGCGATACACGCAGCGAGATGCTTTTATAGAAGAAGATTTTTGCAATTAACGGTTTCTTCATGGCAAAATGGCCCCGACGTTTAGCAATAGGTTCAATACCTACTGATTAACGCTTGGAATCTAGCGGTTTTATCTTCGAAAATTTGGGATAATTATCAGGTTGTTTGAAGATACTCTAATCTTTTCACATACTTTTATTTTGTTGATTTTTTTTAACGGATTGACGATTAGAGTCCATTTAGCGGTTCTATCCCCGACAAATACAGTGTAAATGACACCTAAACCTGTTAGGATTCGGCTTTTATATAGTTAAATAGATTAGAACGTTTTTATTTTATGAGTAAATTAAATAAATTTTTCAAATTTTAAAATTTTTTAATTTATAAATAAGAATATTTTAATTAATTTTATTCTAAAATGATAAATTTTCTATTTATTTATTATGTGGACTGAAAATGAATCCAATTTTTTAACCTCTATAGATATAGCATTGTCTTTCACAATATTCTCAATAAAATTTGTACAAAATTTGATTACAAAATTCAGTTTACACTTTTCAATAATATTAAATAACAAGTTTAAAAAATTTGCCACTATTTTATTAAAATATTAATTTTGATACATTTTAATTTTAATTACAATTTGAATATTTATTCATTATTAAAAAATTACGCATTAAATTTTTAACGTTCATATTATTCCAACGGATAAATTTTTTTAATAATCTTTTTTTATAATGATCATATTTTTTCAACTGATATATTTTTTTAACGGTCATTTTTTTCAAATAGAATATAGATACAAATTAAAGTAAGAAGCTATGCAAAAGATTAAATATGTTTAAGAAACAAAAACTAGAAAATACAGCAGGTAAAAATTGAAAAATAAGGGGAAAGAGAATTTTTTATGCCAAGATAATATTTGGCCAGCGGATAGGGTTCAACAAATTGGGCTAATAGAGTTGATGACAGTTAAAATTATTGTAATTTTGTTGAGTACATTACATCCCATTTAAATATATTTCCTTTATCGACTTATAAAGCTATTTCTCATTCGTTAACTAAATAGGTGTTAACTAATTACGCGTACAATATATTTAAATCACGAATGCGTAAGAACTTGTTCAGATAGAGGATTATCTTTTACTTTTCTTTTCTACAAATTAGAAGTGTACCTCCATTTCCTGGAGTATCAGAATGTATATGCACAATTAATGCTTCATAAACATTGCACAAAGTGTCGCCTTTGAAAGTCTTTGTTTGGATATTGTTGAAGTAATAAGACCATGAATTCTTTTCTCAAACATGGAAGAAGAAGAAGAAGAAGATATTGAGGGGGTCGAGCTCCATCGCCTGTCTTGCCGTGTTCGCTGCCGAATTGGGGGGGTTTGCTAGCTGTACTTGGGATGGGAAGACGAATTATCATGGAAACCAGTCTTGACATGAGTGTGGGTAAGGGCTTAATAATCGGGTGTATGCAAGTTAATCATGTTTAGTAATATAATAAGATATATTAAAAACAAAACTTCCAAGTCCAAAGAAACAGATCACACCCATTAACAGCAAAATAACTTCTCATAAATATCATAGAATAAATTAGGAGAGAAAAGAAATAGTAAAATAACATGCAAATGGCAAGTTGCAAGTCCGCATGCAGCTACATTATATTCAACTATACATTTTGATTGCAGGGAAGATGACAACCGATAGAAAATGAACCAAAAAATAAAAAAGTGACGCACCAATTCAACCTTGAAACTTTGAAAAAAAAATCAAAGTCAAAATTAGTAGCTAAAATTATTTTCACATTATTTGCAGATAGTATAAATTAAGAGTAATATTATATACAAACATATTTATGAATTAATTTGTGCACCACTACATGCCTATTGACTGCCTACATGCATATTCAAAATTTAAATTTGACTTTTTAATCAATCATGTTGGACGAATGCACATATTATTACGCAAAATTACTTGCAATTAGGATTTTCCATAAATTAAAGCCCATGATCGTGGCAAATAAATATACCGCGTGATGTACTCTAAGGACGTACGTACCACAAAATTAGGAAAACATTTATATATATATATGTGTGTGTGTGTGTGTTGTGTGTGAATAAAAAAAAATGTGTTATGTACATTGTGTGTGTGACCGTGACGAAGGTTATTATATATACTACTTCAAATATTCCATAGACATAGCTTTTGAAATTATTTAATTACTTGCGCGCGTTGGTTTATTACGATTAGCTTTATTTATAGATTTAAACCTTTATTTAAACTTTGATCTAGTTAACATATTATATAGTCCATTAATGTTGGATGGAATATTTTTCAAGGTTAATTAGTACAAACTATAATATTAAAATAATTAATTAATTATTGGTCAGCTAGTTAACATACGATTATTTTTAATTTCCTCACTCAGGTTTTTAGTTTATAAATCCCGAATTCTGAATTTGTAACTTTTTAATTAATGCCTAGCTTAATTCAGAACTATCGCCATTATTGGGAGAGTTATCGTGCATGTTATAATTATTGAATTTGGTTCAAGCATATAATAATGTTTGATATATATATATATATTAATTTTAAATAGGGATGTGTATATACAGAAATTATATGGCTTTAATTAGTTTAAACAATACTAACTAGCTAGCTAGCTAGTTGACTTTCATCATGCGTCCTCCTCGATCGAGGTCTACTCCCTCGTCTAAATTGAAACTTATTAGCTAGCTAGTTGACTTTCATCGTGCGTCCTCCTCGATCGAGGTCTTCTCCCTCGTCTAAATTGAAACTTATTCCTTTCTTCCTCGATCCCTACGTCTAGTACTTCAACCATTTATCCCACGTCCAAACTCCACTCATCTCTCTCTCTCTCTCTCTCTTAGATCTCTCTCGTTGTCCTGAGAAAATCGTCAAAATGCTTCTTCTCCGACTTCTTCTTGCTTCAACTGTCACCTTTTGCTTTTCAACTCTTGCTTACGGAGCCTCTCAACTAGCTACAGACGAAGGTATATATATATATATATATATATATATATTATAGTGGGGTGCAAGATTTTTAAGTTTTATTTCTTATTAATGGAATAAATCGTACTAGTATTTTGTTTTTGCTATGGATGATCACGGCCAGTACCATATATATATATATATATATATATAGATTTGAGGAGGGGATCTTAATTAATAAATGGGTTTTTGCAGTGCAAGCTTTACGTGACATAGCAAAGACGATGGGTAAGACGGATTGGAATTTCAGTGTAGATCCATGTAGCGGACAATCTGGATGGAATACTCCCAACCCAATCAAAGGATTGGAGAATGCTCTCACATGCAACTGCACCTTCTTCATCAATGGCACTGAATGCCATGTAATCAGCATGTCTCTCTCTCTCTCTCTCTCTCTCTCTCTCTCTCTCTCTAAATATATATATATATCATTTTTACTTTCAAATGATCAAATTGTCAAACAGTTTTTGTCTACTCGTCATCTAAATAGCTTTTTTTTTCTTCATGCTAATACGTAGATATTATTAGTTGCTTATTGCAATTTGCTTAAAGAAGAATACATTAATTGATGCACACTAATTTTATGAATTAATTAATAAGAAATATTTGGTCTTTTCCTTGGACATTAATTAGGTCATTAGTGTACGAGCCTCTTCTTTATGAGTCATTACCCAAAAACAAAAGGTAAATGCTTAAATTATAGTACTACTTGAGCTGATCATCAGATTAGCTGGGGAACTGACGTTTGCTCGAAATTACGGGACGTACTTGCAGTGATGTTCATAATATATATATACATATATATGTAGAATGATCACTAGTTGAAGAACACGATCGACAAATTAAGATGTTTAGCATGGTTGATCTTATGCCAGCTCTTCACACATGGTTCATATAATATATATACTTGATCACGATGGGTATAAAATCGAGTAGGATAAACTTTGACAAAGTCAAAGAAAAACTGGGTTCTACAACTTGTTGGCCAGCTAGGCTCGCCAGCCAACTTAATTGCATGTTTATTATATCTATAATAAACTATGTTTATTATTTCTAAACCCATGTGAAGAACTGGCATAAGACCCAAATCGATCATCTGGCCGGTCTGTTTTAATAATTTCTTTCTGAATTTCCTTTTCCTTTTTCCCTTACATCATTCTCGTTTTCTGATAATTTACAAAGAACAAGTCAAATAAAGACAAAGTAGGGTTCCACCATGTAGAATCACTAGGTGAAGAACATTATCTTTTTACTCAAGAAAAAGAAAATTCTTCACATGGGTCTAGAACTTATGCCAGAAAATAGAAAAGAAAATTCAGAGAGAAATTAAAACAGACCTGGAATTGGGTCTTAATATGCCAGCTGATGTTCACATGGTTCATATAATATATATACTCGATCACGATGGGTATAAAATCGAGTAGGATAACCTTTGACAAAGTCAAATAAAAACTGGGTTCTACAACTTGTCGGCCAGCTAGGCTCGCCAGCCAACTTAATTGCATGTTTATAATTTAATTCTATGCCACCAACTTGCATATTAATTATTATTTTTTTACGTTTTTAGTACTTTTAAATATTTAAAAAATAACAACATTGTTAAAATTACATCTTTAATTATTAAGTAGAAATTTTCTAAAAAAAAATACTAAACTCATGTCATAGTCGGCAAGTTTAGTATTTCTCTATACGTATATATAAATTTTCTCGCGTTTACACTGCTGTCATGTCTCAGATGGATGATCAGGATTCAAGAGGGCCCTGAGGATCGGGCCACGTCTTTAATTAAGCATTTGATTCCTTTTTTGGATCAGTTTACTCTCAATATTATTATTTGTTTGAATTGAAGTCAATGTTACTCCTCATCTATTTGAAAAATGATAGTCTTCCTATTTTTTTACAATTTCTTTATTATTCATTTTATTTTTTTAAAAATTTTTTCTTTTATTTAATGATTAAGAAAGTGATTATTAATAAAATTGTATATTTTTTTAATTTTTTTTTAATAATTAACAATGTTAAAAAAATAATAAATAAATAAAACAACTATAAATAATAAATAAATAATAAAAAAAATTATAAAAATATCATTACCCCATCTATTTTGAAGGGCTCCTCTTCAAAATGGAACCAGTGCTTGATTCGAAAGTACGCAGTACTTGTACGTACTTGTACCTGCAACTCCATTAATAATAAGTAATTACTTTTTTAAAAAGAAAATAAGAAGTAATAAATAAACTCCTCGTGGGCTTTTGACAAGGATCATGCGTTTTGAGGGTTTCTGCGTAACTGGATCACAAGTCCAAGTCCAAGCCCAGGCCTTAAATTGAAGATATATATATATATATATATATTTTAAATAGGGGAAATATTTTAACTACCCACATCATTTTCATTGTAAAATTATCAGCGTAAAAAGTATTTATTTTGTGTAATTATTTTCTGATGACAAATCTAAAAATTGGTTGCGCTTTTGTAATGTAACTGGAAGAACAGAGTTCTGAAGGGACAGAATCTGCGAGGCACTCTCCCACCAGATTTGGGCAGGTTTCCTTACCTCCAAGAGATGTAAGTATTCATTCTTCTTCTTGTAACGGTGATATGCTCCATGTACTACTTGTCTTTAGTTTCCTTCTTCAACTAACTTAATCGCCGTACTCATTTGTCTCTAATCTCCCTTTCATATCAGTGATCTCACACGCAACTACCTTAACGGTTCAATCCCTCCAGAATGGGGCTCCACGAAGCTGGTCAACATGTACTCTCTCCCTCTCTCACTCTCTCTGTAATGTTCATGCATGCATGCATGCGTGCCTGATTATGTTATTCATATCGTCATATGTGTCTTTCTGATAATAATATGTTGTTCGAGGCCTTCTAAGTGTTCTCCAACTAATTCTTTCACGAATGATGATTTTAACTGAGGATGTTATCGCAGTTCCCTTATTGGAAATCGGTTAACTGGTTACATCCCCGGAGAGCTTGCAAACATCACGACTCTCAAAAGCTTGTGAGTTACGATCGATGATCACCATTTGTTTGTATTTTTGCTCAGTTCAAAGGCTGCATTGATATCCATAAAGTTTGTTTTATTGTTCTTAGGACTCTCGAGTATAATCAACTTTCCGGAATTCTTCCTTCAGAGCTTGGAAATATGCCCTCGATAGAAAGGCTGTAAGACCATTTTATAAATTCTCTCTATCGCAATAGTCTTATCTCTCTTGTTTCATGCGAGAACTATTTGGATTGACTTTTCTATTTGAATCCCAATTCTGATGATTGAATTGGTTTACTTTTTATATTGTCGTCTTTATAGATTATTTAGCTCGAATTATTTTACTGGGGAGTTGCCTTCTTCATTTGCAAACCTAACGACATTGACAGACTTGTAAGCTTCTAATTATTTTTGTCCCTATTGAGTTTTTCATACTCCGAAATATGGTTGGTAATTTTTTACATTCCTATTTTCCTCATTCAACAATGCAGTCGGATCGGTGACAATCAATTTGTAGGAAAGATACCCAATTACATCCAAAACTGGATAAATCTAGGAAAACTGTAAGACCTTTGTTCTTTTTTTTGAGGATTTGGTTATCTAAATATGAATATTAAGCTTATTACTCATTACATCAAAATTTGGCAATAACAGAGTGATTCAGGCTAGTGGTTTGAACGGGCCAATTCCTACAGGCATTGCTGTTTTGGGAAAGTTAACTGACTTGTCAGTATGAATTTCTTATTTCATAGCTACGAATTATACATAGATGGAGCTACATTTGAATTACTTTATTCTTCTTTGAGTTTTGATATGCAGGAGAATTAGTGACTTGAATGGATCTGAAGCAACATTTCCACCACTAAATGATTTAACAAAGTTGAAAACACTGTGAGTTAATAATTCAGTGACATGAATTTCTAAAGTAATGGGATCCTTATGGCTACCGAGTCTTATATACCTATTTAATTCTGTTACAGGATATTGAGGAGTTGCAATATTGTTGGAGAACTACCTACATTTCTTGGGGATATGACGACTTTGAAAACCTTGTAAATATACTCGAACTTTTTCCACTGTTTCCTCTTTGCTGATATTACAAAAATCTTCTTGAAAACTCTTTGATACTAACTCATGGATCATTCAGCATTCTTGCATGGCTCAGAATTATTTTTCTTCTTGTTATGTTCATTTGTGAGAACCCACTTAGTTGGCATTCTTAAAATGGAGTTTCTTTTAATATCTCTGTTCAAGATACTCCTGCCCCATTAGCTTTATTGAGGTCATTATTCTTTAATCAATTCAAGCACTAAGGGCATTGTTTTTTTCAAATATAGGCTAATATGTCTAATCCAAACAATATTTCCAGAGTTTACTTTATTTATCTTTTTCACCTTTTGCCAGTTCCTAAAACCTTATATTAAAAATTGAAATTGGTTTTAAAAGCTGGATCAATTCCCATTATTTTTGTATATTTATGAATAACGACTTTGTTTATGACAATTTCATAAAGAATGTCTTGTTTTTTGTCCAACTTCAAATGTGCTGCTTATGTCTTTCTGAAAGGAGTTGTTTGCAAAATTTGTTAGGGTTCTATTTGTTGCTAATTTATTTAACTAAAATTTCTCTGCAGAGATCTCAGCTTCAACAAACTAAGTGGAGCAATTCCAGAAAGATTTTCCAGTCTACAAAAAACTGATTATATGTAAGCATTACAGAGGGAATTTTATGTACAGTTGAGAGACACTGATGGTTTCATCTAATAGCTGACATCAACTGATTAGGGGATAAGAAGGGGCCATTAGAATAGCCTGAAAAATTAGGCAATCTCTCCAGTCAAATTTCCAATTTGATCACCTGGGAAAATCCTTGTGGCATTAAATTTATGCTCAAGCTGAACTATAGGCCTAAAGCAGGATTTTCTGTGACCAATTAAACAATATATCGAAAGGGGGAAATATCTGAATGGTCAATATACCAAATCAAGACTTTAGTTACATGGGTTCCGTAAGAAGTTTCAAGTATCCACATTGGACATGACCTGCATTTGATAACACGTCTTCTCCGAAAACCATACCATGTATTGTGTCTGCTAAAGACTAAAGGAAAATATCCCCCCTCCGACATACAAATAATACGTTTCCTTCGCTGAAATAAAAGGTTTACATCCATATAAGGGCTTCTCAAATTGATCATAGACCTTTCTTTTATCAAAGGATAATGTAACTAATACCACCTCTACTTTCTGGTGGCATTGATGCCATTTCATGCAAATTATCATTCTGAGTAAGCAATCATTTAGAACATGTTCATGTATAAATATTGATTGAGCCATTTTAAATGTGTTCAAGGACTTGCATCATCAGGGGCAAGTTTACTTGATGAGCTCTGTAATGCACAAATCTCCACAATTATACTGAACTGTCAATATTGATTCTGTCTAGATATTTGACCGGCAACTTGCTAACTGGACCAGTGCCTCTTTGGATGCTGGATAAAGGAGACCAGATGTAAGCTTCTCTACTAGATTCTATATATATATATATATATATATATATATATATTAATTTGCTAACCAAAAATGTCGATGGTCTTTTATCCTAATCATTAAATGGAACTAAAATAATTGTAGTACTTATTTCCTTTCCATTCAACTCTCTTTCAGAGCTTTTTTTTTTGCCTTTTCAACTTGGTCACTATGTTATATGTATCTATCGATCGCTGCTATTACATAGTTAATTGAATGCTTTGAAAACACGTTTTCAATATCGACTTGATCTGAATGTCAATATATTAAAAAAATATGATAAAAAGAATGATAATAATAACTAGAGAAGTAACATGTGAAATCTATATGTGTCTTTTAGGCTGTAATTTACAAAAAACTTGGAGACTTTATTAACCTTTTTTTTAATTAAACAAAAGAGGGACTGAAAGCTTATCAAAACAAGAAAACAAAATCAAATGCATTGTCTAAAAGTTCTGATTGAATATCCAAGAATTTCTACTCCTCAAAGTCCCTGAAAGCTTATCAAAGTCTTCTTTACTTCCTGCCACTTTTCCTAAAACAGATTTAGAAGGGGTATCCTGCTTGGAAAAATGGGAACAATGAAAAGGCATTTCATTGAGACTAGTCCCTTCTAATGATAGTCCATTTATTAGTTTATGTTAAAAAAGTATTTATCTTAATTACTACTTTTCACATCAAATGTTTCAGTATTTGTTTATGGGATTGTTAGATACATTTTATGACGATGAAGATGATGATTCATTGGAGGCAGTATATGCTTACCTTTATAATTGATAAGAACCTTGTAACCTCATGAGTGTTGGAATGAGCTTGTAATTTTACAATGAAATCTTAACACCTCATTTCTTGGACTATATACAATGAAGAATATTATTATTTAATCTTAGTATTATAACCTCTTCCAAGTATACAATCCCATTATGGAGGACGATGAACTAAATTGCTTCTTTTATGTGCAGTGATATTTCATATAATAACTTTACAGTTGAAACATCTAGTCAACCAGAATGTCAACAACGCAGTGTGTAAGTCTTCATCTCATAATGTTTTGTATGTGTATGCGCACTTGGTCATGCTTGCTAAACTTTTCTCTTGGACTTGTTCTCCACAGAAACTTGTTTGCTAGCTCTTCAATGAGGAATACTTCGTAAGTATCAATTCCACCAATCAAAAACATGCTTCTTAAATTTTTCTGCTACTAACTTTCTTGTGATATGTAAACACAATCCAGTTTTGTTGATATAATGCTAACTTGTTCTGGATCCCTATTTTTCCATCAGTGGCCTTGTTTCGTGTTTGAGAAGCATTCGTTGTCCAAAAAGTAAGTTGAAATGCCATATACTTCCTCAAGATTGTTAAATATTCATTATCACTTTGGGTCAGTAGTGTACCAACACTCTTAAAAAAGCCTGTAGTTTCTAATGGAAATGAAATTGTTTTTAGTAAGTAGAAAAGTCATATACCTCATCAAGCCTAAAAAAATTCAAAATTGAAACTTTCTGGAAAAAAAGTGAAAGATCAGATCTCCAAATTTTGTCTAAAATTGTATTGCCGTGAATGAGTCAATGAACCAAGCCACAATGGCTGAGGGTGCACCTTTCTAGGTCTCCTTTCCTTTATATTTTCTATTTTTTTGTTGGAAGTCTTCTTTGCTACAAGGGTAAGAATGTTGCTATCAATTGTGTTATATTAGCTGGAAAGGAACTTGTCTTAATCATGCCAGGTTTCTTGTCTTGCTTCTGGTCTTAGTGAATAAGGAACTTGTTTTAGAAGATCCTACTTTCACTTTTAAGCTGTATTCTTCTCCTCTGCTACACATTTTTTCAGTTCTTAGATGTTGTGAAATCTGAGATGCATTATTATAGAATGAAATTTTACAATGACTCAAAAAAATTGCCATGACTAAGCACTAGTTGTTTGTATGATGGGAAGAATGAGGCTTATTATCCAGGCAAGTTTTTCTGAACTATTTTCATTCACCAATTTCTCCTTTTTTTTTACTGAAATTACAATTCTAATGCATCAAGCCTAGGCTAATGATACTTGACATCCAAGATTCCAATGGCCTCCTACTAGTGATCAGGCTAAATGAAACATCACCACAAATGCATGTAAGAGCGACAGTTTATAGACAACTATACTATCTATTGATCGGTGGGTCACAAAATATTCTTACATTCTACCTTGAGATAATTTTCCTGACCAACTGTCAAGCTGCTTTGAATGAGAAATCCCCTTTCGTAGATAACATCCATACCCGCCTCACATATTTTTTTTATAGGCCTGCCTCACATATTCTTGATAGTCTTCAGAATGTGAAATTTTTATTCTGTGAACGAGCAGCATCAATAACTAATTTTTCATTTGCCTGGATTGTGTACCAACTCATTTTTCCCTCACCTCACTCACCTCTGAATCAAAATTATTGATTAGGTTTTCTTCTTTTTTCCTTCCCCTCTTTGTTATGAATGTTAGATTTGTTTTGTCTACCTGCCCAGGTGTGGCTAATCTGTTGTTGCTTTTGTCTCAGATCTATACAATCTTCATATAAACTGTGGCGGAAAAGAAGTAACTTTAGATGGAAGTGCTACATATAACGATGATACAAATGATGTTGGACCTTCAAGTTTCTACCAGAGTTCACACAATTGGGCATTTAGCAGCACTGGTTACTTCCTGGATGATGATCGCCCCACGAAGACTTATATCTGGAAAAATTCATCCAGGCTCGCTATGAACAATCCAGAACTGTACATGAATGCGCGCCTTTCTCCTCTCTCTCTTACTTATTATGCCTATTGTTTGGGAAGCGGAAACTACACTGTCAGCCTCCATTTTGCGGAAATAATGTTCACTGATGATAAAACATATAGCAGCTTGGGAAGACGTACATTCGATGTTTACATTCAGGTAGCTGTTACAATATACTTCCATATTCATTAATAGGTTTTCTGCTATTGACGTTCTTATTGCCATTCAATGGTTGTTAAACGGGAAAACGGATTTGAATATTGCAGGGAGAGAGGGTGCTGAAGGATTTCGATATTGTAAAAGCGGCAGGGGGGATTGGTAAGGCGGTTAAGCAAAACTTTTCTGTTGACGTGACTGATAATACCATAGAGATCCGTTTCTATTGGGCTGGAAAGGGGACAACTGGTATCCCTTACAGAGGAGTCTATGGTCCTCTTATTTCTGCTATTTCTGTGGATCCTGGTAGGTTTTATGTTCTATGAGCTCTTGTACTATCTTTTTATGGTTTGAAAGTGCACCATTCTCCTACTTGCTCATATGTTTAAGCATTTAACGTTACTTCTGTTTCTCTGGATACTTTTAAGGCTGCATGATGCTAATTTATAATTCATACCGTTTCTAAAACATTTAATTTTTTTTTTTTTTTTGGCAATAGATGGATGTATTTGCCTTGTTGTCTGTACGACTTGAAGAGACATTCGACTATCATGTTGATGAATAAGGAATTTCTTTGTAGAATAATGATACATGTCATCCTTAAATGTCATATAAATAATGAAATGGATTTTATTTTTTAATGTACTTATCATCCAAGTAGACTACCTCAACAAGTTCGTGGTAGTCGTGAAAGGTTTTTCCTCAAAATTTTTCCATGTTTGAAAAAAATCAGAATTTTAAAATTCCAAATTAAGTCAAAAAAATTCACGTTCCTTTAATTTTTGAAACTATCAGTTGTCAATTGCCTTGATAGTGATCTAAAACTAGAACTCACATGCTGTTTTTCGTTTTTTGGTCACAGACTTTATACCCCCACCAGAAAATGAAAGTGGTGGCATATCTGTAGGTGCGGTGGTCGGAATTGTTGCTGCTGGAGCCTTTGTTATATTGTTGATTCTAACTATCCTCTGGTGGAAAGGTTGTTTAAGTCAGAAAAATACTATGGAGCAAGGTATTTTCAAGGCAATCAATATCATTATTATAAATCTCAATTAATTCAGTTTGCGTTAAAATATCTCTTAAAGTTCTAGGAATGCCAAGAATTTTTCAAATTTCTATGATGTGCTTGCTTATCTGACTTGGTATCTTCTTCAGATTTAAGAGGTTTGGACTTGCAAACTGGTAAATTCACCTTAAGGCAAATCAAAGAGGCCACAAACAACTTTGATGCTGCGAATAAAATTGGAGAAGGTGGTTTTGGTCCTGTTTACAAGGTGTTTGCGGAACAAGTCTCTTGTTTGATTGATTAATTGAACTATTCCTATTGTAGCTATTCTTTCTAAGGCGCCATTGTTCAAACATTAGAAAAAGTCGTGTTTCCCAAATGCAGGGCCTTCTAGCAGATGGTGCTGTGATTGCGGTCAAACAGCTTTCTGCCAAATCAAAGCAAGGAAACCGTGAGTTTGTGAATGAGATAGGCATGATTTCTGCTTTACAACACCCTCATCTTGTTAAGCTCTATGGATGTTGTATCGAAGGAAATCAATTATTGCTAGTATATGAGTACATGGAAAATAACAGCCTTGCTCGTGCTTTATTTGGTAAAATCTTATCTTCATGCACTTAATTGTTATTTTTTATCTGTGTAATTACATGGATTTGTGGTAGCATGCATGTATAATATATGCACTATCATTAAGTATTTTTTCTTAATTTGATTGATTGAAGGGCCAGAAGAATATCAGTTGCAATTGAATTGGCCAACAAGACAAAGGATTTGTGTTGGCATAGCAAGAGGTTTGGCCTATCTTCATGAAGAATCAAGATTGAAGATTGTCCATCGGGACATCAAGGCTACTAATGTCTTGCTTGATAAAGATCTCAATCCTAAGATATCCGACTTTGGTTTAGCCAAGCTTGATGATGAGGATAATACCCATATAAGCACCCGAGTTGCTGGAACCTAGTGAGCTACTGCTTATTAATTAGATATCCCCATGTTCCTAGTGAATTTGGGTTTCCCCTTATTTTCATGTGATAACAATAGTTTACCATAAATAGGAAGCAAAATAAAATTGAAAGTAGATGGCAAGGTTTTAAAGTTTTAATTTTTCCAAAAATTTTCAATGTGAAAAGTTTCATTACTTGAATTATCTTAAGATTTTGCTTGATTACTCAACAATGTTGGTTTGTGATTATGCAGTGGATATATGGCACCCGAATATGCTATGCGAGGTTATTTAACTGACAAAGCAGATGTCTATAGTTTTGGTATTGTTGCCTTAGAAATTGTTAGTGGACGGAGCAACGCTAGTTACCGTCTAAAGGAGGAATGCCTCTATCTTCTTGATTGGGTAACTCATTTGAATTTCTTTCTTTCCAGCATATCCCCTGTTTTTGCTCCTATTAATTTTTATTATCTTTTTAGATTTCAAACCTTACACCTATCTTCCTGTTTGTAGGCACTTATTTTAAAAGAAAAAGGAAGTTTGATGGATTTGGTTGATCCAAGGTTTGGCTCAGACTACAAAAAGGAAGAGGCTATGAATATGATCAACGTGGCTCTCTTATGCACAAATGTTTCTGCAGCAGTAAGGCCTTCCATGTCCACTGTGGTAAGCATGCTTGAAGGCAGTGCTGTTGTTCCAGAGTTATCTTCAGATTCAAGCGTCACAAATGATGAAATGAAAGTGAAGGCAATGTGGGATCATTTTCAACACAACAAAGAACTGAAAGGGGGAGATAGCCAAACACAGAGCGTGTCAATGGATGGACCATTTACAGCTTCTTCTACATCTGCTGCTGATCTATATCCAATCAATATGGATTCTGATTACTTGGAGAAAAGAGTCTAGAGAAATTGGTGAGCTCTCTCAACTTGGTCGCCTCTTCAGTGTATCTCAATGTTGCAATGGTTTGTTTGTATATTTTCCATTTTCATTTGAGAAATTCTCTTGGATTATAATTGTGAAAGAAAAGGCATGATAACATAAGTTTTCTGTAGCACGAAAAGTTTAAATTGTTATTTTATTTTATTTTTTAACATGAAAAGACTATCAATTGTTAAGCAGTTGATTTGCGCATATATTTGTGTTCGGACATCCGAAAATAATTAATTTGTAAAACATTTCATATTGATATGTTTTTCCCATTTAATTCATTCTGACTTTATTTTGTATCTTTTTTTGTCAGTCAACGTAATCAAAAGACATATCTTCCCCCTTCTTGTTCATCTATTATTTGCCTTTTACCAGCCAAATAAAGAACAATTTTGGGTTTTAGCGACCGTACATACATGAGTGTTATATGATATGATTTAAAATATATCCATTCAATTCCTTTTTATATAAATCTCGGTTTTATTTTTTATTTTTTAAATTGCACGATATTTAAGCATTCAACAACTGCAAATATATATTTTTTCTTATATATAAAATAGTAATCATGACTAGTGCTTAGGATTGATGCTCTATGTGCCTGTGTCCACACCAATATCATAATTCATAAGAAATTATTGTTGTACTTGTACCTAGTAGTTTTTCTAGTATTGTCCATATAATATTTTTGTTTTAAGATATTGAATTTAAATTTTTAAAGTTAAAAATTAGGGCGATGCTGCAGTGCCCCGTTTATGTGTACCGTTCTAAGTGGCGTGCTGTGGCAATGATTTTTTATTTGAGTAATGTTATTTATTTATTTATTTATTTTTAATTTTTTCATAATTTTATGATATAATATTAAATAATTAAATATTGTTTATTATATTTTATTTATTAAAATATTATCTAATATTATATTATAAAATAAAATAATAAAAAGATGATGAAAAAAAATGATAATGAATAGATTTATTGTTTTGGCTTCCCCTCACACCGAAATACGGTAATACCTGTACCCCTGCCCGATTCCGCCGGTATCACTTTCACCGAAATAACGTGAAGCACTTTCATCGGACCCATCATCAACCGGCACCAGGATCTTCTCCGTCCGACGTCAAATCCGGGAAACCATCGTCTGCATCTCGTCCGTATCCTTCATGGTACATTTGCAGCCCCATTCCGTCTCCTTCAATGAATACCCATTTAGCCCCATTTCATCGCACATTTCATTTTTAGATCTATCGAGTTTATGAAAAAAATTATTGATTTAAAAAATGTTTCTCCGGATTTCCTCATTGCATCTCTGACAGACATGTTTTAAGCCCTAAGCAACAAGTTCTCGTGACGTAGCAATTGGGTCTGGTGCAAATAACGACAAAATCAAGTTTCATCGACTTAAGCAAAAGTCTCTTGCTTAGACATGGTAGAAAAGTGACTGTAAGGTTGTTCTCGCGGATTACCTTCATTTGGGTACGACAATTCTGGAACCAGATTTTCACTTGTCTGGTTTCCAAGCAAAGCCTTTTGCCAAGCTCCAATGAGACGTACGGCGAAGATCCTAGCAGATGATGGTTTCCCGGGTCCGATGAAAGTGCTTCACGGTATTTCGGTGAAGGGGTATGGGTATTTAGGGGCAGGGGTATGCTTCACGGATGGGGTATTTCGGTGGGGGCGGGCTTGGCATCAGCCGGCACACTACTGTTCATATAAACAGTGATTCCATGCACATATGAGAGGATGATGTGACCGTTCGACTGTTGCCCAACACGCCTCTATAAAAAAAAAATATATATATATATATATGTAAAATTTATGTGAAAAAAAATTAATTTTTTTAACAGTTGATTATATTTTTTTTAAAAAATAATTATATATTGCTTGCAATTTTATAACCGTATATAACACTATTCTTTATTTATTTATATATATATATATATTTCTTTTTCTTCAGTGTGCAGCAGTCGATTGATTGTTGTAAAACATTTCACATTTCTCGATGTTGAGAGAGGAGTCAAAAAGTTAAAAAAATATGAAAAATGCTATTTGTTTTTATTTTGAAATTCCTATTTGATCACAATTTATATTTTTATATTTTTATATAATTTTTAAGTAAATATTTTTAAGTAATATTATGATTTTTTATATTTTAAAAAAATTATTAAAAAATTATGTAAAAATATATAATATAATTTTTTTAACAACTTAAAATATTTTTTAAAAGTAAAAATATCATAATATTATTTAAAAATACTTATTTAAAAATCATATAAAAAAAACTAAAATTAAAATTAAAATCTCAATCAAAATCTCAAATCAGGATCCCAAAATACGAGCGTATAACACTTCCCACAATACATTGCCCTGGCCACAGTGGCATACCATATATAACGAGAGAAGTTATGCTAGAGATAAACTCATTTATTGTATTCTATCTCATATGTTATTATTTATATAAACGATAACATGTGAGATAAAGTATAGTTAGTGTGGTTTATTTCAATTATTTCACTAACGAGACACATAAACAAGACATTGCATACAGTATATACATTGCCTTTTTCTTAAAAACATATGGAAAATTTTAATTGCAACAAATTTTGTGTAACCATTGGGCACTATCAGGCATGGGACCCATAAACTCAAACACGCATATTTCAAGTTCTAAATTTTTCTTTCAGATTTTTTTCAAGTTCACCTCTCTCATTGTGCATGAAATACGCATTGCGCATCCTTTGTTTCTTTTACTTCAAAATATATGAGACATTTCAACTTCAGGATAAAAAAAAATATTTTTTACAAGATTTAATGAAAACCACGAGATTCTGCAGCAAAGAAGAAGACCATGAAGAATGAGCAATATTCTGCAGCAACGAGAAAGACGTTAAACAAAAGCAGAAAATCCTAAAAATATTGCAGTGAAATTTATATCTAACAGGGGGATGCCCACAAGGCCAATGTTGTAATAGAACTTAATTCAAACAAGAAAGAAGTTTTGCAAAAATGCTGTAGAAAGTAATTAAACAAAGATTCCTTTCAAGAAAAACCTATCTAAAAAGCACACAACTCTAAAAAGTAAAGTAATTTCTACTAATAGTCTACGAAAAGATAATGTTGATACAAAAACTTCATTGACAAAAGAAATCTTCACTTAGAAAGAAAATGACTTGGGAAAAAGAAGACCAGTTTAGGCTTGAAGAAAGCATAGATCCACAAAAAGTTCAGCCAAGATGATGATCCGTTTTTGCTTTCTCGACTTTTCAGTTCAGTACCAGACGAATTCCTACTTTTTGTTTTCTTAAATAAATGACCATGCATCGGGTGCGCAATTGTTGCACGGGATTGCCTGTACCTAACAGATTAAGTCACGTTTAAATTTAAAAATGAGTTATGAATAATAATAAAATAAGTGATTGAGATGAGTTAAATAAATTAATGAGTGATTGAAATGAGTTGAAAGTACGAAATGAATTATGAATAGTAAAACTGAATTTTAAAAACAAACCAACCATAACGACACTCAAAATATATAGATTCGACAGAATAATCCACGCTATTGAATTTGAGATTATTTTGATTAGAATTTAAGGAAACTGAACTGCCCATTAACTTCAGAGGCTTTCATCCTTTGTCTAAAATTAAGAAAAAAGAAAAAGAAAAAAATATCAATTCAAGGAGGATTTTCCGCTCTGTATGGCAATGGGTGACCAGATCAAACAGGAATGGAATTCACGGGGTAATTATTCCCATTAATGCATTATCGCCTAAATCTATACTTGAAATCCCTGCCGTTGATTCTCTATCATGGTGGAAGATAGTGAGAATAATGGATGGAGATCTTCTTAAATTTTTGTTCAAATTTGTCATAACTAGGAAAGAGTTAAAAACAAAAAAATAATCACTTCACATGGATTTAAGACTTCAAGTTTGTCATTTTCTCTCGCACTCACTTGAAGACTTCAAGTTCAGATAAGAATTCAAATCTTTTTACTTGAATAATATAGATCATTATGACATCAAGATTCAAGATTAGCCCCATAATTCCAACACATAGATTTTAAGAATTTTAAATCGAGAATAGGCGGGAAAATTGCATAATATGTCAGGAAAATATCTTCATGATCGGGCAATAATAACAAGCATAGACATTTGTATGTAAAAGAGTATTACCAATAGTGAAGATCAGATTAATTATAAAGAAAATAGTATATTAATGAAGTTTTAAATGTATTATTTTAATTTCTGATGTCATATTTGATATAAAAAATTTAGAATGTATCTGTTTATAAATATAAATTTTTTGACGAATGAATTATGATAATTTTTTTAAAAAAAAATGGATAAATAAATAGCAAGAATGATTTATAGAACAATCAGTACGCAGTTATGTTAAAATGAAATTAACATCTATATATTTTCAATTATTTTTATTTGTTTTACTAGTCTATCTTTCTTTCTTTTAATTTTCTTATTTACTTTGGATAATAACTTTTTAAGAGATTTAAGAAAACAAATTTACAACGACTACTGGAGAGTGGAGGGCCCTTAACTTTTTCTAAACAATTGATCAATTCACATTCATATCCATTGAACGGTTCTGGCGGCATTATTACTATTTCTATTAATATATATATATATATAAATTAGTGGGTTTATATATATTAATTAATGATTATTGCTATGATTCACTCATTTTTCATTCCATAAAACTAAAATAATTTAGTAAAGCAAAATTTATGAGTGGAAAGATGCAGATTCACCTCATAATTAAATAAGTTCACAGTGTCAGTATATATGGTTTCCATAGATTTTGAGCTGTTAACAACTGAACACGGTAGGTGCCCTCATCTTCCTTTTCCAATAAAAAAACATTTCCCATTGAATTGGATCATCATTTTATATATCAACACACCTCTCTCTCTCTCTCTCTCTCTCTCTATACCATAAAAGGAAGCCCGGCCCATCCCCATTGGACCACCTTATTTTCACTCTCATCATCTCTGTCACTCTAACAACACAAATTATTCGTCATTATTAAGCCATAGGAGGTTAATTTCTAGATTCCATATTGGCATTTCCCTTTTAAGTTTTAAACTTCTATTATTATTATTTTTTTATTAAACTCAACCTATATAAATTCTCATGATTTGACAAGGTTTTTACAAATGGCTTTCCGGGTTTTTTGTTGTGCCTTCTCTTCTGCTTCTTTTGTTGTTCTGCTGCATTCAGCACTTCTTATTCTTCTTCTTCTTCTTCTTCTTCTCGTTCATCACAAAGCCGCCGCTGCAAGTGATCAATCATGTGATCTTTTCACGGGAAGATGGGTGCCGGACGAATCGTACCCGCTTTACGATCCTGCCATCTGTCCCTTCATTGAGCGAGAGTTCAGTTGCCAGAAGAATGGCCGCCCGGATCTGGATTACACCAAGTACAGATGGCAGCCTCTTGGCTGCTATCTCCTTAGGTACCGTTCTATCTTCGGTCTTCCTAACCTTAGTTGTTCTATTTGTTTGTGATTACTATTTACCGATGCATGCTAATCAATGTTCCTAGCTAACATATCATGAAACAATACGAAACTTTTAATTCAAATATGTATTTTCTGATCTTGCTTTTGATGGCCCAGACCTTGTATATATGCCTGTCCAAACTTTCTCTGTTTAATGTTTTTTTTGTTTGGCTCAGAAAGAAAAAGTACTCTGATTTTCAGAATATAAACATTACTATATATAATTCTTTTGTTTTATTTCGGTATCACATCCTTTATTATTAGATTCAGATCTCCCTTGTCTTTCTATATAGATCATAGCGTGTGAACTTGGATCAGACATTCACATGGTTTCTCGACGTAGAATGTTTGACGACACAAGGAACCTTTGTCGTTTGTCGGTTCCCAGTTGGCTGTCACTTTGATGACGAAATGGTTTTAAGTTAAATTTAATCGAGAAGTAGATTCTCTTTTTAAGAGTCTGAGAAGTGGGAAGCAGGAAGCTGCTCATCATCCATGGCCGCATGCTCACGGGCTCAAATTGTCTTGGGACTTATTTTCCAATTTCAACCCTTATTTTTTCCCCTTTATTCCCGTCAGGTCCCCGAGTTTTGCAGTGCATTTTTTTAGCTTCCCAATAACAGAAATATAGGGCAATCTGGTCATTGTAAAGAGGTACTAATTAGGAGAGAGGAGAAATTTTTTCAAATTTCGGATTAAGATGTGTTTAAATTCTTATTAGGATTATGAAGATTTAAGTGGTGGAGAGATAAACATGTGAGTAGGTAGGGTCTACAACAAAAATTGACTTTCAAGACTTTCAATTATTCTAGACTTCATTGTAGCAAAACTCGTCTGTCGTCTAATCTCTATTATATATTCTAGACTTTCAAGTTTTCTTGAATGTTAATAATCCAAATTGATTGTTTGAAATTACAACATCGAAAGATAAGGTCTGATCATGTCTTTTTTCATTTTGCTATATTAATGTAGATTTGATGGGCAAGACTTTTTGGAACGATTTCGAGGGAAGAGGATCATGTTTGTAGGGGATTCGCTGAGCAGAAATCAGTGGCAGTCATTGACATGCTTGCTTCATTCTGCCCTCCCCAATGCTAAATACAATATAACAAGACAAGAAGATGTTTCCACCTTTTCATTTACGGTACGCCAACATATATAATTAATATATATTAATGGTTGATAAAGTTTTTGGGTGTAATTCCATTTAAGAAAAGTAAATAAATTTTAGATTCATATTAAAAAAATATATATTTTTTATAAATTACAGATCTTATTTTTAAATAAATAAAAATACACGAAATTTATCTATTTTAAAATTATATTTAACATTATTTTATATTTCAATAGTTACATTTAGCCCCGCTTGGATTCGGAGATGAGATGAGTTGAGATGAGTTTGGTTTATTTTTTAATATTATTATTATTTTGGAATTTGAAAAATGTGTGTTGGAATTTGAAAAATGTGTATTGGGATTTGAAAAAGGTGTGTAAGAATTTGTGTTTTGTATAAAAAATTATAAAAATATAATGATGAAATAGAAGTGAGTTGAGAAGAGCTCAACCCACTTCCCAATCCAAGCAGGGCCTTAATTATCTCTATTATGTTTTTCACTATGAAGTACGTTTTCTTTTTGATGACACGTGAAGCAATGAGTACTCTTTTCATTTTCAGAAAAAGTAAATTAGGGCAATGAACAGTTTTGTGTATATGAGAACTTTTGTTAGGAGTACTTTTATTTGCAAGTTGTAGTACTACACATTTAAGCTTTTTGGTTGGCTATGGAGTCCCAAGATCAAGACAAATTGGTCACAGCAATCCTTTGTCATGCATGATTCGCTGTGGTCCACTTATCTTCCGTGCATGCACTTTTAATAAGTAGGAAAATGTTATCATGAGTCCCTACACAATGTGTCTTAATTGTTTTTTTTTTTAATTTTTTTTAATAATTAAAAAACTTATTGTTTAATGATGTTTTATTATATAAATGCATAAAAAAAAAAGTAAAATACAGCTTTCAGGACATGTGTCGGTGGCTGTAGTGCCACCTAATAAGTAATAATTAATATGTGGTAAAGGTTCCCAGATCATGGACCTAACACAAGTTTAATTTGCAGTTGGAGCTAGCAATCATAAGTTAATGACTTTTAAACCACTTTTTTCTATTATAGATTCTTTCCCCTACCCCCCAAATATATAATAATTAGTTTTATGTCTTATATATGAACAGCCACATTTCAACCACTTGCATCTTAATGCAACATTAAATAGGTGAGATAAGAATAGGATGCTCTAGATTATTTATGAGATGCTTTAATCATTAATTAAGTTATTTCTTTTTTTATTATTATTATTAAAAGAAATAGCCATTTTTCCCTAAAGCCGCACCCCTATATAAATGGCTGGAAAGCCAGCTCACATACCTAACATTTTATATGTTCAATAGTTGTAAAAGTTTAATATGGTAGGTAAGATTACTATCAAACTTTTATAAATTGATATAGTTTTAAATAAATACAACATATGATATATGTAAAACTATATCAGTTTGTAAAATTTATTTTTGTGATTTTTTATTTTATTTTTTATCTATAGCGGCAATAGATAAAATGTAGTACTTTTTAATTAAATATAGTTATCGTCTAATATTACCTATTTTTTGGGGAAAATTTGTTTAATATTTTTCTTAATTCCCTTCTAATGTTATAACAGGATTATGGAGTTGAAGTCATGCTGGATCGGAATGTTTATTTGGTAGATGTTGTACGAGAAAAAATTGGTAGAGTATTGAAACTTGATTCAATCGAGGGAGGGAAGCTATGGATAGGAATGGACATGCTCATCTTCAACACATGGCATTGGTGGAACAGAAGGGGACCTTCTCAACCGTATGGTCCCTTTCCTAGCTAGTATTTATCACAAACGTTTATTTCTGGATGATTTTTCTTGTAAAAGTATTAATTTGGGTTTAATTATGATTTTTTTTTTTTGAACAGATGGGATTATATCCAAGAGGGAACAAAGATAGGCAAGGACATGGATCGTATGGTTGCTTTCCAGAAGGCACTTGAAACATGGGCTAAGTGGGTGGATCTTCACATCGATCCTACCAAGACTTCGGTTTTCTTCCAAGGAATTTCCCCATCCCATTACAAGTAAGGGAATCTTGATCCGAAATAAATCAATTAGCATTATGAAATTGCACTTTTATTATAAAGGGGTATAACTCTAAATTAATATCATGAGTTTAATTAAACAAAGAATAATGCTATAATATTATCTCCAATATTTGGAGATCAAAGGTACTGTTTGACAAGTTTAAAGATCAATTGTACGTTACTGATCTGATGATCACCAGTACTACATGAATTTTGTTCGATCTTTAATGATCATGATAATTTGGACTGACTGCAGTGGGAGCCAATGGAATGAACCGAGTGCGAAGAGCTGCGTGGGGCAGAAGCAACCATTAGTTGGGTTCACATATCCAGGAGGGTTGCCACCAGCAGTGGCGGTGCTGAAGAGTGCATTAACAAAGGTTACAAAACCCGTCAAGTTGCTGGACATAACAAACCTCTCGCTTCTACGCAAAGATGGGCATCCTTCTCTTTATGGTTTGGCTGGAATGGACTGCAGCCACTGGTGTCTTTCTGGTGTTCCTGATACTTGGAACCAGATTCTTTACAATCTTATTCTTTGATCCATCAACCTCATGGAATATTATTAATTATTTCTACATCTACACTACTTACTAATTATAAACATGATGATCCAAAATTATTATTGAATAAAGCTTTTACCCTGTCAATAATGAGATTTTCACAGCTATTTGGTGTTCCATGATACCAAGATCAAGATCAGGAGGACCCGTTGATTTCTTTTGTGAGATCTTTTACATATATAAAGAGATTATCCAAGATAAACTTACAAAATGATATAGATTTATGGATTTAACTTATAATTTTTTAATATAATGTATCACATCAAAATACATCAGTTTGTGTGTTTATTTTAATTATGTAATTCTTTTGTGGTTAAAATATTTTCTTTATTTTATAAGGGATCACATGCTATACTCTCTATTCCTCTTTAATATCTGAAAATTTACTACAAGAAAAACGAACAGAAATAACCAATCTGTTACATTCAAAATGACTGTTTTCATTGAAAATAATTGTTTGTGACGTTCTTTTTGACTTTTTGAGATAAAATCTGGCATTACAAAATACCTATTTTCCTGTAGTGATTCTTGAGTATCTCAATTCTTACAACTACACCGTTTTGGATTGGAACAAAAAAAGGTAAAAGGAAATAACGCTATTCAGAGAGATCATGAGCAAGAGACAAATAGAGCATTGCTAATTAAGATAAGGGTAAGAGCAGAGAATGAGTTCAGCAACATTTCCCCCTGTATCTGTACCTCATAAAATGTGGATCATTTTGGTGCATAAACTGGAAATTGGGAAAGGAAACAATATTTTCTTATGAATGATGGGTTTCATTTAATAGTTTTAAGAAAGTACTGATCATAATTATTTTTAGTGGATAATTAGATGATCAAGTTTTCCGGCATTAATATTGTAAAATGTATATAATATCAGTTTATCATCCTTTGGACTAAACAAGTACCACTTCAATGGAAAGGCAATGTAAATGATCTAAAAATAGATATTTTAGCAATATTGCACTAATTGACTAACTATTATTGATGCTTGGAAGTATCCCTAGAATTGAATATTTTTTTCAAGGCAATCATTAAAGATCGATCGCTTTCCTAATAACAGTTATTATATACAGCTAACCTTTACATCCCTATTATTGCTGATTGAGTAATTCAATTCAGATTTTGCTACATCTCTCTCTCTCTCTCTCTCTCTCTCTCTCTCTCTCTCTCTCTCTCTCTCAACACTAGCTAACAGTACTGATTTGAAAAGTAAAATTGATCATCTTATGATTCGTTGTCCTATAGAGTTTGGGCAAAAAACTCCATAATCTGCTATTTTAAGTACTCATATAAATTAATCATGTCATGACATGCATTATAATGATGTAGTAATCTATTGCCTCGTTTTAATTAATTTACAACATGTTCTATTTTTTATGCTAGCTGATGTTCTACCTACAAGGTTGGTTAATTAGATGCCAGAAACAATCATATAATATGCACCATGTGCAACCTCTACCGACAATATTTCATATGAAATATCAACCATAAAACAGACGATCATAATTCATAATATTGATCATGATCACATGCAGGAAAAACAAAAGCTTCCCTTCGAAGAATGGGAATGCAAGACAATTAATTTATTATTTATTTGCACTCAAATTATGAGTATTTAGTCGTCCACACGTCAATTTCCCAACAGCAACAACACTAGCTAGAAACGAAAAAGATCATCAGTAGGCGCGCGCGCACCAGAAGAAAACCCTCTTCGTCTTCAAGTGAACTCAAACACACATATATGCTGACTTAACCGATCAAGTCCTTTTCATGCATCGATCACCATCTTTAGCTGTATTTCTTCATTATTAATCTTATTTGATCACTATTGTGAGTCGGCCATATTTGCACCCATGGGATTTCGTAGGATTAGAATTAGCTTTTGCTCTTTTGCTTTTGCCGTTCTAGTACTCCTCATTTCATGCCTCCACCAATATTGCAATGCCAAAGAAGAGAAATCGAGTGAATTGGGTCGTGATTTCGGGTTGGACAGCTGCAATTTCTTCGAAGGAAGTTGGGTTTTTGATGATTCTTATCCTTTGTACAAAGCGGCAGTCTGCCCGTTTGTGGAGGAAGGATTTGACTGTCAAAAAAATGGGCGGCCTGATAATGATTATCTCAAATACAGATGGAAGCCTACCGGCTGTGCATTGCCAAGGTAACCGGCCATTGATCATTATTCTTCATCATTATATATATATGTACATTTTGTCTTGTAATATCTTGTAGTACAATATTAATGGTCCCTAAATGACACGCATTTAATTTCTAGTGTCAGTATTTCTAGTCTTTGCCAAGATGAAAGACAAACACATTAACTAACATATATACGAAAAATCATATATAAATATATATCAGATAAAATAATTAAATAAATGCAAATCAACTAATTCTAGGAATACATATATGTATAATTTCTGGCAGAAATATTGATGATATGATTTCTTTTGTTTTGCAATATTCTGAATAAAGTCATGATCAATATTGTGTGTAATGATCAATGGGTTACCATCTGAATATGGATCATGATCAGTACTTGTACTAGTGCGTTTTAGTCCATGAATATATGGTAACATGATCTTTAATTAGATTTATTAATGTTTGGTATACTGTTTGTTATATATGTGTGTAGATTCGACGGTCGGGATTTCTTGAGAAGGTTTATAGGGAAGAGAATATTATTCGTAGGGGACTCTCTAAGCCTGAATCAGTGGCAATCTCTCACATGCATGCTACATGTTTCAGTGCCCCGAACAAACTACACTGTCCAGAGAAGAGGCGGACTCTCGGTCTTTAATATGCAGGTTAGTTTTAATACGCATCGAATTATAAGTACGCCTCTTCGAAGAGGAACCACCTTTTGGTTCTCAAATAATCTTTCTTCAATCGACCAGTTGGCTTTTTACATTAAAAATGAAAGAGTTTATTTTAAGGATGTCGCATTTATAAATTAAGATCATCGATCAGATAATTGGGTTCTGATTGTTAGGAAGTGAAATATATTAAAACTTTTTTTGAGGGATTTTCAAGTGAGAGCATGCATGCACGTTACGTACACCTATTGAAATATCACCACAATAGTTTAAATGAATGCAGGTATTTTTATTGGATAATATTGATACACCTACAAGTACTACTTAATTACATGAAGTAGTTTACAATTCATTTTGAATCAACCAATACAATTGTGACACTTTATTAAAGATAATTTCAATTTTTACTTAACTACCCTTTATTTCAAATAGATCAATAGTAAACTAGTTTTTTTTTTAATTTGAAATGAATAAACCTTCATTAATCATAAAACTGGAATACAATATTCTTTGTCTCTAGAAATAACAGATAAAACCTCCATAGGCCCATCTTCAAGCCAAACTAATTTGAATCTAAATTCTTTGCATACTTCGCAGTCTACAATAGTAAGCTATAAGTTGTAGACTAATTGTAGACTTAGCTCGATTTGGATTGAGAGATAAGATCATTTGAGAGAAGTTTAGTTTATTTTTTAATATTATTATTATTTTAAGATTTGAAAATTTTGAATTAGGAATTGAAAAATGTATATTGAAATTTAAAAAAATTATATTGAGATTTATATTTTGTATAAGAATTTGAAAAATTGTAATGATGAATTTGAGATAAGTTGAGACAAGCTTTTCTCGTCTACGAATCCAAACCGGCCCTAATTGTAAGTTTATCAATATTTTTCATTTTTATCCAGAATAATGTTAGGTATAAAGTCAATTTATAAGTTGCATAAACCTATCACAGGTTCTTTGTTAAAAAGTAGTTTGTTTTATACTTTTTATGGAAGGATCAAATTCACTGTTACAGAGGATCAACTGCATGCATAAAATTATTTGCATATTTAAGACTTGTACAAATCATTATTTTTTAATTTAATAATGTCTTATAATAATACAAAACTGTTTTATGCGCGAGTTATTTTACAAAATAGTCTTCATTTAAAATAAAAATATAAAGAATTATAAAAAGATTTGTGTCTGTCATTTTTTAGAAGTTAAACCTAATTCATGATTAATCCCCATAAGATACCTATATGGGGGCATTATCCGATTGTGATGGAACAAGATTGATCAACGGCGATGTCATGACGTTGGAACTAACAACTATATATATTATATACATATATATTGTCAATTACAAACTTTGGGAGGACAATAGATCAAGATTCAAGAACCTTTAATTTATTGATCATATAAGTTATCATTTGACGTTACAACTAATAACATGATGGGGATTAAATGAGATCAGAAACAGGGGGATTAATCGGCCTGCCGACAAACCGGCCTATGAATATTGTGACCTTTCTACTACTTACGTAGCATTTAAAGGAGTAGGACGGGAATAATAACAACAAGAATGAATGATCATGATCATGAGCGTAATCATCATGATGTGAAGTTTGAACTCTCCCCATCTCCATGTACATGGACCCATGGTGTTTTCATTCATGTCTACGAATAATTGGATATATATTGTTGCGCCATGCATGCATGCATGCAGGACTATCGGGTTTCTGTGGCGTTTTCCCGTAATGCATTTCTGGTGGATATTGTAAAAGAAGATATCGGCACTGTTCTAAAGCTCGATTCTATTAACAATGGAAATAACTGGAAAGGATATGACATGCTCATCTTCAACTCCTGGCACTGGTGGCTCCATACGGGAAGAAAACAACCGTACGTAAGATTAACAATGTTATTATTTATATTCTCGATCCAAAAATTAAATAAAAAGAAGCAATATCCTTTAATTTGGTCATGCTAGCTTCGACTACATGATGTGCTAAAATAATTAATATGGATTATTATTATTATTATATATTAATGTTTTTATTTAAGTTGCAGATGGGAGTATGTTCAAATAGGAGATAAAATACTGAAAGATATGGATCGTCTGGCTGCTTTTAAAGAGGGGCTAACCACTTGGTCAAAGTGGGTGGACTCTAATATTGATATTAAAAGCACCCAAGTGTTCTATCAAGGCGTTTCTCCTACCCATTACAGGTATGCTAGCTAGCTAGCTCTTCATTTCTTTATTTATGATGACTAATGCTAAATGCTACATATACTCACGATAAATGCACAAGAATTAATGTGCAATCATTTTGAAAAACAAAATGAGATTTTTTTTTTTTTTTATGTAGATTTTATTTCTCACTTTTTAAAAATAATTGCATAGTATTTATACACTTTACAATTAAAAATATTATTTCTCTTATTATAATCAATATGACAAGAAGTTAGGTTTTTCATAATTATAAGTGGTGATTAATTATGATCAAATAATTTTGAGATATGATATCGCTATAAGACTTTGTACTAGAGATCGATCATCACTTTAAAGTCTGGTTTGCATATGAAAATAGTTAATCTTATTTTATTTTATCATTACAATATTTCTAAATTTTTATATAATAAATAATTTAATTTTTTTTTTTTGTTTCAAAATAATAATCATATTAAAAAATAAAATTTTATTTAACTTTTATCTACAATCATCTTATCTCATCACACTATCTAAATATAAACTAATATCTTGGATAATTTGGATTGATGGAGCAGTGGTGAAGAATGGAACTCCTCAAAGTCTACAACTTGCCTTGGACAAACACAACCCGTGAATGGTTCAACATATCCAGGGACTTTGCCGCCAGCCGTAGCGGTGGTGAAAGATGTGTTGAGTAAAATATCAACTCCCGTGACATTGCTGGATGTGACTACTCTATCCCAACTCAGAAAAGATGGACACCCATCCATTTATGGTTTCGATGGGAGAAGGGGAAATGATTGTAGTCATTGGTGTCTAGCTGGTGTCCCTGATACATGGAATGAACTCCTTTATGCAATTCTTGTCTCTGGATCATCAAGACCGCGTTCAATTAGAAATTAAAAAAAAAAAAACGTCTTATTAATATTATTGTAAACTTAATTAATTTGGTGGCTGAAAATTGTAAACTTTTGGTTGTATTTCCAATATAATTCTTTGGTGAAAATTGTAAACTGTAAACGTTAATAATTTGAGATATTTGGAATCCTCAAGAAAAAGGCAACAATAATATGCATGACGTTTAATCATACCTTATTTTAAAATGTTTTTTTTTAATTCTTATTTTAATTTTTTGGTATCATATATCTAATGAGCGTGTAGTGATCTCATTCATCAAATTAAATTAAATCTACCAATTGATACCATAAATAATCCAATTTAACATTTAAGATCAAATAATTACCTTGCATATTAATTAATTATTCTATTTTCGGTAGGATAATATTTAATGTGGTGATTTTATTGTTTTTTTTTTTTTTACTCTTTTTTCTATATTTTCTAATACTTTTAAATATTATTTTTAAAAAAATAATAATATTATTGAAAAATATTTACTTAAGTATTAAATAAATAATAAAAGAATAACTTGCAGGATCCCGTCGGAATCGACTTGTACTATTTCTCATTCTCAAATATACTTCAAATTAATAAATGTTAAATATTTTTCTTCGGTTCAATACATCCATGAGAATATTAAACGTCCCTTCAACGATATCAAAATAATTATAAGACGTTACGTACACATATCATTCTCGTCTCTCTTCCCTGCCAAGCCCGCCAGGCCAGTTTTATCTCACAGACGTTTCAGACTCTGGATCGTCTGATCTCAGATGGCTTCGTGGGTAGGTTTATTTGGTCATGTTTTTGTTGCTCTAACTCTGATCACTCTGATCTCCCTGGTGGCACCATCATTACAATACCATCATCCTCATCGTGTGCAATATGGCTGCAATTATTTCGAAGGGAGTTGGGTTCTTGATGATTCCTACCCTCTCTACAATGCTTCGAATTGTCCGTTCGTCGGAAAAGGATTTGACTGCCTGAAGAACGGCAGACCTGATAAGGATTACCTCAAATATAGATGGCAACCTAATGATTGTGATCTTCCAAGGTAACCCTTTCCTTTTTCCATTGATCCTTTGCTTTCTCGGCCTCCGACTGCTCACAGAGCATGTATATATAAATATAAGCGCTAAAGTTTAGGATGAGTAAGATAGTTTAGGATGAACTGCATACGAGTTAGGAAGAGTAAATTAATAGATTGGAAACTCATGAACCTGAACTGATCCGCGGCTGAGTGTTTCAGCAGAGAACAATCGGTTCTAGCAAAAAAATATAGAGAGAAAGAGCAGAGATTCTTGAAACTTGTAAAAATATTTCTCATTAACCCATCTCTTTTATGTGTCTAAATTGGGAGTCTTTACTTTTTGTCCCTCGTACGTGGATCCCATGAGCGAAATCAACGGTGGATTAATATTAGTTTATTATTGGCCAGATTATAGTATAGTATAATTGTCATGGGGATAGATGAGCAAGTCACGAGATTTGGTTGGATTTGGAAGTTGGGTTGAAACTTGAAAGTCTTCTGCAAGGAGAGAGATTTTTCAAGCATGGAAATCGAGGATTAATAGAAATATCTGAAGATTAATATGGAAAACAGCTAGCTAGCTAGCGCATATTGATGATGTTATTTACCTCATGAGTATTCATATCGACAGCTGCATTGTTTTCCACGACTTTATTGTATCAACGCTATAGATGTATTGCATTAAATTGGTATTGAATTTTTAATAAATTGGCTGCATTAATTGCTGTGCATGTGTAGTTTTAATGGTCAGGATTTCTTGGAGAGACACAGAGGCAAAAAGATCATGTTTGTGGGGGATTCCTTAAGTAACAATATATGGCAGTCTCTAACTTGCATGCTTCACTCCGCGGTCCCCAACTCTGAATACACCACAAGCCAGCAGAAGCAGCTCTCCACCTTTTCATTCCCAGTTCGGCACCTTTTCTTTTACTGCAAAGTCCAAGTTTTTGTTTTCTCAGCTAATTAATTGTTTAAGGAAATATTATACTTTAGTCGTAAAATATTATATAAAAATAATTCTATAAATTAATATAATTCGACGTGATTTGTATTAGATTGTAAAGTTATTTTTATTATAAAATAGATTTAATACATTATAACTTGAGAGGTTTTTTTTTTTTTTAATTCTAAAAATTTTAAATTTTAATGATAAACTCCATTCTTAAAAAAAAAAAAAAAAGTGGAATTTTTACAAATTATGACTTTGTTATATATGTAGCATATTACTGATCTTATTCATTGTGTGTTTATATGTAGGAATATGGGGTTTCAGTAATATTTCTGAAAAATGGATTCCTGGTGGACATGGTTAAGGAAAAGGTTGGTAGAGTTCTAAGGCTGGATTCCATCAGTACAGGTGATCAGTGGAAAGGAGTGGACGTTCTTATCTTCAACACCAACCACTGGTGGACTCACACCGGGCACTCTCAAACGTATATATAGCTACTAGCTAGACTTCATGCTTTCACAAAACTTCCATCTCTAGCTAATAAATTAATTATTCCTAGCTAATTTATAAGAAGGCCGGCTGAGCTTATAATGATCAGTTGCTTTTTGTGTTGAGGTTCTAGGTGGGATTACTTTCAAATAGGCAACACTCTTGTGAAAGAGATGGATCGTATGAAAGCTTACAATATAGGGTTAACGACTTGGGGTAAATGGATCGACTCAAACATTGATCCTTCGAAGACTAGAGTTTTCTTTCAAGGAGTTTCTGCCTCTCATATTAAGTAAGCGCTCATATTTAATTTAAAGTTCTACTACATATAATCATTTTTGTGTATTCCTTGTATACTCCACTGATTATGTGATTGGTCAAACTAATTATTTTATTTTTTAAAAAAGTGATGCAACCAATCACATTAATAAAATATGCAAAGAATAGCAAAATATGGCACATTAGCTTATTATGTAACTAAAGATAACCAAATTTAGATGAAGAAGAACATGCATATATCTTGTATAGAATCAAATGTATTGAATCAAATGTATTGATCATTTCGTAAGTTGAAACCGCTTGTTAGAGTAGTGCTTAACTAAGAGTCTATAAGATAGGCCTTGGACCAGTTGACATATTGATAGGACTGTGGTGACGAGCTGCTCTTTCAAGATAAAAGCTATGGCTCAAACTGAATATTTCCCAACAGAGAGAGGTTCTTATGATCACGTTTAGGGAGAGTAGCTATAGTATTACTGGTGGCCCCCACCTCCCCTTTTTACTCAAATATATATATATATATATATATATATGTATATATATATTGATCATGTAGCTCTTATAAGCTAGTTATAATTCGTGTCCTCTTATGTATAGTACTTATATATTTTATATGAAGTTTCTGAGTCATTTGGTAATTTGATGCATGTCCTGATCCTTTGACAGTGGTAAGGAATGGAATGATCCAAAGGCAAAGGATTGTCATGCAGAAACAAAACCAGTGGAGGGATCAAAGTATCCAGGCCCCAAAAATCCAGGAGAAGATGTAGTAAAGAGCGTGTTAAGTAAAATGTCTAAGCCCGTTTATTTGCTTGACATTACTTTGCTCACACAGCTAAGAAAAGATGGCCATCCTTCTATTTATACCGGCGCAGGCACTTCTTTTGTGGATTGCAGCCATTGGTGTCTCGCTGGTGTTCCTGATACTTGGAATGTAATTCTTAATGCAGCTTTACTTCATAACTAATTTTTAATTTCTTTTTTCCTTTTTTTTATATTTATTTTTTATTATTTGGATTAATATGCATATTAGAAACATTATTTTTTTTTTTTTAATTTACTTTTTACTATTATTTATTACTGTTCAGTATTCTATTAATATTTTTTCATTCTTTTTTTACTAGAATTTATATAATATCTTAAATTACTTCACCATCCAGACGCAACCTAATTTTTGGCTGAAGCATGTTTTGATCTCTACCTTGATTGTTCCTTGAAAGCTATATATTAGTGGCTCTCTACTTTTTCCATTAATGTTGGGATTTATGAATTACATCGAAGAAAAGGAATTATGCATGATCTTGCAAAATCATTGGAGAAAAGACCATACGGTTATTATTATTTTTTTCCTGCTGCATTCAGTTATTTAGTGTAAAAATTGGGAAAACATTATCTTTTTAATCCACTAGTTATCAGAAGTTTTAATAATTATTAATTTGCATAATGTATTGAAATTTCTGTTTATTCAACTAAGACATATATACAGTACTTAAGGTTGCCTTACGAAATGTAAATTGAAAAGGGTAATGCTATTCAGCCCACTGATACTGATACGGCGTACTTCAAGGCAAGTTTTCTATTTTTTTTTATCATTTTTTTATTATTTAAAAATACTTTCAAAAATACGAAAAAATATCATGCACTAATAATCACTTTCTTAATTATTAAATAAAAAAACCAAATCAAATCAAATCAAATCAAAATTATTAAATATGGTTGGATAAACTAGCATTTTCTAATTGAAAAACCATAAACTCTGCCACGTAAGGACCAGACCACGTACACCATTCGATCGGCGACCGCAGAACACGGAGATGGAGGGAAAATGAATGCCTTTGCGGAAGGAAAGAAACTAATAATCGGGAATCAATCACAAGATACAGTCATACAGAGCTAAACTATTCTAAAAAAATCTCATAATTCTTTTCCTTTCCGTTTAGAGTAAGAGAGACAGAAAGAAATGAACAAGTATGGCATAAATCGAAATTTCGGCATACTAGAAGAGATCCATCTGTTTTTTCCAATCACATCCATTGGTGTGTGAGCTATGTCGCCCTTCCGTTGATTGTCTATTACAGATTAAGGGCCTGTTTGGAAATATAACTGTTTCAGGAGACTTCATGACTATTTATAAACAGTTCATTATTAATCACAAACAATTCTTTACCATTCACAAACTATTTCACTGCCATTCATGTATAATCTAAGATACTCTCAACATCCAAAAGAACGTAAATATCATGCTTGTGAGTGTCAGATAATGATTCTTCATGTTGGCACTGGAAGATAAATGTCTATGTTTATGAGTAGCCTCTAAAATATTGTGCTACGATTCCAGGCCTCCTGCAGTTAAAAAGTCACCCAATATGGAAACACTGCTGCATCCAATCGGCCAACGGTTAAAAGTGGGAAACAAGAAAGCACGGCAACATCCTGTCATTGTTCAAGAGGGTTTGAGGAGACGTATTAAAAACTTGAGGGAAGCAACACCAGTCCTCATGATGTAAGTATAGAACTCTCATTCGTTGAGTCCAAAGAGAATGTTTTCGGCTTTTGCTGTAGCCTATAGAACTGAATTGAGTTAGGTCCAAAACAATTAACTGCATTATGAGCTTCGAACCCAAACTTTCTCACCAACTTCGAAAGAAAATAACTCAACCCATTAATAGGAAAGATACTCACTCTGATTAACTTGATATCACTCTCCAAAAATTTCTATCCATACCTAGTAGAACACAACATCTTTAAAAGAGAGAAAGCATATATAAACTATATTCAAGAATATTTCCTTTAGTTTTGCCTAAGATGTCAATTTAGGCCCCATTTAGTTGTTAAATCTATTTGAGTTTAACTCGTTCAGTCTAATTTTAAACTAAATCTAACATCAAAATACCCAACTCTCAAATTACTAAACTCATTTCAACTCAAAACCTCTTCACATGTGAAACTCATAAACATTTTCAATTTAACACTTCTTTATACGTAGAACCAACAACATTTTTCAACTTTCCATAAATACATCTAAACTCACCTTAACATCCAAACATATTTAAACTTATCTTAGGTGGACCCTACAAAACCCACTCCACCATATCAATTTACAATTGTTCATAAAGAACTCAAGTTATCTCAACTCAGCTCAAAATCCAAACACAATCATAGGAATCATTGTTTTTTGGGTATGATCTACGGTCTACCTTCTATATTTACTTTCCAGTTTACTAATTGTTCGTGACTTAATAGCCCTAATCCATTGCCAAATATAAGGATCCATAGAAAGTCTGTTCTACTGTTGGAAAAGTGCCTGGAGTAACAGTTTACAAGCCAAAGAAAGGGGATAAAATATAAATCAAATTAACTTACGGCATGATTGTTTTTACCCGGAGAATGGTTAAGTCAATCAAAGCAATCACTCATGGACCCAAAAGTATTTTCATTCATAAGATGAGAAGAAACTCCAGTGTTTGGAATAAATCCAAATAGTTATTGCATTTTCATTCAATTACCAGAAGAAACTTACAGCAGGCTAAAAGGAGTCCAAAGTGAATGCAAACAGAAAGGGCACTTTGTGAAAGATTTGAATGCGTACAACAGAATAATGTACATGATTTACATTCAATCTCTGTGGACAACCGGTGCCATGTATCCTCCTCTCAGGTATTAAACGTCTCGAATCAAGTTGGTTGGCTCACTCAACACGTATTTGGGTAGTTCATATTTTGCACCTGCAATAAGTTTTGTAAGGTGAGATAGCAAAAATTCATGAAAAAGATAAAATCAGCACAAAATAAATAATACCATGAAAACAATCGCTGAACTAGCGTTCAACATTAAAGCAGGGACACATGAAAAGAGGTACTGATCCTGCCACCCTAAGTTTATTATTTGGTTCAAGTGGCCGTGTATGTTTTCTGTAGAACAGATTATTTCCCACATGGACCAAGGAAATTTCTAATCAGGGACAAGTTATATGAGAAAGGAAAGCAAAATGGATTAAATACCTCTTTCATCATAGCAAATCGTCAAATCAGCACTCTGAATTATGATTCCCGCACTGTCTACAATTGCTTGCGCAAGGGTTAAGTCAGTTTCAGCAGCAGCTCGAAGTGCATCCCAAATCTCTATTGGCCAGGAAAATGATAATTGCATTTCAGTTATACGGGTGGAAAATTATAAGCATGTGTAAGAAAAATATTTTTGGTACCAGAGCAAGGTCAACAGAAAATCATAGTAACATGGCAACAAACTGTATTATTAACCCTCTTTCACTCCTAGGGCCGTAAAATCAAAGGAAAATAACCATAGTTTGAAGAATTTGAAAGTTTATAATCTTCTCTGATGGATACTTCTATTTGCTAGCACCCAAAATATAAGCTACAAAAAACAACATTGTAAAAGATATTTGCCAACCAATAGAAACAACTATGTTACAGTGTAATGTTAGATAATTGATTGACTGCTATGGATGGCAAACGCCAATTGCCAACTCAATGTTGGAGGCATGTCCCATATGGGCTTATCTTGAGTTCTGAAGTTCATGACTCCGCCTTCCGTCCCCATCAACGATATGAATATGGTTGAATAATTAAGTCAAGTAAAATAACTCATCATAACAAAGCCTACAATTAAGTGTTTGAAGTTGGCTATAAAAACATCTGACACCATTATTCTCTATCTGATTATACACCATCATGCCCTTTTAACTACAGTCAATTTGACCTTCCCCATAACCATGTACCGGCTTTATAAACATTTTTTTCATAAAAGGGAGAGACCTCAAATTTTATTGATGTCTCTCTCATGCAAACAGTGGTTAAAATTAAACATCTTGGAATTCGTAAAATAACCCAAAAGAGTAAGATGCCAACAAATAAAACCCCTATACAAAACAACGACACAATTCAAACCTACCAAATGAAACAAAGGACTTCCCTTTTTTTTCCAGATAATTTGTGATCAAGGAAGCAGGGTTCGGTAACATGTAAAGCACACAACAGATAATGCAGTTCTAATTGTTTCTCTCTCATAACTAACCCCTTATACGCTTTGGTAATAAATATACATAAATAGATAAAAGAAAATTATCTAACCATGAAATTTTGATTTATACCCAAAAAAGGATTATTAATATTAGACGTGTTTATTTTATTTTTATCAACTTCGTTATATTGCAGGCTAACCCTAGATAATTGCAAAATCTTTCCAGAAAAATAGTTGGGCAATCTGACAAAAACGCTACCTTTCCTGCCACCATAATGAGGAGCAGTGTCCCAAAACTCGTCCCGCATCTGCATGAGTTGAGTCTTTGTTATTTGCTGAGGATGCTTCCAAGATTTTGGCTTCCGGATCTTTTTCCCATTCCCTGTTTCACATTCAAATATCATTCAGCATTACGAACTATATTTAACATATTAACATGTGAATCAGGACTGTCAATCTGATAGTACCAGTCATTAGCTCACCATGACTGAAACTAGTTAATATAGCTATAAACCTTCATCAAATAATAAACTTGAAGCACCGCTGACGAGAGTTCTGAAATATTTAATGGTTATTAGTCCAGCTGGAGTTCAAGCTGCATGTGTAGATGGTGAATGACATAGACAAGAAAGAAGATGACATGTTCATTAGCTCCTTTATAAAAAGAGCAATGCCAGTTTATAACCATTTCATTATAAAAGCAAGGGTCTAAACATTGTGGCGGTGCCCATTCCCCTTTGCAACTCAGCTCACATTTTTTCATCATGATTTGGACTTTTCTATTATAAATAAATAAGTGTAAATGTCAGCCACACTCATGCAAGCATCGGTACCTCCAAAGACTTCAATCAAAGAGTAATACCCCACATGTTCTTTCGGTATGGGATTGGGAATCTAATCAGTGTCAGTAAATAGGGCTAAAGATCATATCTTTCTTTCTGTCGTAGGATCTAAGGAATAGTTAACGGGCAGGAAAATACTCGCTGACGAGCTGTATGCCAGGAGGTTTTAGAATAGTTGGTTGTTACTCTTTAACTCTTTGCAAAAAATTGTAGAATTCTTTTATGATTATGATGGATTATACAAGTACCTTATATTGATTCGACATTATATATAGAGACTGGATTCTGGAATTTTGGATTCACAATCAGCCACTCAATCTACAAAGAAGACAGTCGCTGAAAACGCAAAGAATGTACAGAACCAAACAATTCGCATGCCAAAAATCAGCAGAGAAATCAATGAACCATTATTCCAATTGAAAAAAGAATGAGAGAGAAAAAAAAAAAGTACCGCATGGATTGCTAGCCAGAAACTACAAATAACTTTCAAAATTGCAATTCTACAAATCCAAGGTTTTCACTAGACTATGCCTACCATAAAATAACTAATTTGGCATAGTTTCCAGCCAAATATTCTTTCATTTGTAATGAATTACAAAGAGATTTTAATTTAATCACGATTTATTATCGTTATATTATTTGTTGTTTCTCGTGGGCTTTCTCGGAAACCAAACGGAAAAGTTAAAAAGTCTTGGAACAAACAAATCAGAGACAGAAAGAGCAAGATAGAGATAATAAAGTGACCTCACTTTCTTATCAAAAAAAATAAAATGAAGTGACCTCACCGTCGCCTTTGTCGGGCGATGATAAAGCGCAGCCCATTCGGCTCCCGATTCCCAGACGAAACGAATTGCAGGTTCAATGGAGAAAGAGAGGTGGAAAGGAGAGCTCAGAAAAGCAGAGGCTTCATGGAGACGCGAAGTCAAAGGTGGAGGAGGAAGCTTGTGCTGTTGATTTTGTTGTTGCTGTGGAGCCAACTTTGTTCAGTGTGTTTAGTATAAAAGAAAATTTAAAATAAATTTAAAAAGCTTCAGATATTTTTTAAAAATAAAATAAAAATAGGAGAAAGATAAAGAGGTATTATCCTTTTTTATTTTTAGATAAAAGAGGTATTATCAGTTAATGATTGCACGATTATAATTATAAACATGGTGGTGGCGGCGGCGGGCTGTAATATTCTATATTTCTATCTGTGGAAGGCAATTTTTGATTTTTTTTTTTTTTTTTTTTTTTTAAGTGGAAGGGGCTTTTGGTTTTACAACGTTGTTATTCGGATTTAACTTTATTTTTTATTTCCTTGGACTTTTTAATAATCTAATGGAAATTTGACACAATATATCACATGATTAAAAAACAATTTAAAATCATAAAAAATGTCTAAAATCATTTAAAAATGAAAATTATGCAACATAAGCGCTAAATGATAACAACAAAAATTAGAAAAACAAAAGAGATAAAGTTACAAAATCTAAGAATTGTTTGTACCTAGTGAATTTTGTTTTTGCTTTTTCTATTATTTTATTATGTTTTTTAATCTTTTTAATAGTTTATTTTTAAAAATCGTTCGTTTAATACCTGATTTATTTTTAGAGATGAGATGAGATAAAAATTAAAAAATAAAATAAAATATTATTGTAATATTAATTTTGTTTTGAGATTTAAAAATTGTATTTTAGAATTTGAAAAAGTTAATTTTTTTATTATATTTTATATGAAGATTTAAAAAAATATAATAATGAATTTAAGATATATCTTAAATTTTTGGTTTCATCTTTATAAGCAAATTAGGCCTAAAATTTAGTCATTTTTTACGTGACATTATTTAAGAGCATGTGAGTTTTGTGACACATTTGTCATGAAAGGTATGCCTTGTGGCATAATGGATGAAGATGATGCGTCAGCTCAGTGCGTCTGTCGCACACGATACCATGTTTTAGAACTGATTCTAAAGATACTTGCGGTTCTGTTGGCATCAGAGGCCTCGAATCCACTAGTCCTAACCATCTGTTCATTTCCTGCTGTTGCCCAGATGACTAACACAAGAGGGGGGGTGAATTGGGTTATATTAAAAAATTAATACTTATAAACTAAATATACAATATAAAATATAACCAAAATATAAAGCAGTAGGAAATATAAAAAGTAGGGTAAGAGAAAGCAAACTCAGTATTTTTACGAGGTTCAGCCCCACTGCCTACGTCCTCGCCTCAAGCTACCCCTTGAGGATTCCCAAATCCACTATTCAATCTCCTTTAGGTGGAGATAGAAACCTATTACACCTTTGAGCAGCACCGCTCCAAAGAATCCGTGTAGAACACCCTCTACACTTCCAATCACCTCACACTTGGTGATTCAACTATTCCCTGTGTAGAACACCTTCTACACACACAAGGGTTATACGCACCCTCTTACTTTCAATCACCTCACACTTGGTGATTTAACTATTCCCTGTGTAGAACACCTTCTACACACACAAGGGTTATACACACCCTCTTACTGATACAAGAATTGATAGTGGGTAGGCTATCAGAAAACACTCCTCAATGAGTGAAATAAGAACAATACAGCACAAACTATATCTCTCTCAACAAGAACAAGAATTAAGGCTCAAAACTTTAGAAAAGAGAGAATGAGAGCTTTGAAAGAATGATGCAAAATTTAGCAATAGATGTGTAAGCTCTTGTTGTGATTTTTACAAAACTCAAGTGAGCTATTTATAGGCAAATGAGTCTTCAATTTCAAATTTGAAAAGATTCCCATGTCCAAGACATCATCATTCACTTTTCAAAAATTTCAAATCAAATCTTTTTACTTTTTGCATGTGACAAAAGGAGCACACTTTACTTTTCAAAAATTTCAAACCTAATATTTTACTTTTTGCATATGACAAAAAGAGCACACTTTACTTTTCAAAATTTTCAAACAAAGACATCTACCTTTTGCATAAGTCAAGAAAAGCATCCACCACTTTTGAAAATATTCAAATAAAACATGCACATGTGAAAGATGACAATCAATCATCTTAATATTTTCAAAGTTCAAACCTTTAATCATATCATGCACATGTGAAAGATGACAATCAATCATCTTAATATTTTCAAAGTTAATTTTCAAAATATTCATGCACATGTGGAAAATGTATTTTAATGCTTTATGATAAAATATTTATTTTGAGCCTTAATCCTAATTTCGAATTTTTAAGAGATTTACAAAATTACTCTATGATTTTAATGTGAACTTATTCCCTTCTTGCTCATGCTTGGTTCCTTGATGTGCTTGATTGTATTGTGTAGACAACTTGAGCTTGAGACTCCTTTATTCTTTGAATTCATTTGTTATCATCAAAATCCATGTGTAGATTTACATGAACCTTGAAACCTTGAGTTCAACACCTGCAGTAGCACGTGTCCTACACGTGTTGCCTCAGCCGGTGTTGACCTTCCACCTACGATTAAATTATTTCGAGTTGTTTTTCTATATTTCTGCTTTTTAAAATCAATGATCAAGTAAAAGTAAGCGTGAAAATTTCCTAATCAGTTTAGATTAATACAATGTAGTACACACTCTATTGCAACGACTTCTAGTTACAATCTTATAGTATATTCAACGAAGTATTTTAACCATCGACAATCAGTAGTCCTTTTTGAAAAATGAGTGTGAGTCATTTATTTGGTTCTGATCACTATATTGTTTTTCTTATCTTGTCTTGTTTTGTATTGTGTGTTAAATTTTTTAAAATACTTGGAGATAACTCATATCCCATGGAAATTTGTATCACATATTCTATTAATTTATCTAATAAAATAATAAACTTGCCTAAAAAAAAGCAGTTGTAAGTTGAAAGCTTCAAGTTTATTCCAATTTGAGTGTCTCACCCCCACATTTTTCCTCTTCCTCCTCCCTCTCTCTCTCTCTCTCTCTCTCTCTCTCTCTCTCTCTCTCCTCTCTCTCTCTCTCTCTCTCTCTGCTTTTTTATTATTATTAAAAAAAAATTTATTCAAATAAAAATCATTTAAAATAAAGAAAATAGAATAGAATAGAATAATCAATAATATAAATATATTATTATATAAAATTTAAATATGTTTTCTCTTAAGAAAGTAACGTATTTAAAATTATATTTGTATTCTTGAGTGGGAGATTGTATATGCAGTCTCATTAATATATACGAATAAAAAAAGGAAAAAATATCATTTAAAAAAATATTATTGTAATTAAATAAATGAATAAACATAATTATATGAACTTATATGAACAAACCCCATTTAAAATTTATATGTAGAATAAATATTTAATTTTATCATGTAAAGTTTTTTTCTTTTGTTTACAAAACAAGCATTTTCGTCAATTTTTCCATTATAACACAAACAATATATAAAAAGCATCTTGAACCGAAATTGTTTTTATTTTTTAAGTCGACTTTAATGATTTGGAACCATTCAAGTAACCACCACATTACAAAATTAAAGTGCAAAGAAGTCAAGTATCCGAAAGGAGGGAAAATTTTTCTGAATGGGAATCTAGTTTCTTATTATTGTAGAATGTAGTTTATTAGGGTATGGTATTTGTGAATTTTAAATCAAAATATTATCTGATTATATGAGCCCAATAATTAAATATAAATAAAATATTAGTATGTATGTTACCGAATTTAACGATAAAGTATTCGAATAAATATAAAGGAGCATATAAATATTAAAACACATTTAAATAATATTTCTAATTTTTTAATCATTATATTTTCAAATATGAGGCCATGTTTGGTTTCTTATTTTTGAGGAATTTATATAATTTGTGGAAAAAAATTAAATGTATTTGTATATCGAGTTTTGTAATGGAGAAAAGAAATTTTGACTTAATTTTTTAAGTAATTCTTGGAGAGTCGATTTTAAGGAGTTGAGGGAGAGTCGATTTTAGTTCAATTTTTTTTTCTCATTTTCAACCATATTTTTATGAATTTGATGAATTTTATTGGTTTATTTTTAGTATAAGAATTGAAAATAAAATTGAAAATGAGGAATTTTTATTTATTTTTTCATTTTCAATCTTGTTTTCAATATTTTGTTCTTCATCTTCATTTTTAATCTTGTTTTTAGTTTTAAATTTTTTTTCTTTATTATCAACCTTATTTTCATGAATTTAATAAATTCTATTAATTTGTTTAAAGTATAGAAATTGAAAATAACGTTGAAAATGAAAAAAAAAAATTAAACAAAAGCTGACTTTCATTCTACTCATCTTATAATTATTTAAATTTTTTTAAGTGTATTTTTACATCAGGGTTAATTTTCAACTTATGAGTTGAAAAAAAAAAAAATAAGTTTTTAAGAATAATTTTATGAAATTTTTTTGATTTTTACTTTTGATTGAATGTAAATTAAGATAATATACTTTTTAAGATTTGAAAACGTTTGTTTTAAAATAATTATGAGATTAAACAAATAAAAAATTAAAAAAAAAAAAAACACGAAGCAGATATTTTCTCTTCTCCAAATCTCCAAGCCAGTCCTCGGTCGGTCAGATGAAAACAAATTATAGAACCCGTCAATCATGCCGTCTAAAAAAAAAAACAAATGCCGTCTCATCTGATCCACGTCACATTAATCTCACACGTGTCAAATTCTAACTCGTTTGACCCCGTCCCTTTCACATACCTTAAAGCCCAGCCCCGAAACCCTCATTCACCCCCGTGGCTCCTTCAGATCCATCTGCTCGTCAACCAAATTCGCAGAGAGATAGGCGACAGCAGGATTTCGATCTTTCAAAATCGGTTCGTGCAGATCTTCGGTTAGTTTCTCGATCTGAAATTCTCGCTCTCTATCTCTCTCTCAAGATGTATAGATCTCTTAGATTTTCGGATGTATATATTGTAATCATATATGTTGGTATTCCTGTGTATGTATATATATGTATGGGCATATATATGTTTGGGTATGGATGTTGGTACATGCAAACAGACACGCATACATGTGCGTGAAGGATTAGGATCTCATGGATGGGTATTTTTTTTTTTTTAAGAAGAGGACGGTACTCAATTTTATTGATTGCCCTTGCTTATGACGTAAGAATTCTATGGTAACAAGCAGGACACTTGGGATTTACAGATAACCAATAAAACCATCCCAGGCATCAAAACCAATAAAAAGCAACCTATACAATAAATCAATAAACCAACAAAGCAACCATAAACAAAACAAATACAAACACACAAGTCATAATAAATTAATTTCTGAGATTAGGAAGTCCCAACTCATCAACCCGAAGAATGCCTTTCAAAAGTCGCGTTGGTATCCTTCATAACTGACATTCCTTCCCAACTCACCGCGTCGAGCTAGAAAAGCAGCCGCTTGATTACCTTCGCGTTATTGATGAACCATCTTGAAATTAATCCCCTCAAGCACAAACATTAAATCATCCCAAAAGTATTATAGATACCACAAAGTGTATCCTCTCGTGGTTGGTTTACTCAGAAATTTTGTTAGGTTCATTCAGTTTTGTAACGTTCCAATGAAAGGCCCGACGAGGACGTCGGCCGCCTGTTTTTCGTAGGTAGCACGGCTCAAGTCCTATATTTCTAGTTGAGATAGACTCTAATGCCATATGACATATACTCCAAAAGGACTAGTTAATGATACAATTGGAGTCACATTGAAACCTTATAAAGAGCAAGAATTTCTCATTCCCAAGCAATGTGAGATCTCATACACCACCCATCCTTATCCTTATCCTTATCATATGGGGTATCATAATTTACCCCCCTTAAATACTCAATGACCTCGTCGGGCTGTTGCTCATAGGTAGTAAGGCTCAAGTCCCACATTTTTGGTTGAGATAGGTTCTGATCCCATTTGTAACACCTCAATGGAAGACTCAAATCACTGGTTTATACTCCAAAAGAATTAGTCAATGATAAAATTGGAACTCTTTTGAAACCTTATAAACAGCAAGAATTTCTCCTTCCTAAACAATGTGGGATCTTATACACTATCCACCCTTATCCTTATCATATGGGATATCACAGGTTTCCTTTAAAATAGCATCCATTTTATATTTAATGTGCTTTAATCATTGAAATAAGATATGGGTAGATCACCATGTAGTTATCTTGAACATTCTTGCTAATGAAATAAGATATGGGTAGATGGACGAGACACTTGGTGATGGAAATCCTGAACATTCTTGAGAATGAAATCTCGCAGCTTCATAATACTATTCGGCATTGTTTCATAACCTAAGTCATTTTTAGAACCCGGGTTTACCCCTTTAGTAGATCGTGAGTGGGTCTCGTGAAGTTTAGGGTATTGGCATCATAGGTGTGGTGGCATTTGGGGTATACTACCCTAAAACGACAGAGAGGTGCCCCCATTGTAATTACTTGGTTTAGTATTGGAAATGAAATTTGTATCTCATTTTTAAGAACCCAATTTGTAAATGGGGGCAAAAGGATTATCTTCTCCTTCTTCTTTTCTGCTCTCTCTTCATTCTTATTTTGCCTTTAGTTGAAAAAAGACTAAAAAACTTATCAGCAAAAAGAGAAAAAGAGTTCAAAGGTGTTGACAATGACTGTTTTTAGTTTGCTAAAAGTGAGGGCAGTTTTTTTTTTTTTAAAAAAAAACAGATATGAAAGAAATTTGTATAGTTTTACTGCGGTACCAAACACATGTACGGCAGCTCTCTATGTGGAGTTTTCAGAAATGGAGTCCTTTTTTTTTTTATAGGTAAGAGATAAATTTCATTAATGATTTCTATACAGAGAGTATACCTAGGTACAAACTAAGAGTTGAAAATTAAAGACAAGAAATCATGAACATTGTTCCCATTTAGTACAATAGCAGAAAACCACAGCAATAAAGTATGCATGAAAAAATCTTGTAGCTCCGCCAATGTACACCTTGTTCTCAAAGCAGCGTTTGTTTCTTTCTGCTCAAAAGACACCACATTATGCATGACGTCACCATCTTCCACACTGCTACCACTTGCGAATAGCCATGTATGTTCCTCCAATAATCCAATAGATTCACCACCGGTCTTGTCCTTCAAAATGGAGGTCTGGAGTTCGAACCCCCCCTCCTACAAAAAAAAGAATGTATAAAAAAAAGTTAGAAATTGTATCTTTTATGCAGGATAGGTTGTTTAGCTCTTTGGCTGCCATTTGAAAAACCAAGTTGCATTCTATATCGAAGACAACTGCCCATTGTTCTTAAAAATATTAGAACAATAGATTGGGATTTGTTTTCTCACAAAGAAGATAGTTTGTTGTGGCTACATTCTAAGAATTCCAGTTTAAAAGTGAGTTCATATTATAAGGCCCTAATTAGTTATGGGGTTGAAGATTATCTTTGGAAGAGCATTTGAAGATCAAAAGTGCCTAGTAAAGTTGCTTTTTTCGGTTGGCTTGTGTCTCTTGGCAAAATTCTAACTATTGATAATTTGAGAAAGAGAGGAATTCAAGCAATTGAATGATGTTGTATGTGCAAGAAGAGCGGCGAATCTATTGATCATCTTTTCCTGCATTGTGAGGTGGCAACATGGTTTTGGAATGCAATTTCTACTAGGGCTGGATTTTCATGGGTGATGCTCATGCGCGTCTCGGATGTATTTACAATTTGGCCAGGAATTATTGGGAAAGACATTAAGCTTGAAATTATGAGAATCATTCCCTTATGCCTTCTGTGGTGCTTATGGGCTGAAAGAATTATGCTTTGATAATTGTGAGCGTTATTTAGATAAATTATGGGTCTTTTTTCATAATACTTTCAGATTTTGGGCTTCTAATCTTGTAAGGGATGGGAATGAATGTTTTGGCTTGTCTTAATTTCCATGTTTTAGCTTGTAAATAGGTGTCTCTCAATTGTATATTCCTTGTGTACTTGGGTTATGCCTATTTACTTGGAATAAAATATCTCTTATTACCTATCAAAAAAAAGATTGGGATCTGATAGTTCGTTGTTTTTAAAACCCTTTTTGATTTGGAAATGTAGATTAATTCATTTCAAGAATTGATTTGGGAAATAGAACTAATAACTCTTTATTTTCTGGTTTAAAAATGAAAATCTCAATTTCTTAGAAAGTGTGTAACAAAGATAATAGATTTTATGAAAAATGGGTTCATATTCATGGCATTTTTTTTTATAGGTAATAAGAATTTTATTCCAGTAAATAGGTAAAAATCAAGTACACAGAGAGTGTGCAAGATGAAAACCTAGATACAAGTTAGAAGAAGAGAAAATTAAAACAAAAGATTACAAGAAGACCCTTCCCATACAAGATTTTGCATCCAAAAACTGAGAGAATTATGAAAGAAGACCCTAAAATCCCCCAAATAACGTTCACAATCGTCAAAACACCTCCCATTTCTCTTAGACCATAAGCACCAAAACAAACACAAAGGAATAATCCTTCAGCAATCAGCATAGCTTCCACGAACCATAGAGCCATTCCAACTTGCCAAGAAATCCACCATGCACAATGGCACAACCCACGCAATGCCAACCATACTAAATATCTCATTCCATAAGGCTGATACCATCTCACAATGAAGGAAAAAATGATTGACAGACTCACCCTATTTTTTTGCACATGTAGCACCAATCAATTATGAATAGCCCTTCTTTCTCAAATTGTCGGTGGTGAATATTTTTTCTAGAGAAACCAACCAGGAGAAAAAAGCCACTTCAGAGGGAACTTTTGGTTTCCAAATACATTTCCAAGGAAAAGCAGTATTACCATGGCAATTTAGCACTTTGTAATAAGAGCTCATAGAAAAAATGGACTTAGAATCATGTTTCCACAGCACCTTAAAATCCAGCTTCAACTCATATAACTTAGCAAAGAAATCAGAAGCTTCATGGAATTCCCAATCCTATAAATCTCTGATAAACTCCACATTCCAAAGCAGCTGATTATTAGAAATTATGAACAATTCAGTCACTGTAGCCCCTTTAATACTAGCTATCCTAAAAAGATTAGGATAGATAGATTTGAAAGCTGAATCCCCACACCATACATCACGCCAAAAAGAAATATTTTTACCATTCCCAACTTTATAGATAATATTTTTAGCAAAGTCCCTTCAACCCAACCAAATGGATTTCCATAAGCTCACTCCAAAAGCCCCTTTAACTTCATTAGTACACCAGTCCCCCCACATTTTTCCATATTTAAAATCCACAATTTGCTTCTATAAAGCTTCACTTTCAAAATTGTATCTCCAAAGCCACTTCCCAAGAATTGCCTTATTGAAAAGCTTTAAGTTTCTGATGCCCAAACCCCTAGAAGACACCGGGGCACAAATTTTATTTTAGCTCACCAAATGAAATTTTCTATCATCCCCAATTCCATGCCATAGAAAATTTCTAAAGATTTTCTTAATTCTTTTAGCAACCCGGGGATTGGAAGTGGGAACAAAGAGAGAAAATAGGAAGGGAGATTAGACAAGGTGCTTCTAATCAAAGTGACTTGGCCCCCTTTAGATAAATAAATCTTTTTCCAGCCAGCAAGTTTTTTTCAATCTTTTCGATCACCCCATCCCATATAGAAACAGCTTTATGGGATGCTCCTAAGGGAAGCCCAAGGTATTTTATTGGTAAAGAAGATACCTTGCGACCCAAAATGTTGGGAAGATCATGAGTGTTACTAACGGACCCCACCGGAACAATTTCAGACTTGGAAAAATTTATTCTAAGCCCAAAAAGAGCTTCAAAACACAGCAACAAGGCTTTCAAGGTTCTAAAATGATCTTGATTAGCATCACTGAAAATTAAAGTATCGTCGGTAAAGAGCAAGTGAGAAATAGAAATGCAGCCCCTAGAGGCGTTTCCAACCTAAAAACCCCTATAATGCCACCAACAACAGCCGCATCAATCATACGGCTCAAAGCATCATAATGACAAAAAGGTCGGGGATAATGGGTCATCTTGCCTTAAACCACGTGAACTGTTGAAAAAACCAGGTGGAGAACCATTCACCAAAATAGAAAATTTGGCCGTCGAAATACAATGCCTTATCCAAGAGCACACTTATCACCAAAACCCATTCGCCCTAGCAGATAGAGAAGGAATTGCCAATGGACATGGTCAAAAGCCTTTTCCATGTCCAATTTCACTAAAATTCCAGATTGACCCTACCTTAATCTACTATCTAAGCACTCATGTGCTATGAGAATAGAATTTAGAATTTGTCTACCCTTAACAAAGGCATTTTGAGATTTCGAAATGAGCTTATCCATAACCACACTAAGGCGCTTAGCAAGCACCTTAGATATGATCTTATACATCCCATTCACTAAGCTAATGGGGCAAAAATCTCTTATTTCAACAGCACCAGATTTTTTAGGAATTAAAGCGATGAATGTTGTGTTAAAACTCTTTTCAAACTTCATAAGGGAGTGAAATTCATCGAAGACTTTCATGATATCATGCTTCACAATATCCCAACAAGCTTGGAAGAAAGCCATGGAGAAACCATCTGGACCCGGAGCCTTGTATTTGGACATACTCCTAACCACATCAAGAACTTTCTCTTCTTCAAAGGGTCTTTCTAACCATCTTGCTGAAGAATAGTCAATGGAGTCAAAGTGCAATCCATCTAACTTAGGCCTCCAAGAAAAGTCTTCTCGAGATTTTTTTTTTTTCCATATTTCAAAAGGCAATTTGATGTTTGTTTCTTTTCTTTTAATTTTTGTTCGTTTTCAACTAGGAAGCACTCATAGTTTTAGCCTTTCTTTTTCTTGCTAGGCAGTTGTCATTTCAACCACAGGATGTGCTCTATACCAACGTTAATTATTTGTTTGTACTCCCTTGTTTGTTTTTCTACACATTACTGGTCTTGATGGCAGTTTTCATTTGAATCAGGGAATATGTTCTATATGGATGTCATTCATTGCCTGTTATATATTCAACGTTGTACTCATTTGTTCCTTTGCAGATTGGGTTGAACTAGTTTGTACGAAGTAAGATGGGAGGAGGATTTAGGGTTCTTCATTTGGTCAGACCATTTCTGTCATTTCTGCCTGAAGTTCAGAGCGCTGATAGAAAAATTCCGTTCAGAGAGAAGGTCATCTATACCGTGATCGCTCTTTTCATTTTCTTGGTTTGCAGTCAGCTCCCTCTCTATGGCATACACTCCACAACAGGTGCAGACCCATTCTATTGGATGCGTGTTATTCTTGCTTCGAACCGTGGGACTGTCATGGAACTTGGAATCACCCCAATTGTGACTTCTGGGCTGGTGATGCAACTCCTTGCGGGGTCAAAGATCATTGAAGTGGACAACAATGTACGTGAAGATCGTGCCCTCTTGTAAGTCTCTTTTGAGAAGAGTTTGTAAATAAGATTTGTGGGCCTAGCATTTAATTACTTATTTGAATTTATGTCCCATTTCTGTTAGCAGACAACCAAATTTTTGTAATCATTGGGTTGGGTTTGCATTGATTAGTCATTTTCATGTATGTTCTCCATGCATCATATTTTACAAATTTGCTCCCTTGTTTGTTGTGCGTGTCGATTATTAAAGCTTTTTCCTTGGGATGCTCCCTCCAAAGCACTAAACTACTTCTTTTCCATTAACTGTGACTGGATTGTGCAACTTGTGCTCATTTTTTGACATGATGGTTTTTCCTTTTTCCTTTGCAGAAATGGTGCACAGAAGTTACTTGGCATCCTTATAGCTGTGGGTGAGGCAGTTGCATATGTTCTCTCTGGGATGTATGGTAGTGTTGGCCAACTTGGAGTAGGAAATGCCATTCTTATTATCATCCAGCTCTGCTTTGCTGGTATCATTGTTATATGTTTAGATGAGCTTCTTCAGAAAGGATATGGTCTAGGCTCGGGAATTTCACTTTTCATAGCTACCAATATCTGGTAAGTGTTTTAATTTTCTTTTACTGAAAAAAAAAAATCTTGCTGACATACAGGTCATATGAACCTTCAATACTAAGCCTGGAGGAGCTCAAAATTTTCTTCCTTCAATACTCTTTTCCTTTGGAAATCTTTTATAGTCTTTAATGGGTTTAACTTCATGTTTTTCTTGTATATTTCTCTTCTTCTACTTACCGATCAAAAAAATATTTATCTTCTTCTAGTTAGGCATCCCTCTTGTATACATCCTGCATACTCGAGTTGTGCCTTTTACGCTATTTAGCGAAATTCATATTTTTTTTTTATAAGTAAAAAAGATCCTCTATATACTCATAAAAGAACTTACACGAGGGACTGGTATCTTTTTTGGAACTTTTTTCGTTCCTTTTTTTAAATGTATTTCCTGATGTTTGAATATATATTATTCTGTCAGTGAAACCATTATCTGGAAAGCATTTAGCCCCACCACTATTAACAGTGGGCGAGGCGCTGAATTTGAGGGTGCTGTTATTGCTCTATTCCATCTGCTGATAACTCGAACAGACAAGGTTCGTGCTCTTCGTGAGGCTTTTTACCGGCAGAATCTTCCAAATGTGACGAATCTGCTTGCTACAGTCCTGGTCTTCCTAATTGTAATCTACTTCCAAGGTTTCCGTGTGGTTTTGCCTGTGAGGTCAAAGAATGCCAGAGGACAGCAGGGTTCTTATCCAATCAAGCTGTTCTATACCTCCAATATGCCCATCATTCTACATTCTGCACTTGTGTCCAATCTTTATTTTATCTCCCAGGTACTGATATTTTATGCTTGTATTCACAACTTGGATGTGACCTTCTGCATTACCTTTTGACCAATATATTGTATTTGTGCAGCTGCTATACAGGAAGTACAGCGGAAATTTTCTGGTAAATCTTTTGGGTAAATGGAAGGAATCTGAATATTCAAGTGGTCAATCTATACCCGTTGGTGGTCTTGCATATTATATCACTGCACCGTCAAGGTAATTTAGCATTTTTCCTTGTTGAGATTGCATTATTTCTTATACACCATGCATTGTTATTGTACTTGGATATGGGTTATCATCACAAGCAATAATTATGATAAGATGCAGACAGCTAATGAAGCTCTAGCTCAACTGATGCTTCCCTTTTATGATACAATCACAAAGATTTATCAAGTATTGGATCTCTAAGATCCAATAGGGAGGATACATTAGTTTATTGATTCGTTGTGTGTGTGTGTGCATGCGTGTGTGACACAGTAAGTTTGCACAACCTATGTATTTATCCTCCATCTCTTTCTCATAGGCAAAGGTGGTACCATTCGAGCTAGATTTAATTGACTACTAATAGAATTATAGATATGAATAGTATAGAAAAAATATTTGTTTTAAATATGAATGAAGCTAAGATTTGTATAAAGTATACATTTGTATAAATAAATTCTAAATTAAAACTGAAAAAAAAAAGTGAACTCAAAATTCATGTTTGCCATTTATAAATTGGGAATTCTGAAGTTTTTAACTTTAAAAAATTATATTTTGTATTCTATGTAGAAACCCTTTTATCTTAAGAAAAATTCAGTTTTTGCACTGGAACATATTGGTGTTGTATCTGACCCCTAATTTTCTGTATCTCATATTGATAAAAATATTTACTTCCTTAGTCTATGGATGTGAATCCTGTGTCTTCTGCCATATACATATCGAGAAGGTTTAATACTTGGGCATGGCTGCTAATTGAAGAATCTGTGCTACCCTGCAAGTTGCGTGAATCTACTCTTTTCCTTATTGATGCTGGAAATCTGTATTGATACTATCCTACTTTTACAGCTTAGCTGATATGGCAGCCAATCCTTTCCATGCGCTGTTCTATCTAGTCTTTATGTTGTCAGCGTGTGCACTGTTCTCAAAAACTTGGATTGAAGTTTCAGGATCATCTGCTAGAGATGTGGCCAAGCAACTCAAGGTAAGAATTCTTTGCGATCCAAGTTCAGCTTCAGTTATACATATATATATATATAAGGCACAAGTTTCTCGTGCGCATGCATGTTGGAGATGGAAGTCTTGGCGTTTTGAGCTTGAAATTGGTCATATCTTATGGCATACAAACTGCTATGACTTTGACTTGGTCCAATAATGCCGTCAAAAAAATTATTTTGGTTCAACTGTCTGCATGCATTATGTTGTGTTTGGGGTCAATTTAGTTTCCAAAATACCGGCAGCATATCATTTATGTATACTTTATGCTGAGTTTGCAGGAACAACAAATGGTGATGCCCGGGCATCGTGAGTCAAACTTACAGAAGGAGCTGAACCGCTACATACCCACCGCAGCAGCATTTGGAGGCATGTGTATTGGTGCATTGACTGTGTTGGCAGATTTCATGGGAGCAATCGGTTCGGGGACTGGAATTCTGCTTGCAGTGACAATCATTTATCAGTACTTTGAAACATTCGAGAAGGAAAGAGCGAGTGAGCTCGGCTTCTTCGGTTTCTAAGCTTACATCTCATTGCCAGAAGTTATGCCTGGTACCTTGGCAGTGCTACCGAGTACTAAGCTCCCCGGCAGTTTTGGTGAACTGAGAGATGTAAGTAGGTCCCTTTTAACACGAAAGAGTTGGGTTCAAGATGTTAGTGCCCAGGGGTAGTCTGTTAGTACTGAGATAAGCAGCACTTCTTAATCTGTTATTTGTTTTTGCCCCTTAAGACATATACCTTACTCCCATATTAATTTCTCCTCTACCGTTGGACCTATTACGAGTACCATGGGTCTTTAAGATTACTGGTTTTAGGCTTCTGAGAGGCTATTAGAAATGAATTTGACTAATGTTCTGTAGATGTTTTTTATTGCGATGAAAATTGCCTAATTTAGATTCCTTGCATTCCTTGTGTTTTTTTCAATTCACTTTTGTCGAATTGGGTGGTATATTCTGTGATTGCCTAGCGACACCAAAATGAGGCCAGATGGTGTCGTTTAAGCGAGATTATGGAATATTTCTCAAATTCTCTCCCAAAATATAATAAATAATTCAACTTTTTCAAATTCCAATTCCAAAATTTCAAATTCTAAACTAATAATAACATTAAAAAGTTATATTTTAATAATTGTATCCTGTCAAATTCTAAACTAATAATAACATTTAAGAACAACGAAACATTCCCTCCGTGTCTACCCGTTGCATGTTCTTGCTTAAAGCATCTTGTGTTTGTTTGTTTGTTTTATTTATTTTATAACATCAAAAATTTGTAACTCTTTAGCCTTAGTTTGGATTCGAACATGAGTTGAGATTATTATAATTTTCTCAATTCATCTTAATCTCATCTATATAATTTTTTCAAATTTTTATATAAAATATAATAAATAATTTAAATTTTTTTAAATTTTCCATAATAATAATAAAATTAAAAAAATTTATTCTAATAAAATTTTATTCAATTTTCAAAACCTCTATTAATTTATCTCTCATTTATCAATCTATCTAAGCTCATTTCATTTTATTTCTCAATTTAGAACTCATTTCATATCAATTAATCTCATCTAATCTATCAATTCAAAAAGCTAAGAATTTTTTGGTTGAACATTCTACAAAATAAAATTATTTTCTAATTCTTGCCTCTACTGATAATTACATCCTGTCAACTTAAGATATTTGAAAAATGCAATTTTGCATAAAAATGTGTATTGCAGTGATAAATATAACTTATAATTTTAGGATTTTTAACTTAAAACTTAATTAATAAACTCAATACTTCAAAAGCTATTTACTATTTGGTAAACATATTTAAAACGCCTTTAAAATTAATTACAATAATTTTTTAAAAATAAACAGTTATCCGCTTGAATTTTTTTTTTAATTTTTATAAAAGGTTTAATTTGGTTTTTTGAAAAAGTAAACTTTCAACTTCTTTAGATGATTAAAACATTTTTTATAAATTTACTAAACATATCATTTTTTTTTTAAAAAAAACCTTTTAAATAATTAAAACTACTTTTTAAACTTTACTCCAAACATAGCCTATATGTGAAAAAGGAAGATATTCAAAATTAGTCATTCTTTATTTTGTTTTATTTTTAAATCAAACAAAACTCCTTTTCCATTCCTTTGTAACAATGTCAATACGATCATTCCATTTCTCTCAATACAATAGCACTAATTTCATTTGGTCCCCCTTCCATCCATATTTTCTCCCCATTATTTGTATAGCCTTCTGTGCTAATATATGAGCAGCTCCGTTTCCTTCGCCATAGATGAATTGAGCTTGCCAATCTGTTCTCAAGGAAATTATATGTTTAATATCTGCCTTTCCATTTCCAATCTTGCTTGCACTCTTTAGTTTCTTGGATCACGTTCTTAGCAACTCCTTCAAACACTACATTTCTCACCTCTAGATCAGAACATATTTCAATTGCTTTCAACATAGCATAGCTCTCAGTTAGGAAAGATTGGCCAATAACATGTGCATGAATAATTATTATGATGAAAAAAAAAAATATACATGCAACCGTAAATTAGGATACTATTGCATAATTCTTTTGAAAAAATTGAATAAAACATCAGATTGTATGTCCATGGTCATCATCTTGAATGTCTAATGTCCTTCCTATATATCATATTATCATGGTCATTATCTTGAAAATTGTTCTTAAACGATAGGGCCGCAAACTTAGTTGCAGTTCTTGCACGCAATAGGGATCGTGTTCATTTTGTACATCACGGGCTTTGTTATTCATCATCTCACATATTATATATTATATTTTTTAAATATTTTTTAAATAATTAAATTCTTCTAATTGCTCATACATCACATATTTGATAAGAAAAAAATTAAAAAAATTATGTGTGGTATGTGATGCAGAAATAATGAATAGGATTTTCTAAGCTATCATATGTCTCCTTCAAACCAAACGCGTATTCATAGTAAATGCACAAAAACACAACATTCCTGGGTCATGCATGTTTTTGTTTTTCCTTATCCAATTAGTCCCGACTCCGAGTCATCTATTATCCGAATTAAGATCATATTTTTTTTTCAATCTTAAAAAAAAAACAGATAATAATTCTTCAATCTAAATATTTTTTTAATATTTTTTTATACACCCCCAATTTGGTTCACGTTTATATATATATATATATATATATATATATATATATTAATTAAAAATTTTAATTCCATGGTTGCCGTGTGTCATTTTCTTGGGATTTGTTTGGACGAACGAAATTGCTTTAAATAAATGCCCATGGTTGCAAATTTAAGCTTTTGTTCTTATTTTGTGTACAATAATTGAAAGTAATTCAATGTGTTAGGGCCCCTAAGATTGCACCGCCGTTTAGACCACCACCACATGGTTCTATACTTGACCAATTCGATTATCAAATGTCATAGCAAGAATACTCTCTATTTTGTATTATTATTCTAATTATTATAATTTATGGGCCAAGTGGGTCATATTTCTTAATCAATAATGTTTCAAGCATGCTCTAACCGTCCACGTCGGGAGCTGTGAATAAGGCTTAATACAAGTATAAAATTCAGTGCTTAAATAACCCCAAGTTTTCTTCCTACAAACTTTTACTTTATTATTATCTCCTTCCTTCCAGGCAAGAGATTGAGAGGAGTTAGAAAATGGATAAATGTTTTGTATATAAAAATAAATTTATAAATTAATATATTTTGATGCAATAATTTGATTTTAAAATTATTTTTATTATAAAATAAATATAACGCATCATATAAAATTATATCAATTTATAAATTTACTTTCATAAAAATACTTTATAATTGCAGTTAATTAAAAAATAATAGTTAAAAAGTAAACAAATATAGTTAAATCTCATTTTTACCCCATTAACAAAATCGGTTTTTATTTTTATTTTTATTGGAGTATATAGCTCATATTGACGAGGCTATAATAGTAAGGGATAGATGGTGGAGTGAGCAATGACATTTGTCTTGCGTGTTTTCTTTTGATGGGGATGCTGATTAGTTGGGGGTGTGGGGACAATGCTCTCGCGGTACAGTACAAAAGTATTCTTGTAATTTTTTCTAAGTATATTCGTATACTTAAAGTTAGTATAAATACATATTTTGTAATTCTAATTCATATGATAGTAAAATTTAGTCGCTCACTTCTTTAGGTACATTGCTGAATTATGTTATTTTTTGTGTTATTTTTTTCTTAAATTTTTTTAAAATTATTTTGTATTATTCATCATAATTATTGTACAATCATAACAATTTTAAATAAGGAGAAGCATGAATAATTAAAACTTAAGATATGATTTAACATATATTTGTAATAAAAGGGTGGTGTAACTAATATTAGGTTAAAGCCTTATTTAGATTTAGAGATGAGATGAATTGAGATCAATTTAATTTATTTTTTAATATTATTATTATTTTAGAATTTAAAAAAAGTATATTGAAATTTAAAAAATATGTATAAGAATTTATATTTTGTATAAAAAATTATAAAAATATAATAATAAAATAAAATGAATTAAGAACACTGCTGCATCCAAACCGGGCCTAAATTTAACATGTATTTGTTGGTTTATCACTTCTCAAATCACTCAACCTTCTGCTTATAAAAATGATCGCGTCTAATCAATCATCACAAAAGCGTTGTTATCCGATTGGACCTATTTCAACATTTTAAATATATATATATATATATATATAAAAAGATGTATTTTGTGGGTAATTAAGGGAAAGGATTTGTTACAAAATATGGTGAAACTACATACTCGACGGTCATTATCTTTAATGTCAGACAGCTTAGTTATACTTTTATTCCAAACCCTTAGTTTCTAAATTGAGTTAAAAATACGTCTCCATTTTAATTATTCCATTCATTAAAGTTTAACCAGATTTATAAATTTGTATTAATTATCCTTGTGATGTTAGTGGAAACTGGAAAATGATACTTAACCGTTAACATTGGCAATTAATTGAATAGTATTAATATATTTTTGTATTAATTTTTTAAGAAAAAGATATTTGAATATACAAACTTTGCTCAATTTCTTTTATGAAAAAAAAGCTTATGAGATTTATATAAAAGTAATAATTTTTTGAATAATTAATTTTATTTTTTTATAAATTGAGTATGATGAATTTAGACACTAATTATATTTAATATTATTCAAATTTTAAATTAATAATATTTGATATAGTTTTAGAATATGTAAGATTTGTAATTTTATTTTTAAGGAATAGATTTTATTATTAAAAAATAATTATTAAAATTTATTTAATTAAAAAAATACACAAAATTTATTTTAAAACGGTATAAATAAATTAAATAAATATCAAATTGTATTTTTAAATAATAGGTTCGCGGACCAGTCGGGTCATCCCAGTGTTTAAAAAAAAAAAAAAAAACAATGGGGTCATCCCAGAATAAGCCGCTGCTGGGATCCGCAATTGTACAGCTCGCCACGTTTTGCCAGCAGGACCCCACTCCTACGAGTTTTATGTCTAAGCATTTACACGGGAGGAAATTTGTTTTAATGATAAATTAAGGCCTTTCGTTTTCCAATGCCCACCTGCGACCTACGCAAGGTCTACCAATACGTCTCAGATTTCCCCTCCTTACTTACCCCAAAATACCCTTACCGAACCCACAATCTCCAGCCACCGTTCACCCATAACGGATACGTAATAACCATCAAAACCAATGGCATTCATGTAAGCACCGAAATATCACCGATAGCGACCCCAGCCTATTGCTCCTTTTAAATTCCTCCAACACTTGTCTTGTCGGACATCTTTCCAATCTTTGTCCTTTTTGGTCTTTTCATACCTGCTCTCTCTCTCTCTTACCTCTGCTGCTCTGCTTGCTTATTTTGTTTTTCTTTGCCCCTCGAACTCTGTTCTCTCTCTCTCTCTCTCTCTCTTCTGAAAGTTTATTGCTCTGTTTTTCTCTCTCTTCCCCTCTCTCTCTCCTCTGAATATTTCTGCTCCAAAACCCAACTCTCAAACTGAACCGGAAAAAAAATCTGAAGTAGGTAAAGAAAGATCGGAGGTATATGTTTTTGTTCTTCCTCTGCTTCTAGTTCTACTTCAAGTTCCTTCGTATGGTAACGTAAAGCTTTGGTTACGAAGCTTCGTAACCGGCTTCATTTATTGTGGTGTTTAAATATATTTAATCATTCCTTTTGCAATTAATTTTACTTCCGGATTGGATGATCTTCCATTGTTTATTGCCCGTTCAACAAGGGAAGATTCGTAGTGGGTTTTAGCAATAATAATGATAATTATTGTAATATGTAGATATTTCTTTTCGGTTGAGAATATCTAGAATAAATAAGGGTTTCCCGGGTTTTAGGCTCGTTTTTCTTTTGAGGCGAAGGTTAGTGCTTTTCACATCTTTCACGACAAAGTCTACCAACGCGTCTTTATTTATTTATTTTCTTCCATTATTTTGTGGGTTTTTTCCAGCGTTTTTAATATTTCTTCATGTTTATATTCTGTGACTCAATACTTTTCAGTTTCGATTCTTACCCAAACGAAGAGTTCTGTTCTTGTCCCTGTATCTGTTTCTTCTTCTGTTTCCGTGTTTTGTGAAGTATTTGACTTCTGTCTGTGGAGGTTGTGTTTATTCTGGGTTATTTTTCTGTGGCCGAAATTTCTTATTTCTGGTTTTGATGTTTTTTGTCTATGGGGTTTAGTTGCAGGGTCGTTGAGGTCGCCGTTCGAGGATCGTTGTGGAGTTGTTTTCACTCTGTTTTCTTGAGGTTTACGTTTCTATGAAGAGAAGTCGATAAAAATCTTTTCTTCCTGCAATTTCTCGTTATACTTTTCAAGGTACGGTAAATTTCCTCCGTATTTTATATCAACGGTTTTCATTGGTCAATATAACTTTTGGACTATGATGTTTGGACCAGCGGTCTGGTTTGTGTTGAGATTTATCATTTATTGAGTTGCATGCCATTCTCTAAAGTGGGTTCTTGCCATCCTGGCAGCATGTCAGCATGAAAGGGATTTACCAATAAGGAATATAGGAAATATATGTTTAATATGTTGGGGGGTCTTACTTGCTGGTTAAAGCAATTATGCATGTATGGGTGCATAACATCAAAAAGAAGAAACATTATTAAACAATTGGGCACTAGCTACTGATCCTTAGCTGTGTCGAAATACATGGCATTAGCCACCATAGGGGATTGATTATAGCACTAAAACGATGCTAGAAAATTGTTGGCCTAGACCCTAATGATTAGATCAAAAGGCATGGGCCTTAGGCCTTGTTTGAATTTAGGAATCATCTTATCTCATTTAATCATTGTAACTTTTCTAAATTTTTAAACAAAATATAATAGAAAATTCAATTTTCTTAAATCTCAAAACAAAAATGATATTAAAAATTAATATTCTAATAATATTTTATTCAATTTTTAACTCTCATGTCATCTCTCAACTCACTATTCAAATCTCCCTTTAGTCTTTGGTCTATGTTTTCCAGTTCGCATAATGTTCTAAAACAGTTTTTAGCAGAAATGTCCCATCAGGGAAAGTCAATAATTTACCTGGTCTGTGTGATGTGAATGTGTTGAATGGCTCTGTAGTTTAATCAGGTAATAAACATGTTGTGTTTCTACTGTCTTTGTCATCCAAAGGATTTGGTTCTCTAAACTGGTCATGAAATCATTTCTTGTTCTATAAAGACCGGGATAAGAAGAGTGTAGAGGATAAAGTTGTAGGATCAGGATCAGCTAGGTGCATAATGTAATTGTACATTTTGGTGATGAAGCTGGAGATACGTTCTCAGTTTGTTGCAAGGACAACAATGCTCGTGAAGGGATTTTGTGTCTGTTAGTCGTTGGATTATGGCTTCGTGTCAAGTGCAGTGGCTCAAATCTTGACAAAACTTACTGCTACTCGTGAGTCCTATCCATAGGAGGTGAAAAGCTTTGGATTTAGAATGGTTCTGTTAGAACTGATATTTCACCATTTTCTTTTAAAAATGTTTTCATACTGCTTTCACTTGATGGGATCTATATAGGACCTACCATGTGAGGGGTGGGTATGGCTATTCAAAATGTGTGCTGAAATAGCCCGTTGTGTGATAAATAAGGTCTAGACGAATACTCATAAAAAAAGGTCTAGATGAGTGGAAATATTTCTGCCACAGAGTACTTATGGGGGCCACATTATTTTTTACAAAATCATGATTGATGAGATAAATGCCCCAATCCAGATATTCATTTTTATGGCCCCCCCTCCCCTGGTCCATGCAAATTACTTGGTACCTGATCTTTTTGCGTCTTAAGCATGTAAACTCTAGGAATCCTATGAGATTTTCATCAGACAAATGTAACTTTTTTTAAATAGTTTGTTTGTCGAGGAGTGACTACAATTTACCATGCCCAATTGATTATGTTGCTAAATGTTTCTTTTGATCCATTTTTCGTAAAAGTAATGCTACATACAATCGTAGAGTATGCGAGTATTGTGTAGCCGCTTTGAAAAATAATGGAGTCCACTAATAAAAAATTAATTAATTTTTTCATGTGGGTCTTGTATTTATTCACTTTTTTTAAAGTAATTACACACCACTTGCATACTCACGACTGTAACATATCATATCTACATGGTTCTAGAAAATTTTGAGAAAATAACCCCATAGGGCTTAGGTTTTGGTGCTGTGCTCTATCTAGGTCCAATGTTTAAATCCATAGGTGCTAACAATTTATAGGAGCCACATATCCTTAGTGAACATACAATGATTTCTCTCTAGGTTTAAACTCTTGACTTTGCTGCCCTGATCAAAGAAAAAGACCAATTTGGCCCTTAAACCTTACAGGGGTATTTGTATATGATAAAATATTCCATGTCTCTAAACATTTGGACTTTTTTATGCTATGGAGGCTGTTAGGTGGACATTGTTGGTTCTTAATATCAGGCTTGATTTGACCCAAGGATGACTGACACAGGAGATATAAAAAAATAAATAGTAATCTCCTCCAAATACTTGTACTTTTTTCTACTATATATTAGCTTCTGCAGCAATTTTCCATTCACAACGCATGTGTCTAGTGTTCAGTTGTGCAGTATTTAGACCTTTGAACCTTAAGCTTGTCTTTTGAGAGTGTCTTTGAATCTTTCCTCCCTGTCTTCTCCATTCTGGTCCTTCTTTTCGGTTCAATTTAATTTTTTCAAAATCCACTTTTTTACTCTTTTGAAAAGACTGCAAATTGGAAAATCTTAAGAAAATTCCATCCTCCATTGATGGCCTAGATCTATGTCTAAAGCATATTACTTTTGATCTATGCACCCATCATTGTCTTAAATTCTTTTTTGCTACTTTAACTTTATATGTCTTCATTTTCTCATTCCCTCTCTTCTTCAATTCCATTCTTTCAGACATTCTGCAGATGGATTCTGTTAAATCATCGGACGTGACTCCTGCTAAGGGTAAATTGGCACGCACCTTTGCTAAAGTTCTTCACCTTCGAGTGGCAACTGGAGTTGCCCCGGTTGATGGAAATCGGAAGGTTAAGCCCCAAGGAAAGATCAAGAAAGACTGGAATGTTGGCAAGAGTGCAGCCCAAACTGGTAGTCGGTCTCTGCCTTTTGATAATGAAGAGGAGCTAGAGAATAAGGTGGCCTTGCAAGCTCTTCTTGCCAAACTGTTTGCTACCATTTCATCCATTAAAGCTGCATATGCTCAGCTACAGTATTCTCAGTCTCCTTATGATGCTGATGGGATCCAAGCTGCTGATCAAATGGTAGTCTCAGAGTTGAAGAATGTGTCTGAATTTAAGCAGAGTTACTTGAAGAGACAGTTCGATCCGTCACCAGAGACTGTAATGCTTTCAGCTGAAATTCAGGAGCAAAAGAGTGTCTTGAAAACCTATGAAATAATGGGGAAGAAATTGGATTCTCAGCTGAGGCTCAAGGATTCCGAACTTATATTTCTGAGAGAGAAATTGGTGGAAGCCACTAAACAGAACAGGTTACTGGATAAGAGATTGAACCAAAGTGGGCAGTTATACGTGCCCAACAATCTTCACCATTCAGGCTTGACTCCTACTCATCTTGTAACAGTTCTGCGGCATGCAGTTAAGTCCATTCGAAGTTTTGTCAGGTTGATGGCAGAGGAGATGAAATCTGCTGGTTGGGATATTGATGCAGCAGCAAATGCTATTGAACCGGGTGTGGTTTATCTGAAAGATGATCACAAATGCTTTGCGTTCGAGTCCTTTGTTTGTAAGCAAATGTTCGAGGCTTTCAATTATCCAAACTTCTCTCGTCCAGACAAGTCTTTGGCAGATAAAAGGAACGACCACCAACTGTATTTTAGGCAATTCATGGACATGAAATCTGGGAAACCAAAGGAATTTCTTGAGCAGAATCCCAAGTCAAAGTTTTCAAAATTTTGCCGTATTAAGTACTTGCAACTCGTTAATCCCAAGTTGGAATCATCTTTGTTTGGTAATCTGAATCAAAGAAACCTCGTGAAAGCCTGTGAATTTCCGAACACCACTTTCTTTGCTTCCTTCTCCGAAATGGCAAAGCGAGTTTGGCTGCTACACTGCCTGGCCTTCTCTTTCGATCCCGAGGCCGCAATCTTTCAAGTTAACAAGGGATGTCAATTTTCAGAAGTGTACATGGAAAGTGTAGCAGATGAAGCATTCCTTTTATCGGATGACACACCGGAATCGGATCCACGGGTAGCTTTCACAATTGTTCCAGGATTCAGGATGGATAAAACTGTTATACAATGCCAGGTCTATCTCTCTCAGTTTCAAACGAAGGTACCCCAAAAAGCAAAGGTAGCCGAGAGATGAATCATCATCGGTTGAGCTTGGACCCACAACACATGAAGATATTGAACTGAAGCCGTTCTTTTGAGATGTTGAGCCATTATTGAAATGGCATCATGTCTGGTTGATGTGGGGTGTCGGTGTTGTGGGGGCGGCATCCGACTTGATTAACCTTTCAGGCTGGTTGTCTATTTCTTTTTCGTGTATTTTCGCGGCCATTTCGAAAAGGAAACCGCGTGAACCGTTGGTGTTTGAGGACGACAAGCGTTTGATAACTACTTTGTTAACTTTTGTTATTCAAGGACATCCCCTCCAATTTTGTTAATATTAGGGTAGAAACAGGGATTGTCCAGCTGTTTTACCATCATTACCAGACATCCATGATGTAATATTATGTACATAATTATAAATAGGTACAAGGTTTTTATATATTCCCTAGCTTTTCAGTTTTTCAATTCTCCTGTTCTTCTTCATTTATATCACCATATTCTTTAGTATTTTCAGGATTCGATGCTAGGCCATGTATGGCAGCTGGTAAGGATGCTTTGCATAACAGTTTTTGCTGCCAATATAAATAAAAAAAAGAAGAAGTTATTTACAGTTTTTTTTAAAGCAGAGAAAGAATTGCATATAAAGTGAATTTATGTTTTAGAATATAATTTATAAAATTTGTGTGTTTTTTTATTTTAAAAAGACCACGTGATAACGTCCACGTGCTACCCCTTATAGCTTTAATAAATTTTACTTTTAGGTGATAGCCTATGCTAAGGTACCATATATGAGGAACTCATAGACTAGTGATGATTTTTTTTTTTTTTTCAAGGATAAACTTGAGGTTGAGATATGGACAATCTAGATGATGAAGGAATCATACGGAAACATTAGAAAGTATCATTTACTTTGAAAATTGGAAGTACGTGTTTATAACTGTTTTGTGTAGCATTTGTTTTCTGCACAAATTTATCCTTCTTTTTCCACTATACACATGGTTTTTATTTTATTTTTATTTTTCAAATTGATGTGCGTTGTTATCTTAATATATTTTATTCATCCGCACAAGTTTATCTAAATATATGACTCATTTCAAAGTAGTTTGTTCTTTTCTTTTCTTTTCTTTTCTATTTGAGGAAAGCACTTTTAAAAATACTTGGTTGAGGTTGAAAACCGCAAGAAAATGCAATATGGTTGACTGTTTTGATGTTCTCAAAAGAGTTTTCCACTTTTTATTATTGTTTTTTTAAAGAAAAATAGGCTTATTTTCATTCAACCAATAAACTTAAAGTTTACAAATGTGATTGATATAACTCAGTATACAAGCTAATTAAGAGCATTTGAGACGCAACTCCTAAATCTTTGCAGACAAAATTTGGAGAGACTATTCACTGTCAAATGCAAAGAACTAAATCATCTTCCTCTAAACGAGGAGAGAAACTACAACTTTACGGATATAAAGTCCGAGAGACTGATTATTTCTCTTATCAAAAACATTTTTTCTATATAAATGAAATTAAACAAAGACCAACAAAAAACAAACACAAAATCAAAATTGGCTGTGGTGGCACATGGACAGCACGAGCCACTCTAGCAATTGAAACCCACAACTTTGAGCAACTCTTCGACACCGGATCCACAAGGAACCGCGCACAGCGGAAGGGAATCACCAGACGACGAGGCGCGTAGAGTTGATGCTCAACTAGACCCTACGCGTGCGGTGCACGCGCTTGCCACTCTGTTCGAGAAAAACTCCAGTCGACAGCAAGATTGGCGGACAAGAAGAACGGTGGCAAAACGCGTGGTGGTCTTTGGCCCACGGACTACCTCAAACCTGCACAAGCTAAATAAAAAAACCAAGAATCCGAAAAACCACCATCAACACTGTACAACGATAGTGGCTGGAAAAAGGAAAGAGAAGAGAAGAGGAAGGAAGAATAATGGGGGGCTTAAAAGCTGAAAACGAAGGTGAATTTTCTCAGGGGCTGGGTTTTCGCGAGAGCAAGGGATGAAGAGATGGACTTCCAAGAATATAAATGAATAGGTAGGGTATATTAGACAAATACATCACTTTTCACTGTTTTCAAATGGCACACTTGATTATGGTGCGGTTTGGATATTAGTGAGATGAGATAAGATTTTAGATGAAAGTTAAATAATTTTTTAATATTATTATTATTGTAGAATTTAAAAAAATTAAATTATTTATTATATTTTATATAAAAAGTTTAAAAAATTGTAATGATTAAATGAGATCTGAAATGAGATCAACACTTTTACTTTCCAAACAGTCTACATATATCAATACATGAGGCTCGCATGCAAGAATACATATTATAATGAGTTGAGATGAAAAAGGAAAGTTTAGGAAATATACATGTTGAAAGTTTTAAGCATGTTCATTTGGGTCGGGTTTTGCCTAACTTGGTTTTAATTTTATTTATTTTTCAATAATTTTGATATTTTTATTTAAAAGGTTCAAGAAATTAATTCTGGATCCGGATTTTGAAATCTGGATGAACATGCCTAGAAAGTATATATATCGGCCCCCCATGATGTGGTGCTGCTTAATCTCTAACAAATTTGGGCAGTCAAGGTGGTCGGACATGTATGTAATTACAAATTTATGCAAATTTAATTTGGTTCATGATATGTCAAATATACAAGTTTTTTTTTTTTTTTTGGTAAGGAATAAAATGAATTATATATATATATATATATATATATACGGGCAGTGCTTGGACCATAAATAACTGGAATAAAGTGGTCCAAAACATGATGCGTTTGGAACGCATGGTTTTGGTTTCCAGTGAATTGGAGAATAGTCTAGACGATCGAGAAAATGAGGTGCATGTGGCAAGCATGTACAGAGGTTAGATTTAAATCACTATCAATATGTAAATCTGATATGAAGACTAGCTACTAGCATGAGCCATGAAGCTTCGTAAATATTACTAGATTGTGACTTTTGAGTTTATGTGACGACTTTGCAGCTTCATATAATATGAATATGCTGATCATGTGTGTATGAATGATGTAGAATTTTCCAGATCGACTATGAAAAATCAGCCCCGTCGAACTTAAAGGGTATAAATGTCTCGAGTCCAATAATTATTTCTCATGATCAAAAGTTGAGAGCGTGTAACCAATGATTGGATCTCATGTCCGGTGTGTAACCATTGGTGCATATCCAGACGCTTCAACTTCGGTCGAATCCCAAGCGAAAGTAATTGAGACCTGGCATATTGCTTCTTTAGAAGCATAAGCTACTTAAAGTTTTGTCATTCTTACTTGTTATTATTATTATTATTATTATTATTATTTGAAATAGTCATCCTCCTTGTACTTTAGCAAAACCCTTGTTAATAGAAATAATTAGATGACTAAACCCGATCAATCTGATATGAAATACTAGATCAAAACGCACAATAGAAGTAATATTATCTTGTCAGAAATATCTCAGATCTAGTATAGTTGTTCTATGGATTTTTCGATATTGTTGTCCATCTAAAATCATTCCAGTAATGATAGAGTGTGCTACGTGATAATATCAGAGCAATACCTACTAATTTCACAGCTTAGATGTCGGGATTTAAAAGAACCAATTGAGAGCGATCTATTTGAGATGTCAAGTATAATTCACAAGCGGAAGGGGCTATATAAACAGCCTCTCTAATATAACTCCTAGCTGATTCTTAAAGGCCAACCATTAAGTTTCATGAAGTGACTTAAGAGCCACTTCAAAACCTCCAAGTGAAGGTGAAAATGTGCCTATTATATATGGATGCCCCTTTCTTCCAGATCTCTTTTCATCCAATAAAAATTTTGAAATAATTGATAATTTAATATGGTAGCCAAATAAATGTATAGAATTTGAAACTTCATGTCCTATAGTTGATTAATGAATTCATATTCCCCCTCAACGAGGTATATATATGTATGGACGCTGCTACAAAGATCGTGAAGGACGGATGAAATCTGAACGATATAAGTATAACTTCATTTTTTCTCTTTTATTTCAATCATTTTTTATATATTTTTAAAAAATAGAAAGAAGTATAAATTTATTAATAGTGGTCATTTTCTTAATCATTAAATAAAAAAAATAAAAAAAGACAACCGATCACTTCTATAAGTTCAAATAGCAATATACGATATAGGTGTCAAGAATTGCTCACTACATAAAATGTCACGGAAAAAATTAGCACTTCTGAAATTCTGAGTCCTTCGGCTTTGGGAACTAGCTAGATCAACATGATGATCCTGATCAACACGAATGGCTGAAATTGAATGTAAATGGAGCAGTGTTTTCTGAGTTGGGAAGACTGATATTGGAGCAGTACTTGTTGAGGGACAGTTCATCAGGTCGTGTACCGGTGGCAGCTAGCAAGGTAGAAGTGAGTTGGAGGGTACTAAAGTGTTAGAGCTGCTCACAATAGCGGAACCAGCAATTATGTTGCGGGGTCCAACTTTTTTACTACGCGACACATTTATATGTCAAGAGTAATGTTAAATATATTACTAAAATGTGCAAGCTCTACACAGTCTTTTTTTTTTTTTAAAGTAGGGTATGTCCACTATTAAAAAAAAATTCGTGTGAATATTAAATTTACATAATTTTTTCAATTGGAATGGGCGGGGCTTGCACTTGATCATAATATTGCAAACATTGGCCTTTTTCTTATATAAATTAAAAAGAGATTAAAAAATCATAAAATTATAAAAACATAACTACAAACTTTTTTTAATATAAATCATCAACCTTAAATAAATTTTCTTGTATTTACACTTTGGATTCCATATTAAGAAATTCAATATTGTATAATAAAAAACTTTGAGATCCATGCATATTAATAAATTTATTATTTCTCCTAAACTTAATCTTAATTTTAATTTTGGAGAAGTCACATCCTTAAAATCAAAATAGATATTATATAAAAATTAAACAGAATTTTGGGACTATAAAAAAATTGGAGAGAGACATTTCTAGGTATTTTGAAATTTGAAAAAAACAAATATAGAGAGCATATGAAAATTATAAATTTTTTGGGAGGACCATTTTTCTATATTTATAAAATTATATATAAAATTTAGGGGTTAGTTTATAATGTCAAAAAGTTTTGATAAGAGACATGCAACTAGTGGCTAGCTCCGCCACTGGCTGCTGGCTATTTTCAGAGACATTCAACTGTGTTACCATGAAAATTTCTAAGCTCATAATTAAAAGTGACAACCTGTTATGTATTGAAGCTTTGCAAGACAACAAAATGCATAACTCTATGCTTGGGGGTCTTTACTCTGAGATTAAACAATTATCTTCACGCTTTGATCAGAGTTGTGTTTTGTCTCATGTTTATCGAGAGGGGAATATGGTGGCTCACATGTTGGCTAGGAATGTATTAAAGGTTTCTAGTATTGCTTTATGATGGAATATTGTATTTCAGATTGGGCCCCGTTTAGATTCAGACATTAAATGAATTTTAAAAGTTTAATAAAATATTATTTTTTAATATTATTATTATTATTATAAAATTTGAAAAAAATAAATTATTTATTATTTTTATATAAGAATTTGATAAAATTATATTAATAAGATTGAAATGAGTTGAGCTCATCTTTAAATTAATCCAAACAAGATCATGTTTTAAGCCTTATGACTTGATAATCATATATCTCTAATCGTTTTTCCATTATAAATAAAATTCTGATTTTATAAAAAGAAAAAGTCGCCCTTAATGCATGCATGATTAATGATGATGTTTTGACATTTTGTACAACCCCCGTCCCACCAAAAATAAGAAAATAGAAGAGCAATATATCAATGCCAAAAAGCAAAGAAGACGGACGTAGAAGTTAGTATGCATATTATATATATAAATACGAAGAGAAATGATAGATGCCCGTTTGTAACTCCACGACTGTATGTAGCATTACCCAAATATGAATAATGATAGCTTTATTACTCTTTTTATATATATAAAGTGGCTATTTAACAGAAATTCTTGTTTTAACAGAAATTCTTGTTTTTTCGTTAAAGTTAACACTTTCTGTCAGTTTTTGTTAAAATTAATACTGCATCTAATGAGAATTATCGTTTTAAACACAATTTATTAAATTTATTCACTGAAATAATATTCTTGACATTAGAATTAATTCCACCTCTTCAACTTTCTACAATAATAAAATTTCCATTTAAAACTCATTTAACATCTATTTAATACCAGTTAATACTTTAAACACAATTCATTAAGCCAATATATAATGTTAGAAATTTCTATTTTAGAATTCCTACTTAGGACATATTTTTTAATTTTATTTTATGTAAAATAAATATAGAATAATAATAATAATATAGAATGACACAATAATATCTATTTAATTATATAAAAGTGGAATCACAACTCGCCTATGTGTCATTCATAGCATAAAAGTATGAAGGAAAAAAACTGCTTATCCAAAGTTAATTAGTGTGTTGTTTTAGATATTGCCGCATAGATTAGCATAACAATTATCAACTTATCGGCTAAACAGTTAGAAAATTGTTTTTTCAAAAAAAAAAAAAAACAGTTATAGCCAATTAATCGGATATGAGAAGAAACAACATTTCGTCAGAAGTTGGGAGAAGAAACAGGGCAAGGTTTGATAAAAAAAAAAGACGCACCAGTTTCAGAAATAGAAGTCGAGTGCCAATTCGCCATATGAAGGTAAGGGTTGCATCTTCTTTAAGGTAACCACATCTTTCAAATAGCATTTTTCTTCTTGAAATCACGGAGACTCAAAATCTATCCAAAAACATCACAGAGTTTCTGTCCAAAGCGACGTCACAGGTAACTCCATTTACTTTCCGTGAGTTCCGAAATGGTGGAGATGTACGTATTTAAGCATGAATCATGAAACAATGAGGCGTTTGAATGAGGATGCAATGGATCGACGTGGCAAGGATGGCTTCGATGCAACTGGACTACGCGCAACCGGCGAAGGGGCACATCGGCTTGGGAGTTTGTTGCGTCGTGTAGGGGAGGGCAGGACGCGATAGAAGGTGACTTTGGACTATGTAATCCTGCATAGGCATACGCAGGTGGAGGAGAAGCAACCGGTGCAATTGTGAAGTTCCCATAATGCCCAGTTTTGGTTTCCTAAAACAGAGCATGTCCTAAATGTCAATCAATGTATGTTTTTTCTATTAGATGACTCCAGTCAGATCCATTTCAATCGGTGGGATTTTATCTATATCAAGACTCCAGCTATACATGCATTTAATCAGTTTTGGTCTTTCTTCTCTTTCTGAAACCAAACTTCTTTCTCTCTTCATCTTCAACATTTTCTCTGTTTTGTGTTGCTTTCATCTTCATTTTTGCGTCTTCTCTCTTCAGGTCTATCATTTGCAGCATTGGATTTGTTTTCATTTCATCGATGGAGTTTTTCTCTCTCTATCTCTCTCTCTGTGATACTCTGAGTCTGGGCCCTCTGTTCCCCTCAGGTATTCTTCCTTTTCCTGCACATTTATTTCGATTTAAGATATGTTAGTTGTCTGATGCTGTTAAGGACGTATTCTGCTATCTCGTCTACCGATCCCGTGGGGCTGTAACCTGCAAAACAAGGACAAGGAAGGTCGGGGTCCGGGACCGCTCCGACGATCAAGTTAGTGTATAGGAGAAGAAATATGATAGAGGGAATAAGAGAATTTGTGAATGTACCGTCTTCCCGTCGTTAGTCAGGTGCTATTTATAGGTATTCCTCTGGGGAGTCTGGGTGGTGAGAGTGCCGGAAATCGGGACATCACCCGTCCGTCATCCTCGATAAGGAAACCTGGTCTGATTCGGTCGGTCTTATCGCATTAATTGAGTATCCCTCCAATTAATGCTCAATTAGACCCTTTTGGACGGGAGCATTAAATGCAGCGGTATCTTTTGTCAATTTAGTAATTAATACCGTGTGTTTGTGGCGTCTCTGCATTAAATGGGGGGGGTCTGTAGACCGGCGGCCGTCTGTTGGTCATAAATGAGGGAGTGTCTCGATGGGAGATGGACCCAGGAGACATATCGGTACGTGAGCCGCCGTTCTGCTCTTAGCGTGTTCTTGAGACCGATTTTGCCATCTCCTGCCCAGATCGGGGTAACCAGGGACTTGGCTCGCCCCCGGTTTCGGTCTTCCCAGTTGAATTCGGACGTTGCGCCGAGGTGGGTGCGGATAACGGGCCGTGGGCCTGCTGACCTCGTGGGCCCCGACCCGGGCAAGTTTGACCCCCTTTCAGTACCCCGCGAGTTTTCATCGAAGGCACTTCGATGGAAATTCCGAACGTTCCAGAGCTAGGGTCTTCCTTTCCTTCGATTGTACTGTCCTCTGACACAGGGCGGTGTTCCTCTATCTCCCCTCCCGAGCGGGAACACGAGGTCGGACGTGTTCGGGCGGTGCCTGCTGACGTGTCGTTTTGTTTACCGACCGGACTTCAGAGGGACGATTTGAATTCTGACTAATTAATGCCGAATCGTGGCCCGTCACATTCCGTGTCAGGCATTCAATGCAGTTTTGAAATTTAATTGTGCCGTCGTTCCGATTCCCGAACCGTCGGTGATCCGTTATTAAATGGTGAGGCGCACGCGCGTGGCCATCATTAACTGACTTGTCATTTCGGCGCACGCTTCTTTTCTCTGATTGGCTAGTTCGGGGCGTGCTCTCTGTTCCCAAGGGCCACGTCTGAGGTGACAGTTTCGGCGCGGCCTCGTTTCCTGCCCGCATTAAATTTTGCTTCTGGGTATAAATTACCCAGCGGTCTTGTCCCTGTCCTCGTTTCACTGTTTGCTTTCTCGTCATTCTGCTGTCATCCTTCCTTGCCTCTGCTCTCCGCCATTTTTCATCCTTTCTTCGTTGCTTCCTTGCCACTCCCTGCTTCCGCCCCCATGGCCGCTTCTGATCCATGCCCTTTCTTCGCCGGCAACGGCTGGGTGTCCACCATGCAATCTTCTGATGTGGACACGCTTAGGAAGAAGCACCACATTTCCTGGCGGCACACCTTGGAGGCCCCGGGGGATGGAGTCAGGGCCTGTGAGCGCGATGGGAGGGCTCAGAAGGTCGTGCTCTTCTCCCTCATGCTCTCGAAGGGACTACGCCTCCCCTTCATTCGGCCCGTTCGGGAAGTCCTGCACTTCTTGGGCTTGGCTCCTGTCCAACTCATGCCGAATGGGTGGCGTATCCTGCTGGCCACCTGCGTGGCGTTTAGGATCGTTCTTTCCGGGAAGAACGATCCCTATCCCGACCTCACCGCTCGAGAATTCTTCTCATTGTACCGGCTCCTTCGTCGGGACGGGAATGTCGCCGGCTTCCAGATAAAGCCGAAATGTAGGCTGATCAGGATGGAGGAGAGGCATTCGAGTGCCCGGGACTACCACAAGAGGTTCTTCTACGTCTCGGGCAGGGAGTGGGAGTTCCCGGAGGGAGAGGGGAGCGATTTCCCCGTTCAGAAAGACTGGGGCTTCCTCCCCTCCCAGACACACATGGAGGTTGCCCTTACTGCCCAGGAGGCTGAGAGGGTGAAGGCGGTGCTCTCCTGGGGGGCGGAGGATCCCGATCGGCTGTGGTCTGATAATCTCCTCACCGAGGAGAACATCGAGGAGTTCTTGACCCGACCAGACCGGTCCTATGCAGAGGGTCAAAATTTCTTCACTGCCCCGGAAGAACCTCCTACCTCCTCTCGTAAGCGAGCCTCTGACCGGGGGGTAGAACGAGAGAGGCGCACCAAGAGTCGGGCCGGCGAGGCTACCTCGAGCCGTGGCGCCCGACCCAAGAAACAGAGGAAGGGGAAGGGTCCGCGGTCCGAGGTTCCGGACGGGGGTGCCCCCCTGCAGACTCTCCCGCGGGACGCCCCGAGCCGAGTTCCTCGTCGTCGTCCTCGGACGAGCTTCGGTTCCTGCAGACAGAGGGAATGAGGGCCGAGGCCGGGCGGACGGTCATGGAAGCCCAGATCGAGGCGATGGACCGGGCCGGGGTTGACTCCTCAGACGGGGAGGAGATAGAGCGCGCCTTCCAGGAGGCTCTGGAACATGCCGCCGATCTGACTCAGGGGGCCATGCCATTTGCGCAGGTCTTTCGGCAGGAGTCGGAGGAGCAAACCGCTAGGGCAAATCAGTTGCCCACTCCTCCCCCTTCATCTTCCGAGCGCCACTCAGATGCCTCCGAGGGGGAAGATGAAGTATCTGGCGAGGAGGCCCATTCCCAGGGCGCTCGCGAGGGAGGCGAGCAGCAAGGGGCTACCTCCGAGAGGTCGAGGGGGTACGACCATCCCGAGGAAGGGAGCCATACGGAGGTCGGAGACGAGAGCGGTCGACCGGTCACTGAGTCCGAGGAGTCTCCTGAGCGCCCACCTCCGACCTTTGAGAGGGGGTCGACCTCGGGGGTTCACTCTGAGGACGCAGGGCCACCTCCGGGCTCGGAATTTCCTCCCCGACCCCCATCTCCCTTTCGGCTCCGAAGTGGGGTCGCCGTGCTCGGGCAGCTCTTCGGGTCGGGTTCAGAGGAAGGAGCTTGTCAGGCCGACGAGACCGGTTCGGAGCGGCCTTCCCGATTCGATCAGGCGAAGGTGGATGCTACCGCCCGGGTGGCCTCGATGCTGGAGCCTCTGCTGACTCAGGTTTGTTCGGTAGGCCTTGTCGAATTTTGGGTGGTCTTTTCTTTTAAATTTGCTAAGTGTTTCTTCCTCTTTTTTGTATGTTCGGTGTTTTAGGTCGCCATGGAGATATCCCGGACAGTGGGATCCGAGCTGGCCGAGCTTGCCGAGTTCAACAGTGAGCTCGGAACCGTCTGCAAGTTCGGGCTCTACAAGCTGCGGCAGGCACGGGATCAGTTCGAGCAGTCGGAGGAAACTTGCAGAGGGCTGATAAGATCGGTCGAGGAGCTGGGGGTGGAAAAGAGCAGGCTGGAGAGAGCCAACTCTTCCCTTCGAGCCGAACTGGAGGCGGCTCGGGAGTCGCTGGCAGTGGCCCATCGGAGGAATGCCCGTCTCGTGGACGCAAGATCGGCCACCGAGCAGGACAAGATCCTCCTTCAGTCCGAGCTAACCGCTCGGACAGCGGAGCTGGCAGCTTCTTCTCAGATTCTATCTCTGAGGGAAGAGGAGTTAGCTATGTCCGAGCAGGCTCGGGTTGCTCTGGAGGAGGAACTGGTCGGTTCGAGGCGCGCCCGGGAGATCCTGCAAGCGGAGTTGGCGCGGTCTGAGGAGGTCCGGGTTGCTCGGGAGTCCGAGCTCGCGGGTGCTCGGAGTGCTCTGGAAGAGGCCCACTCGAGGATTGCTGATCTCGAGCCGCAGATATCCCGAGTGGTGGCGATCCGTAACTCTGCCTGGGGGCACGGTTATGCCGAGGGCCTTCGCCGACTAGGATCCCAGCTCTTGGTGGATCCCCAGCTCGATCCTCAGAGGATAAGCGTGAGGTCTCTTCGTCCAGATCGGGCTGCGAAGAGATTCGTCAAGAAGATCGGGAAGCGCGGCTACCCTCCCTTTGACGACCTCAATCCTCCTCCGCCCCCTCCTGAGGCTTGACCTGATTTTTGTACAAGTTTTTTTTTTTTTTTTTTTTGTAATGATGCTCGAGCTCAATTCGAGCGAGTTTGTATGACCGATAATATATATGAATTTTGACTTAATCTTCTTCTGGTGCTTTGCTCATAATTTCATTCGTCTTTACCCCGCGAAATTTTTTGGATAAGTGTAAACTTAAAAAAAAAATTTCTCAAACGTGCCCGGTGGATGTGCTTAAGATCGGGGTTCAAGAGTTCCACATCGCGTGGGTGGATTGACCGACCCCGCGGGACTCCGAGTCGGACACATCGCGTGGGTGGATTGACCGACCCTGCGGGACTCCGAGTCGGACACATCGCGTGGGTGGATTGACCGACCCCGCGGGACTCCGAGTCGGACACATCGCGTGGGTGGATTGATCGACCCCGCGGGACTCCGAGTCGGACACATCGCGTGGGTGGATTGACCGACCCCGCGGGACTCCGAGTCGGACACATCGCGTGGGTGGATTGATCGACCCCGCGGGACTCCGAGTCGGACACATCGCGTGGGTGGATTGACCGACCCCGCGGGACTCCGAGTCGGACACATCGCGTGGGTGGATTGACCGACCCCGCGGGACTCCGAGTCGGACACATCGCGTGGGTGGATTGACCGACCCCGCGGGACTCCGAGTCGGACACATCGCGTGGGTGGATTGATCGACCCCGCGGGACTCCGAGTCGGACACATCGCGTGGGTGGATTGACCGACCCCGCGGGACTCCGAGTCGGACACATCGCGTGGGTGGATTGACCGACCCCGCGGGACTCCGAGTCGGACACATCGCGTGGGTGGATTGACCGACCCCGCGGGACTCCGAGTCGGACACATCGCGTGGGTGGATTGACCGACCCCGCGGGACTCCGAGTCGGACACATCGCGTGGGTGGATTGATCGACCCCGCGGGACTCCGAGTCGGACACATCGCGTGGGTGGATTGACCGACCCCGCGGGACTCCGAGTCGGACACATCGCGTGGGATTCCGAGGCGTTTGTCGAGAACTTCATAATGCATTGGTTATGAATAACATCGGTCTTTTTATAATTTCAAGGAGCAAATTACATCAGCGGGAATAAATTACATTAGTAATTGTTACGCGTAGTACCTCTTAAGCCTCTCACTGTTCCAGGGGTGGGGTAGGTAGGCTCCGGAGCTGTCTTTGAGTTGGTAAGACCCAGGTCTGTTCGTTGCCGTCACTACGTAAGGCCCTTCCCATTTCGGTCCCAGTTTTCCTTGTGCTGGAGTCGTGACGCCCGTTTGTCTTAGCACTAAGTCCCCGACTTTGAAGCGGCGCGGCTTTACTCTTTTGTTGAAGTATTGTTCTGCCTTGCGTTTGTTGTTGGCAAGTCGGACGTTGGCCTCTTCCCTGTGTTCTTCTAAAGAGTCTAAACGCTCCATCATCTTGGCATTATTGGAAGCAGTGTCATAGTGCTGGATTCGTAGGGTGGGCATCCCGACCTCGACTGGAATCACGGCCTCGCAGCCATAGGTCAGGGCAAACGGTGTTTCACCCGTGGGGGTTCGGACCGTTGTGCGATATGCCCACAGGACCCCTGGAAGTTCATCGGCCCAAGCCCCTTTGTGCATTCCGAGCCTTTTCTTTAGCGCATTGAGGATGGTTTTGTTGGTTGCCTCGGCTTGTCCGTTGGCCTGCGGGTGGCCGGGAGAAGAGTACTTCACCTTGATTTTCAACTCGGAGCACCATTCTCGGTAATGACTGCAATCGAACTGCTTTCCGTTGTCTGATATGAAGCTCTGAGGTATCCCGAACCGGCAAACAATTGACTTCCATAAGAACTTTGTGATGGCTTGGGAAGTGATACTGACAAGGGCTTCGGCCTCTACCCACTTCGTAAAATAATCCACTGCAACTATTATGAATTTAGTCCCACCCCTCCCTACTGGGAATGGTCCTATGAGGTCGAGTCCCCATTGGTCAAAGGGCCAGGGGGATGTTATCGAAGTGAGTTCTTCCGATGGGGAGTGCAACACTGGGCTGTACTCTTGGCACTTCGGGCACCTTTTGACGAAATCTTTCGCTTCCTGGAACAAACACGGCCAGTAGTACCCCGCACGGGTGGCGCGGGCGGCTAGCGTTTTAGACCCCGTGTGGGCCCCGCAGATTCCTTCATGGATCTCGGCCAGTATATATTGCCCTTCTTCTTTTGTTACACACCTGAGCAATGGTTCAGAGAAGCCCTTCCTGTACAGCGACCCGTCAATCAGTGTGAATCTGGACGATCTGTTCCTTATCTTGCGGGCCTGGCCCGGGTCGGGAGGTAATGTGCCTGTACGGAGGTATGCTGTGATATCGGTTGCCCAGTCGGGATCTGCGACAGCCACTACTCCGACTCCGCTGCCCGTAGAGGGAGTATCTATCGTTCTGATCTCGGTGTTCTCTGGGGGAGGATGCTCATCCTTTCCCGATGCGACCTTTGCCAACCGATCCGCTATATGGTTTTCTTCCCTTGGGATCTGCAGTAAACGGAAGTAACTGAATCGGTCCCTCTCGATGCATACGAGCTCCAGATATTTTTTCAATTTCTCGCTCTTGGTGGTGCACTGGCCGAGTACTTGGTGAAAAACTATTTGAGAATCAGTTCGGGCCTCCAGCTCAGTCGCCCCGAGGGCCCTAGCGATTGTCATTCCGGCTATGAGGGCCTCGTATTCTGCCTCGTTGTTGGTTACCTTGAAGGTTAGGCCTATACCGTAGTTGTGTTGGACGCCCTGATCGGTGACGATGTGCACACCTGCTCCACCCCCGGCTCGGCATGAGGACCCGTCAACGTATAGCTGCCACGCCTGCTTCCGAGGTTCACTGGGGATCTCTTCTGGAAACCCCGTGTATTCCGCGACAAAATCTGCCAATGTTTGAGCTTTCATCGCTGTTCGGGGCTGGAATGTTAGGTCAAATTCGCTCAGCTCGATTGCCCATTTGGCTAACCGTCCGGACGTGTCGGGCTTCTGGAGAATGGTTCCGAGGGGTTGATCGGTCATCACTCTTATGGTGTGGGCTTGGAAGTATGGACGCAGCCGGCGCGCAGCCGTCAGTAGGGCGAATACCATCATCTCCGTACGGGGGTACCTGGCCTCTGCTCCTTGGAGTGCCCTGCTGACATAGTACACAGGCTTCTGACCCCGATCGGTTTCTCTTACTAAAACCGCAGATGTTGCATGAGGCGAGACTGCCAAATAAGCCACAAGGGTCTCTCCGGGAGCTGTCTGGCTAAGTAACGGGGGACAAGTTAGGTAATCTTTGAGTTGCTCGAATGCCTGCCCGCACGATGTGTCCCACTCACGTGCTTTTCGGAGGACCTGGAAGAAGGGAAGGCATCGATCGGTCGACCTTGCTATGAACCGGCTGAGAGCAGCAATTCGGCCAGCCAATCGCTGGACTTCATTCAGGTTCCTCGGTGGTGCCATTCCGAGGATAGCCCGTATCTTCTCGGGATTGGCCTCGATTCCTCGTTCAGAGACCATGTACCCTAGGAACTTGCCGGACTCGACCCCGAAGGTGCACTTGGCGGGGTTGAGCTTCATCTGATAGTGTCGCAGGGTAGAAAAGGCCTCTCTCAGGTCCGTCATATGATCGTTAGGAGAGCGGCTCTTGACCAGGAGGTCATCGACGTAAACCTCCATGTTTCTCCCGATTTGCTTTTTGAACATACGGTTAACCAACCGTTGATAAGTGGCCCCCGCGTTCTTGAGTCCGAACGGCATGGCAGTGTAACAATAGAGCCCGCGGTCTGTAATGAATGCCGTTTTTTCTTCGTCGGCTGTGCTCATCCTGATCTGATTGTAACCCGAATAGGCGTCCATGAAGCTGAGGAGAGAGTGCCCAGCAGTCGAGTCCACAATAAGGTCGATGCGCGGTAGAGGGAAACTATCTTTAGGGCAGGCCTTGTTCAAATCGGTGAAGTCCACGCACATGCGCCATTTCCCGCTGGTCTTCTTTACCAGTACTACGTTGGACAGCCATTCCGGGTAGTGAGCCTCTCGGATGAGGCCAGCGGACAGGAGTCTGTCCACCTCTTCTGCAATGGCGGCGTACTTCTCAGCACAGAAGCTCCTTCTTTTTTGCCTAACTGCGCGGGCAGTTGGGTTGACACATAGTCGGTGTTCTATTACAGACCTATCGATCCCGGGCATATCTGCGTGTGTCCAGGTGAATACATCTTTGTGCTCGGTGAGGAGAGCCTTGAGTTCCGTATGTACTCCCGGGTCCATTCTGGTTCCGACTCGTACTGTCCGATCCGGGTTGTCGCTATCGACCGGGATCAACTCCAGAGGCTCGTTGGGTTCCGCTTGGCGCAGTGTCGCTTCGTCTCTGATCTCGTCGTCCCATACTGCTCGGGGAGGTGCCGGCGGAATCTCAACATGCTCGTCCTCCAGGGAGATCGTAGCCACGGAACTACCCTTGTGTTTCAATTCCCGGGCGTAGCATTCCCTGGAGGTTACCTGTTCTCCTCTGACTTCGCCCACTCCTCTGTCGGTCGGGAACTTCATCTTGAGGTAGTAGGTGGAAGTGACTGCCCTCAAGTTGTTTAGGGTCGGCCTCCCTAGGATGGCGTTGTAGGAGGAGGGAGCTTTCACGACCAGGAATTCAGTCATGATGGACGCGGTCCTGGGCGCGGAGCCCATCAAAACCGGGAGAGTTATTAGGCCCTCGGGGTGTACTGCCTCGCCTGTAAATCCTTTAAGGGGGGCTCGGATAGGCTGAAGTAGGCCGGGGTCGATCCCCATCTGCACGAAGGCCTCCCAGAACAAGATATCGGCCGAACTCCCGTTGTCAATCAGCATCCTTTTAACTGTGAAATTGGCCACCAATGCTGATATCACCAAGGCATCATCGTGCGGAAAGGCGATCCCCTTCGCATCCTGCTCGTTGAACACTATCGATTCCCCTCTGGGGCCCGGGTAGCCCTGTCTCGGTGCCTGCCCCAGTGAGTAGACTTCCCCATATCTGGCTCTCCGCGCGTGCGCCCTCTGAGAGGAGGACGTAGTCCCTCCTCGGGATGGTCCCCCGACGATGGTTCTGATTTCTCCTGCTGGGTGGCCGGACGCAGGTTCGCCTTGGTGTCTACTTGATTCCCGTTCCCGACGAGGGGTCCTCGATCGAGTTCTGTCTCTTCGGTCGTTCATCCGTTCATCCCTCTGACTATTTTTCAAGGCCTGGCAGTCTTCAGTGTTGTGGCCCTTGGACTTGTGATATTCGCAATACATTTCCCCTCTTCTTCTTCTGATGGACTCTCGCCTTGTTTCTGCCCGACTCTGATCTTCCACCGCCAGGCTGGACTGAGGCCACGACGACAGTCTGTGTTCCCGTGGGGGGTCCCTTCTCCTCGTCTCATCTGGGAACTTCCTACCTCCCCGATGCTTGCTGGAACCTTCCCCGGCACTAGTTGTCTTTCGATCGTGCTGTCGGAGCTCTCCACGCCGCGGGGCTACTAGGGCTTCGAGCGTATCCTCGGCGTTGATGAATCCGTCAGCCCGATCCATGAACCCGTTCAAAGTGGTGGGAGTCTTGCGGGCTATCTCCGCCATGAAGGGGCTCCTGGGCCATATGCCGCCCAGGAGGGCCGCTAGGGTGATTTTTTCGTCCTGGTTGTCGGTGGTCATCCTTTCTTTGTTGAATCTGGACAGGTACTCTTTCAGGCTTTCCTTCTCTCCTTGCTTGACGGTCAATAGGTACGCCGCGGGGCGCCTTCGTTTCCTACTAGCCATGAACTGGGTGATGAAGAGTCGGGCCAACGCCTCGAAGCTACTGACGGATCCCGGAGGAATGGTTCCGAACCACGTCCTAGCCATCCCTTTCAATGTGAGAGGGAATGCTCGGCATGCTACCTCGCCGGGATAGCCATGTAGGCTGATATGGGCTTTAAAAGCTTCTATGTGCTCCACAGGATCCTGAGACCCGTCATACAGTTCTACTTGTGGGACCTTGAACTTGGGCGGGAGAGGGACGGCCAGGACGTCCGCGCTGTAGGGTGTTCCTATGCTTCCCTGTGAGGAGAGATGCCCCGCTGCTGGGCTGATCAGTTTTGCCATTTCAGCGTACTTGTCTCCCAACTCCTTTAGCTCGGTGTGCATCCGGCGTCGTTCTCCTTCAGAGGCTTCGCTCTCCTCAGGGAGTCGGGAGCTCGCATTCTCTCCCAGATTGGTTTCGCCGCGGGCCGATGCCTCTTCGCGTGGCTGCCGAAGGGCTGCATTCTCCTCCTTCAACCTCCTCACCATTTCTTCCAACGCTTCCAGTCTTTCTTCCATCGACGGGTCTGTTCGCTGGTCGTGCTTGGTCGTTTGGGATAACGGTAGGGTAGACATGCAGAAAGTACGTTGATCAGAGACGATCGAATCCCACAGACGGCGCCACTGTTAAGGACGTATTCTGCTATCTCGTCTACCGATCCCGTGGGGCTGTAACCTGCAAAACAAGGACAAGGAAGGTCGGGGTCCGGGACCGCTCCGACGATCAAGTTAGTGTATAGGAGAAGAAATATGATAGAGGGAATAAGAGAATTTGTGAATGTACCGTCTTCCCGTCGTTAGTCAGGTGCTATTTATAGGTATTCCTCTGGGGAGTCTGGGTGGTGAGAGTGCCGGAAATCGGGACATCACCCGTCCGTCATCCTCGATAAGGAAACCTGGTCTGATTCGGTCGGTCTTATCGCATTAATTGAGTATCCCTCCAATTAATGCTCAATTAGACCCTTTTGGACGGGAGCATTAAATGCAGCGGTATCTTTTGTCAATTTAGTAATTAATACCGTGTGTTTGTGGCGTCTCTGCATTAAATGGGGGGGGTCTGTAGACCGGCGGCCGTCTGTTGGTCATAAATGAGGGAGTGTCTCGATGGGAGATGGACCCAGGAGACATATCGGTACGTGAGCCGCCGTTCTGCTCTTAGCGTGTTCTTGAGACCGATTTTGCCATCTCCTGCCCAGATCGGGGTAACCAGGGACTTGGCTCGCCCCCGGTTTCGGTCTTCCCAGTTGAATTCGGACGTTGCGCCGAGGTGGGTGCGGATAACGGGCCGTGGGCCTGCTGACCTCGTGGGCCCCGACCCGGGCAAGTTTGACCCCCTTTCAGATGCAATGCAATTTATACAAAATTTGTTTCATTTTCAACGGCTCTGATAAGGTAAATTTTTTTCATATAATCCTTTAATTTTAAAACTCTTTTTTTTTCTTTTTTCTTTTTTCTTTTTTTTTTTCCTTTTTTTGCGGGAGCCCTATACTATTGTTTGTTTCCTGAGAAAGTGATGGTATACAAAATTTAAGCAGAATTCTGAAAAGCCGAGATAATGCATGTTGTCTTCTTAGGCTCACTTGAAGAAATTGTTTCATTTTCTTATATTGTTATGATTGTTTTTATTGTTTTCTCTTTTACTGTTTAATCTCTTTTGATTGATTGGTTTAATTTGAGTTTGGCTTACGTGCGAAAAAATTTCTGCAGGTGTCCTGTTCTGATTAATTTGATTTAGATGAATAATGAGTAGATCGTTTACATTTTAACACGACCTGTTGAGTAAATTTTTGACGGATTGATTTAGTAGTATTTATTCAAGGAAAGTAAACAGGGTCTTTGCATTTCCTTACGGATTCAATGTCACATTAAAACAAGAAATGGCAACTATAGTTGCTTTCCCGTCTCAACTATAGTGTCCAAACAAGATTTAACACTGCATTTCTTTCTCGACGAACGGATCAACAAGCATTGTTACTTCTGTTTGGTTAGGAAGAAAGAACAAAACAACGTAGATTTTTTTCTCTTACGTTTCTCTGAATTGTTATTAAGCCACTAGGTTTTAGGTGTTCAGGCTGTTCAAAAAGCAGTAATGTTTGGAGTTATGGCCCATGATATCATTGATTTGGATTATGATATCATGGATGGAGAAGTTGAGTTCAATGAAGTTGGGCTTAATGAAGTTGAGGGGATGTTTGATTCTGTTTGTGCATTTTGCGACGATGGTGGTGAGATTCTATGGTATGCACTCTGTCCTTGGTACTTAATATTTTATAGCATATAATTTTATTGTATCTACTGAATAAAAGAAATTCTATCGTATATCATCAAGTATTTTATAGTATATAATTCTATTAATGTATATACTGAAAAATGTAAGATCCACACAGAATTTATACCAAAAATAAACTTTCTTATTATTAACTTTTGTAAGGATTGGGTTCATTTTTTATTTATAGACTAGAATTTACGGAACTTATGATTGACCTTAGAGCATCTTCAATGGATTATGTATCCTAGCACAAAGTCAAAAATTTGCGTAATAGAACATAAAAAAACATCTTTATGCAAGTCTACAAGTGAATTTCGGGTTCCTTATAAACAGTCCTTGATTTGAAAGAACTCATTACAAATTTCAAAACCACACTCCTGAAAATCTGCCATTGGACTATCATGATGAGTTGTTGACAGGCCGTTATTTCTCTTTCAAATATTCTGATAACATTATCAAATTCCCGAAACACAGAATTCCCTAAAAAATAACAAATTACAGATTACCTTACTGACTATTTAAATGCCAAACCCAATTGAAAAATAACAAATTATTGGTAAGATTATTCGTTGTCTGAAAGTTATAAATCCTAGCAAAAGAGAAAGATCTTATCTATTGTTTTTAATACCAAAATTGGGGAACACTAGAAACTTAACCATAAGAAACATGGTTCGATAAAGCTATTGTTGATTATAGAACTGATATAATTTTCCGCATAGTGCTTCCTTTTATAGCTGAGCTTTTGGTGTTTTTGATATTTCAGGCATAAATATAGGTTTTTGGTTGTTGTGGATGCGTTGCTTTTCATACATGATGATCAGTAAATTTTCATAAGTTATATACAAGCAGGATACATAAATAACAAATTAAACTCAAGAAAGTAGCAACATAACATTCCTTATTAACGTGCGTGTGTGATTGTGATGAAGATATTAGTTATGTGATTTGTAAAGTGTTGGAATTTCTTTAGTTAGAAAAATTGTGAAGGAACATAACTATTGCATTAGTTGAGATTTGTAAAGTTATGTGATTAGTTGGGTTTATCATAAATGAGTTAAATTAATGATGGATGAGATTTCCATATTGTATGTATTAAGAGACTGCGTGGATCCAGGAATGACGCTTATTAATTTTTATGTGGGTTAATTATGATATTGTAGGGTTATGATATTGTAGTATGATAAATATTTTTTTTTTAAGTCGAGGTAGTGATTATGTATATTAAAATATAGGTAATGATAGGTTTACCGCCATTTTACCATCACTTTACCACTCACAATGTACATAATTTTACTAATAGTCATTTTTTTTTATTAAGTAAAAGAAAAAAAATTAAAAAGAGTGATCAAAAGATGGTAAAATGAATGTAAGGCCATATATCATAATTATTCTTAAATTATATAATGAAAATATTTAACATAAATTTAGGTCCGCGCAATTGCGCGAGTTATGTACTCGTAGTATATAATATATAAATATAACAATATATATAGAAATAAACCATTCATAACAATTTATACGTTAGAAAGTTTAATTTTAAATATGAAAATATTATTCCTATTATATGATTAATAATTTAATTTTTTTTTAAAATAATTTATAATTTTAAAATGAATGCATTATTTATTAAATTAATTATATATACGGTATATATAGTTAATATACTGTATATACAATTTATTATAATTATATTAAATTGGTAATAATAAGCAAAAAATATAATTAATATTATATGTTTGATATTTAATTGAAATATATATGATTAAATAAATTTATATAAATTATAAATTATAAATTATAATTTAAAATTCTTATATAAATTATCAACTATATAATTTATTTTTTCAAAAAACTCATATTATTTCTTAAAAATACTCACATAACTAAAAAAATATATATATTTTAATATCCTTTGTTTTGAGGCCGTACAAAATAATACAAATGTTAAATTATCATCTTGGAATTAATAAAAATATCATATATTGTACTAACCTTTTATTAAAATTTCAATCAAAATTATCTCAAATAAGTTTGATAAAACTATATGTTATATTTATTTATGAGACTATCTTATTGTTTTTATTAATTTTTTTTATAATATATAAAAATGTATAATTATTTATTATCTACTTAATTATGAATAACTATTAAATTTTTATTAAAAATTAAATTAAATAAACGTACTTTACACGTTATTTTTATCTAGTATATATATATATATATATATATATATTGCCAAAGATCAGAGATATTATAAGGACATATTTGTTAGGACTGCAGGCAGGCTGGCAGCCTTATTTTACTTTAAAAAAAAAGTTTTAAGAACAATTAATATACTAGTTGACCTTTCCATCTCTATTTTAAAATTTTATTTTATCAAACTGAGAATAAGGTTAAATGGGTTGCTCGATCAACTTCAAATTATCGAAAAAAAAAAAAAGCAGGTTAATTATTTTGCTAATGCCAGGTTTACCATTTTTGTGATACGTGAGATGGAGAAGATGTCATGATAGATGTGTTTAACATGGTACTAATCGAACTGTCATGGTCATGATCTGATTGATCATTAATTCGGGGAAGTTGATTTCTATTCTGTTATTATTTAGTTTTTCACATACTGTTTTGAGTTTCAAGAGCAAGTAACATCATATTTCTTTCTGAGCAAACAATATTTGTAAGAGCAGGGAAAGTTATACATATGGCTAGCTATATATTGTGGTATTCTTCTTCAAGATAAGCGCAGGCGGCCAACAAATGGAGATCAAGATGAAGAAAAGTCTCTGATCAGTTGCCAACTCCAGGACTCGGAACTGACCCATCCAATACGGCATGATCATCATGATTAGCAAAGAGCTGTTCATTGATAGCCATTAATGCATCATGATGATCAAAACTACCCTTTTCACTTGATGAAGAATGTGGGCTAATTCCCTTGGGAAGAGCTCCTGAAATGATGCCATCATCCAAAGAAGACACCTGAGCATCCGGTATCGACACACGCAGAATGTTCCGACCATCCATATATGGCAAATGGATAACAAAAACAAAGAGGCTGATTAAGAAAATCGAGCTCAAACGAACCATGTTGAGAGCATCAGGTAAAGTGGGAGGCCGTAAGGTCGATGAAATTATATATATGCAAAGAAGGTAGGGAAATTAATTAAGGTCTTGGATATTGTTAGATTGGTGGAATATGGTCTATTTATAAACATGCAAACTTGGGAGAGAGAGAGAGAGAGAGAGAGGGTAAAGTTAGTCGGCCAATGCAAACATGTTTGAAAATGATAGAAAGGAGTATTTTTGTAGAATATTGCAGGAAAACATCTACTAATTTACAAATTATGAATAGTGGAAAGGTGTGTTAGGTACGTACGTATGAACTAAGCCGCCGGCCTTCGTTTAATAGCATTTCCCCCACCTCACACTGTCATCACTCCATAACTCTGCCTATATACATGGAAGAAATTAAGCTTTCTCAACTAAGTCCTTTAATATCTTTCTTCATGTACGTAAGTACGTACATTCCAAGAGCATTTAAGCACTCTAACTTAATTAAGTGGAAGACCATCATGATTTTGGTCTTTGATGGTAATGATACATACACATCATCGTGTTGTTTTCACTAATTGGAGGAAGGTTTTGATTCAATGGATCATAGCAGTGTAAGCAAACGAAAGCCTTGAAAATGACAATAAGCAGTGCTACTTTTTAGTGGTACCATTTTAATTGTTGGTTGCGTCTGAGGTTTCACAAGTCGAGAACCCTACTAGGCTACTCATGATGTTGTTGTTCTTTTGACAGCCGTCCAGGCATCTACCCTTGATGCGACTGCAAGCATCTCAAATTCTCAATGTCCTAAAATTGCATTGGTTTATTAAAAAGTAGTGTTATATTCTGCGAATTACACAAAAATAATTTTATGAATTGATATAATTTTATTTAATTTATTAAATCTACTTTTAAATATATTTTATAATCAGATGAACTATATCAAATCACATCAACTTATAACTAGACACTATTAAGATATGATCTTTAATGTGTTCTGTGACATAAGCATCCAGCTAGTTGGTGGAAAATAAAGACTTATTGATCAAGCAAGTCAAACCATTGATCCAAACTAGACTTCATGAATGTCTGAATTATATGAATATAGATTCAACGCACGAAGAGTGGTGCTTTTGAACTGGGACACCATTGATAATTTGACGCTTTTGTGCCACGTGAAAGAGTGCCCCATGGGAAGGAAAAAGCCACCGGAACCCTTTCATGTGTTGGCTTCTATAATTTTAGGACAATGTTTGATGTAACCCCAAGACCCACCACTGTATCATTTAATTTCTTGCAAAAGGCAGTGATCGATCATACTAATTAATCGCCTGCTTGTGTAATGCAAAGCCGGAAGATGGTGGCGGGTGCATATATAAGATGAATAATTGTGAAAGCACAAAAAAAATGTTAAGCTTTTAGATCTCAGAGGTTGGAAGTGCCAACAAAGATTTCTCGGTAATTTTTTTTTCTGGGCAAGTAGTCTCCGAGGATTCAATTTCACTTCGACCACAAGCCATATTTGGTAGAAAATATTTTAGACACAATGATTTAATAAAAATAAACTTACAAACTGACATAACTTAATATGATTCATCATATTATAAATAAAAATAAACTCACAACTGATGTAATTCAAACCACATCAATTCGGAGATTTATTTTTGCATAATCTTTTTATGTATATAGCAGTTCTCATTTGATATCGGAATCGCAATGGAGTTATGGGTTTGCATGTTCACTTGGACTTACATACATCACAGGTGAAAGAAAATCTTGAGCACAGATCACCAGGAAGATTTGTGCTTTCTTGTAAAATAATGACAAGTTCAAAATATGGAAAAACATCATTGGCCTTGGAAAAATACAGATGGTAAATTAAGAGGAACGATATATATCTATACCTACTTCAAGTTTCAAGCACAAATTCTGAGCAACTTAAGATATTGCACCGAACAAAAAGGCAGATTCTTCATTTCGTTCCAAGTCTTTTTTAACTCCAAAAACCAGATTACCAATCATCAAATCATTTCATTCCGATCTATTTCCGTATAATCCCCTCCTTCCTCTCTTCTCTATCTCTCTCTCTCTCTCTCTCTACTCCCAAGATATTCCCATCGCTCGTCCCAAGTCTCCCATGTACAAACATTGCAAACTTGTTCATTATATTTGCTTAAGTGAAGAAGACCAGAACGAATAGGATGATAAACAGAACCACCAAGAACAATATCAACATAAACTGGCCCTTTGCACCAGCCTTTTTCATGACCATAGCCACCTTTTTCTGCAAAGAGATGATAAAAATCACATTTTCACCTCTTATTTCGTATTCGCATATTGAAATAACCAATTCGTTAAAATTTAGCAAATGGAATCCTATTTAATCTGAAACTTGTTTTCCTTGACAAAGAGTAGCTTAAGTAAAATATTTTAGATCACTAGTACGAATCAATCTTGCAAAAACTGAAAATAAACAATATAGTTCAGACTTATTACAGAGGCTCACCTGAACAAAATCAAGGCGATTTGATGTACTGTCCATTTCCATACCCAAATCATCTATAATTTTCTCCTGGGGCACCCAAAGATTACCATTTAGTCCAACAAATCAAAAAAAAACTAAATGACCCCTCAATGAGGGTGACAAAACAGTAATTAACCAGTTACTGATAGTCCGAAAAATGTCACTGTTGCATAATGCTCTTCAACACCATTTTCTGCCACTAGAACTGTAAAAAAATCCCTTACCTGTGCAAGAAGCTCTTCATGTATGGTAAGCCCAACACCTCCAATTCTCTGCACACTTTCACTAAGTTCGTCTAATTCCTCATCCTGCTGCCTGCAATCAACAATTGACAAGGATACAAAATCAAGAACAGTCAAGATACAAAGTACATACATGTTTCTCAGAATAGCACAGATCTAACTGAATAGGTTTCTCAGAAAAAACTACCAATATCTTTTATAAAACATACAAATATTATCAAAGAAATAACTATTATGAAATTAGTAACAACTAGAAAGCATTTGTAATACAAACGCATCACCCACAGTGGAGTAAAAATGATAGCAACAGACCCTTTTTCAAAAAATTCCCAACGAATAAGCTACAAAAGCAATATCTTGACTTTTTTTCTCCAACAACTGGTTAGTTGTGATAGCATCATCCTCACTGATATAAGGATTATAATTGTCATCAAAACTAAATGTTACATGCTAATTAGACTTTCTAATTTTTTGACAACCTGTTTATCAAAAACTAATATTTCAAAAACCCTAAGAGGAGTCAAAAGTTTCTTATCTACATTGTTAACTCGTAACACAACATATATATTCCTTTTTAACCAGCACACAAACAAGCCAACCGATATAAAGAATGAAGTTCTGTAAATAAAACCCCCCAAGTTTGAAAGACAACACATAGATATCAGGCTTAATATGTTAGCATGAGCCCGTGTGGGGAAGGAAAAAGAAATAAACAACAATGTTACTTTATCAGAAGCAGCTGTCTATCAGATTCTGATGATATGAGATCATCACTATCTCCAGCAGTGTAGTGGTTAGATCTATCGTTCAGGTGCGAATCTGGCATCCTCATTAGTTCTCGACGCATTCCACTCGCACTAGTAGTGCCAGTCCCATTTGATCCCTTCCCAGCTTCTACTGCTCTCTTCATGGTGCCCACCTAATAAAGTCCAATCATTTAGCCACACACACGTAAAGCCAAAAGCTTGTAATTTGATACAGTATATTATTTTTACTTATCAACAAAAAAAATATTATCTAAACTATTCCTCTGGTTAGGAAAGGAATAAAAACCATTGCTGCTAATAAATCAACCTGACAACTGTTTACCTTGTGATTTGAGAGAAAAAAGCATAGCCATTTTAGCTAAAGCCCACTTTATTGGGTTATATTATAAAGAGTGCACTTGTCAATCTACAATAATTCTTATTATTAAACACAGCATCTCCACTCCCCAAAAATATAGTTCAATGGTTGATACCCGCGTACGAGCAGTGCTGGTCCATCTTCTTCGTTTTTCAAGTTCCACTTCATCAATGCCATACCAGGATGGATCTCTAGCTGCCACAGCAATTGCTTTGTCCAATTCATCCACCTTCCTACCAAGAAAACATCCTGTCAATAGCTGCATACTGAGGCTAATTTGATGAACAAATGCCAAAATTCATCTAAAAAAATCTGCCATGAGTGGACTCAGTAACAGACCTTGATTGTAAATGAAATAGCAAGGGTTTAATGCAGATTGAGATCACATCATAATAATAAGGAAATTTGTTAAGTTTATACATCGTGCAATCTTCTCACTGACTCATTGCAGGGTAAATCGCATAATGGAAACATCTTGTTGATCTTTCAGAGTAATAGAAGAGGTAAAATCAGAACGTTAATGTGGTAGTTCTAAAATTACCTGCCACTCAATGCTCTCACAACCAGCAAGCAGTTCCTTTGTGAGATGTACTTGGTCTCCAGCATCAGAAGCTATACGCTCCCATTGGTGATAAGTAGACTGCAACTTATCAATCTAACCAGGAAGGTAATCAAATAGTCAGACAACTAATATATCTTAAGAAACTCCTAATGCCACCATCTTAAAATTCCAAAACTAAAATAAAAACTAAATCTAAAAGTGATGATAAGCAACCATCTATCATTCTCACAGCACTGATCAGAGGAATGAACAGAAATGCTACAAAAAATGCAATTCAAACCAACCCATGTATAAACCATAATAGTAACAACAAAAATAAAGCACCCTATTTCAACTCCAATCTTTGCTCCATCGTCCCAATGTACGTACACTGCTTCCAGTTATCCACAATAAGTGGGAAATACATCAGTGGAGTTGAATTGGGGCAAAAGGAATATATCAGAACCACCAAAATGTAATGTAATAGGCCGCAGATGATGTCAATTACTATATATCATGGAAATATAAAGAAGTAATACACAAAAGTCACCAAAGGCCTACACTTATATGATCATGCATACCGAATAAGACATGCTATTGACTGAAAATAAAAGTTTATTTGCTAAATGCTCCTTCAAATCATTATCAATTCACTAACAAACTTACAGATTCTTGAATCTCCTCTTTCACTACATAGAATGGATCTTGGGCAGAAGGCATCTTGTAAGATATAACAGTTATTAACCTATATATGTCCATAAACAAACTTCCATTAGCAAGAATATACAAAGACATATGTATACTTGGAATTGACCATCGACAAAGTTCTTACACCCATAAGTAAAACAAATAACTAGATATAGAATAACGGAAATTTTCGTGGAAGAGGAGTGTACTGATTCTTAATCGGAGAAATGGTGGGTTTTTCCTAAAACCAAAAATTTGAGATCTCCAGGATTAAAATGCCCAGAACTTTCAAAGATAGACGAGGAACCAATGAAATCGTTGGAAAGCCTATCTCGCCAAATCAGCTAAACACTGCAAGATACTGAGGTTGCTGGCAAAAATAGAAGGAGCCAGTCCACTTTTCAGATATGGTTTTGAGGGCCAGATTCTTTGGAATTTCCCAAATACTCACGAATAATTTGAAAATCTTTCGATACCTTTAAGCCATATCAGGCTAACATATGATTTTTTAGGCTGACAGAGAAGTAAAACTTACCCAAAATTTCGAATCAGAGACCCCAAGATTTCGAGATCAACTCCTGAGGAAAAGAAAAAGATTTCGAGATCTATAGTCTAAGAGTAATTAAGACAAACATTGAAAAATTGATAAAAGAAAATCAGTAATAACAATTAGGATAAATATCAGCGAACAAAGTACCGAGATCCAGTAATTTTATGAAAATATTAGAATATCTTAAAAGGGAAATTAACAGTAAAATAATAAAACGACCTGAGAGAAATGGTTGTCCGGACTCCGGACTGGCTTGAAAAGTGGAGGGCTGTGGCGGAGGCGTCAGGGAAGAAAAGGAAAGTACTTCTCTTTTTTTTTTTTTTTTTAAATTCCCAACCAATAAAAAAAAAAAAAAATCGGAGATTGGAATATAACTGTCGGAGGGAGGGAGGGAGTTTACTGGTTTTCGTTAGGAAAAAAATATAAAATAAAATATATTATTGGCAAATTGGTTTATTAACTGTTCAAATATATTTCGATTTTATAATTTGTAATTGGTCAATTCTTTTTCCAATATCTTTTATATTCTAAAAGGCAATAACAATATGAATTTTGTTACATGTGTAATCGTATTATTTATTACGGGACTACATTGAACTATTAGGCTTACGATACTTCTAAGATTATTTTATAATTTGTTTTTAACCAACCAATATAATCATATCATTTCATTAAAAATAACCCTCCTATTAAATTTATAACGATATTTTATGAAAAATAATTTCATAAACTCATATAGTTAGATGTGTCCGTTTATATTTATTTTATAATAAAAATAATTTTATAATCTAATCCACCAGGTCAGTTTGTAAATTTTATTTTGTGAGATTTATTGTGAACTAAATTTTTCTTTAAAAATAATTTTAAATTTACATAAATAACTTTTATTTAGTTAAAAAATGATTTAACTTATGACTCTCTTATAATTCTTCTACAATTATATATTAAATCAAAATTTTTTATAAAGTGACATATTTATATTTATTGATTATAAAATAAATTATAAAAGAGTGATAGTAAATTCATTTCTTTCTTTTAATCATTATTCCTTACGCATAACCGCTGCTCTAAAAAAAAAAAAAAAAAAAAGAGAGAGAGAGAGAGAGACTAATCCTCGGAATTAGTACACAGGTGAACCAAGAGGCATTAAAAAATGTATCAATATTGCAAGGCCTTTGGAGCCCTGAAAACCAAATTAAAAGAGCCATTGTGGGAGAAAACTATCTCAAAAGTCAAAATGATATCACTGTTTATCAGAGAAAACTCATTAAAGGGAGATAAGTTGGTATAACTTCCAATTAATTCTACTTGGATAATGGTTCCACAGACGAATTAGCATAACCTTGAAATTTCAAAAGACAGCTAAAACTGCTATAACTATTGATACAATCACTTCAAAAATGGAGATTTGGGGCTGCTTGCAATGAGAGATGAAATGAAAATGGAAAAAAGAACTCCCAACTCAGCATCTAAAGCAAACTGAGTAATCCAAGCAATGTCATTCTCTACTGGCCAAACTTGGGATTTTGATGGTGAAATATAGCCTTGGAAAGCATTAATACAGCATTCGAGTACGCATGATGACAGAGTCACTTTGCTTCAGTGCAGCCAAACTATTGAGTGGCACAAAGACATAGACAGCCACTCACAACGAAACTAGTCTTTATGGGATTGGGAAGCACACCTTCAATTGAACAAAATTCACTATCAACTGTCCACAGTCTAAAATTACGTTATCACCAAAGTGTCAACAACCTTGGAGGAATTTGACAGCTTTTCTTTCTTACACGCCATCAAAACCATTATCCTCCAGGTATCCATATCAACAAGATTTCCTTTTCCCAGGCTACTCAAAACAGTTAATGGTAACTCCAAATTACATTCCTGAAATAATCCATCTACGAGTTTATTAATACTTTCACTGCGAGGTGCAAAGCCCTTGAAGATCATCTCCTCTAGAATCAACGCAGCTTCCTTAAACTGCTTGCAATGACATAGCCCATCAAAGAGTGTCCTGTATGTCACCACATCAGCAGTACACCCACGTCTTTGCAAATCTTCGAACAAATCTCTTGCTTCAATCCATTTACCCTCCTTACATAACCCACCAATTATTACACAATAACTACTAGCATCCGGCTTGCACCCCTTTTCCACCATCTCATCCAATATTCTAAATGCTGCTTCAAAATCCTTCTCCTTACAAAACCCATTAATCATAACATTGTAAGTCACATTATCAGGCTTACACCCAAGCTCTTTCATTTCCTCCAAGATCCCAAAAGACTCTTCCTTTCTACCAGCCTTAAAAAGCGCACTAATTAAACTAGAATAAACCACCGAATCCAATTTCAACTTATTTCTCACCATCTCCTCCTTAAGCCTAAATGCCGAACTCAATTCGTCAATCCCACAAAGCCCTCTAATCAATGATGTATACACATACGCATTAGGTTTAACACCATAAACGCTCACCATATCCTCTTTCAACTTAAAAGCTTCTTTCAACCTAAGATTCATACAGAGCTGATACATCAAAGTCCCAAACGTCACCACATTTGGAGAAACACCCCTTCTTTGCATTTCATCAAACACATTCCACGCATCATCCAAACTGCCAATCCGACAACAAGCATGGATCAATATATTATATGTACAAGCGTCCGGGGTTCCGTCTTTATAAATACCGAGAAAAGTTTCTCGCACTTTCTCAAACTCTCCACACCTCAACAGTGCGTTCAACAGCGTATTCGCCGATTTCACGGTCCGCTTGCAACGGTAATCGGTAATTGATTCAAATGTCTGTATAGCACGGTCGGGGAGTTTGGCGCGGCCGTAGGAGGAGATGACATTGCAGAAGATGATTTCGCCGGGAGCGAAGCGGGTCTCCTGTTTGAGTTGGTGGAGTATTTGCTCCATTTCGTCGAACATCTTGGCGCGGCCGAGCTTGGTGATGATGAGGTCGTAGGAAAGGAGAGGGTAGAGAAAGGGCTTCTTGAGATTAAAGTTAGGGTTAGGGTTTCGGAAGAGTTGGAGAGCGAGGGTGGGGTCCTTTTCGAGACGGAGGAGGGAAGAGAGCCTAAAGGGAGAGATGGGTTTTGGAGGCTTCATCTTCTTTGGGGGATGGGGGAAAGAGGAATATCGATATCAGTATCAGTATCAGTATCAGTATGCCATCGCTATGGGGCGCTCACGGGGGCAAGCAGCAATTTTTACTCTCAATAATTTCGGGTTTCGACGCTTTTCTCTTTAATTAGATTGTTCTATCCACGGCAAGCAACTTTTACAATTTGAGATCAACCTGCCTCCAGAGAAGGAGAAGGAAGGGAGAAGGAATAAGAGAGCTAGCTGTGTTTTTAGGGATTAATGGTTACCAATTCAGACGTAGAGCATGCACGGTGTGCAGTGTAGTTTGGTCAATTACATCATTTACATTTGACTGTGTTCACCTCGGCCCAACTATTCTAATTTTTAGTACTGCTGGGCTGCAGGTCCTGTAATGCTACAGCTAGCAGTATATATTTATATTATTTACAATTAAAAATAATTAATGTGTGTGTATCGTTCTAAATTTATAAATTGATATAATTTTATATAATTATTTTATTATAAAAAATAATTTTATAATTGAAAATTATATTATTCTATATAATATATTTGTAGTTAAAATATATTTCTTCTAGTTTTTACGTGTTCCTTCGATTTGAATGATCTAGAAATAGTCATAAATGTAGAGTTTATTTGAAGATGAGTAATATTAATAATAAGTCTCAAATAGATAAATCGTACTAATATAAATAATATTTTTAACATTTTTTTTAAAACAAAACTTACTTTTATATAAAGACTTGAAAATAATTTACCTATTTAAAATTTCTACAAATCATTTCTCACGAGAATCTTTCTTTTACTTTTGAATGTTTTAAGAACACTTTCATTTGATGGGCTAAAAATCAAATTTAATAAGAATTTAAATATTCAAAGTCATTTTAACTCTACATTAAATTGTTTGTAGACTAAATTTCTTTATTTTGAGAAAATAGTCATTTTAATGTGAAATTTATGTGAATAGAATGACTAAAAATTAAAATAAGAATTAGATTAATTATAAATATACTTTAAATTTGAATAATCCAACGAGAGTAGGGCTGTACAAAAAAATTGTCCGCCCGAACCGACCCGATTGCCCGCAAAGCTCCGACCCGATTGACCAAAATGTTGGAAACGGAAATACCCGTTAGGCCGTTACCATTAACCATCCGTTCTCTCTCTTTCTTTCTTCGATTTTTGCATTCCTCTCTCTCTCTCTCTTCTTTTCTCTTCTCTCTCTCCACCCTCGCTGCCACTTCAAGCCGTCGATGCCAACCTCCAGACCCTGCAGGATCAAGCTTCTCGTCACCGGCGATATCACAACGTCCCGTCTCTCTCTACTGCAATAAGAATGGCGGCAACGGCGACAGCAATTACTCGATCTCCTTGAGCCGGTCCATTTCAGTCTCCACTCGTGGCTCGTGGGAACGATGGCCGCAGCAACCAAGTCGTGAAGCGGGCCAAACTTCCATCATCGTTGATCTCAAAGTCGTGAATGATGGCCGCAGAAATTAGGGTATTTCTTGAAAATTTTTGTTGATTTGGGATTTTTGTTTGGATTTTTTAGAAATGAAGTTTGTTGATTTGAGATTATTTGAATTCTTTGGAAATGAGCTTTATTGATTTTGGATGTCTGGATTCCCTTGAAATGGTATTCTTGTTCGAATTCAAGGAAGAAGAAGACGTAGGGGACGAAATAGGGTGATCAAGCGAAGCGGCTAATCTGTAATCGGAAGCCGATGATTTTGGGTTGGGTCGAAAATGTGTCCTATCGAGTCGGGTCGGGTCGGTGAACAGCCCTAAACGAGAGGGCTCAGACTTTTGCAACAATTTAAAGGAATAATTTCCTCTCATTTACCTTCTGTCCAGCCATATCTGCCAAGCTCAACATCTAACTCTCAAGATTGGGCATTGGGTTTGAGTACAACCGTGCAAGAGGAAAACCACGTAGAGAAACACAGAGTAATGCTTCGTAGACCTTTTTAGGTTCCTTAAAAGAAGGGAATGTAATTTGGATATAATGGATTGGTCGGATTAATCATAAAGAGCTTTGCTAGATAAGTCGGTTTGACTTTGCTATACAAGTTATGACGAGACTCGTTATAATTTCAAAAAATTAGAACACATTATTTACAAAGCGTTGTTTTTTAACCAATTTTAAATTCATTTAAATGAGTTTCACAAAATTCATCTAAATGAATTTCACGAAATTCATTTAACTATTTCAACTTATTATTACTCATAAAGAACTCAGACTAATTCATCTCCGCTCGATATTCCAGCAACAATAACATCAAGGCCGGTCAGTAAACAGTTGGGCCCACAAATTTTATAAATTATTATAAAAATATATTTAAACTCATCTTAACATTTAAAAATTTTTAAATTCATTTAAATGAGTTTTTCATTCACAAAACTCATTTAATTATTTTAACTCATTATTATTTATAAAGAATTTAGGCTAACTTAATTTCGCTCGATATCCCAACGTATACGTCCCAAATTACTGGATGGATAAAAATCTTGAACAAGAGGAAAATGAAATATTTATAATTCTTTTGTAACTTCTTTTAAATGTGAAAAAATAAAATATAGTATGCTTAATAAAAACTATTATATCGTCAAATGAATTAGCTGAAAAATAGTTAGGGATTCGGTCTGTTTTGGAAATCTTAACATCAGAGATTAATTGCACATTCAGTGTTGGACCATCTGGACAAAAATAAATCAAGGTCATAACGATCGGAAGAAAGAAAGAATTGCCCCGCTTGGATTCAGAGGTGAGCTCAGCTCATCTCAACTCATCTCAACTCATCTTCATTTTATTATTATATTTTTATAATTTTTTATATAAAACACAAATTCCTATACATCTTTTTCAATTCCCAATACACATTTTTCAATTTCCAATACACCTTTTTCAATTTCCAATATACATTTTTCAAATCCCAAAATAATAATAATATTAAAAAATAAACTAAACTTATCTAAACTCATCTCAACTCATCTCATCTCTAAATCCAAGCGGGGCCGAAATCAACAAAGATAAAGGCGGTTTTGCCTTTGGATAAATGACCCCTTCTGAGTCTGGTGTCTGGAGTCTGGACGCTCGAAAAGCGCCAACGACTCTCCGGTCTGGAATTGGCAGTGAAACCCAGTCAGGATTCCCTTTTTCTAGCGTGCATGCCGACCATGTCTGCTGATGGGTCGTTTTCCCATTCAAATATATTTATATAGACACCTCATTTGGAAATATAATGTATTTTTACTTTTTTTTTTATTTTTTTATTTAGTATTTTAAAAAAAGTAAATATTAGTATATTACTAATTTTTTAAAATATTTTAAAATTATAAAAAATAAAATAAAATAAGAAGATAAATTTGTGCTAAACTACACTGCCAAGGACAATGTTGGGCGGCATCCTAACATTAACTCGATCTTATATACAATAGGAAAAGAGAGACGAATTAATATCGAGAAATATTAGATCGGGAATAGCAGTACGAATCTATCAGAGTCGGCCTATAAAACAATTTGTTCAAGTACTTTGAATGACCCTAAAGTTGGGAGGGAATCTAATTCAAGTTTAGGTTATATATACAAAAGAAGAGTATGATCGATCAGTTAGAACCGTTGCTTTCAGAGACCTGCTGGCTGCTGTATCCAGAACTTAATTATGACGCAAAAGCATGCAGATTCATAGCAGTAAAGCCAGTCTGAAATTCGATTTGCAGGCCAGCAGAGCATGTCTGGCAGACATGTTGATCATTACATTACATTAAAATCTCAAGATCACCAAGAACACAACAATCAAATACGTATATTGATTATATATTAATAAGACACTAAAAAAAACTACATACATACAATTTGCATGTATGTACGTAGTTGCAGAAATTAATGAGAGAACTATATATAATCAGATCAGGTACTTCTATTTTGATTTGAAACGTTTTTTGGGATTTGTATTTTTTTTTTCTCCCGTTGTTTTGCTATTTTTTTTCTTGAACGTATAATTATATCAATTTGTAGATTGGTGGAGTACGTATAATCACAGTAACACTAGCTCTTTACTTTCGGCCTACGCTATGTGGGGATTAGTTTCGATGTAATGGCTGATTCTGAATTTGTGAGTGTGGCATGCACCAAGCTAGAAGCTTGTCTTCAAGAGCACCAAAAGACCTGAAAAAGAAAGAAAGCGTCCCAACATAGATTACCTTTAGAGTCTAGATCAGTACTTGACGAGTTCCAAATTAATTATATGCAAAGGCCGGAAGAGGGGGAACAGTGTTTAATTATAACCAAAATATGGAATATTGATCATTAGATAAAAACGAAGAAGAAAAGGAGAAAATAATTAGCACTAATAGTACACTCGAACAAAGGCACATTGATTAATACTGATGATCAATAATGAATAGAAAGTACTTACAAGATTGAAACAAAATATGCGTGTCCTCCATGCCTTCTTTGCATTCTTCAGTTTTGAGAAGATGGCATCTTTGGAACATATTTTAGCAGCTGGTGCTTCCACCAAAAACACCCTACGCTGTATTGGAGGAGACCACAAACCACTCTTATCATAATCAAAGTCATATTGGGATGCATCAAAGAACTTCCCTAGCAGCCTCTCCGATACTGATTTCGAAACCATTTGAACACTACTACTACTCGGACTTGTTGTGGAGGAAGTTTCCTTCAGAAACGTCGAATAATTAGCTGCAGAAGAGCCTTCAAAGATGGTCGACATTGATAGACCTCGAGGATTAATACAATGGAATATCAGAGATCAGGGGCAGAGATCAGAGAGAGAGAGAGAGAAAGAGTAGACACAAAAGTACTTCAGAAGTTTCCGATAAAGACCATAAACATAAGAGGGTGGAAACACGGAGTAATTATATGGTGGGGACGAGGGACGTGCCATGCATCTTATATATATTTATATTACATATTATTATAGATGGGACCATATATAGTTCATTATACGTTTAGCTTTTTCCCTCTGTGAAGCTAGCTCATGAATATATATGGGTACCGTTATTATTAAAAATATACCTTTTGATGAACAGAAGAGATTTGGAGAACCACCTTTTAACTGTTGTTAGGAAAGCAAATCCATTCGAATTTTGAATTGATTAAGGTATCTTTTGGTGGAAATGATGAAGTCATGCATGCATGGGGCAGACGGTCTCGGAACCCGACATATCGGCCTCAGTCATACACGATGATATATGTATACAACGCAGACGCAAATTTTGGTTTAGTCTATTTCTAGCAAAGGACGTTACCATTAAAACTTTAATTTACGCCATGCACTTTATTATTATATATACCGTAAAAAGATATGCAATAGACAGACAGTAGTACTACTGTCATAACGCGCGCATTTGGAAAACCTTTATACATGACTACTATCTGGTAGCACACTCGACTAGGGACCATGTCTCGTGAAACGAACAACGTTAATTTGAATCTCTCCATTCCCTTGATCTGTTGGAGTTAAACACCCACTCGGGAGAGAAGAGTAAAATAAAATAAATTGCATGACAAATGCAGCAAAAATCATCATGAGACTAACATGCAGAGTACTATCATTTAATAAACTTTCGTAAGAATTACTGCAGATTATAAGAAATTAGAAGGCCGGTTTGGCGGGGATTCAATTAGGAAGTCTTCGAGGCATGAGTCCTATTCAAATTTGGCACGATCCAAGAGCATACGGATTACACGAGAGTAACATTAAATATAAATTTTAAATAGACAAATTTCATACAATTAAGTTTTTTGCAAAAAAAAAAAAAAAAGGTCTCACTAATAATAAATAATTTTTTACAAATTTTTATGGTGTGGTTCACTTTTTTTTACAAGAACGTATGAGGCTTGTTTATTTTAGATTTTTACAGATTTTTATTTTTATTTTGTCATTACTTCACACCTAAAAAGAAAACGAGTTGCATATGGTACTTAAACTTGTAGGTAATTAATTAGCAAGCTTATTAATTAATTTCTCTAGTTGCGAGAAATGGCTAGGTAGATATATGGGATCCATTTGGTTAGAGCATCCGCATTGTATTTATTCATATTATGAGAGATGTTTTGGAGTTTTACCTTAAATTATCTTCATATTCAATCACATATTTTGAGGGGAATGATTGAGATGTGAATAGTAGTTTCTCATATTTGAGGAGCTACTATTTATCTCTAAATTATTATTTACCTATTTATTTATTATATTTTATTAAGAATAATATTAAGATGTGAAATAAAGTAGTAAAAAAGTAATAAAAAATAATAGAATAATATTATTTTAATACATGCAAAAAATATAAGAAATAGAATGTAAGAGATTTTTTGAAGATGAGTAAAATTTAGAAAAAATTTATAAGATGCAAGATTTTTAATTAAAATTTGAAGAAAACGTTAAAGACTTAATGTAATTTGATGATTTATTATTCAAAAATTAAGTAAAAAATATCTTTATGTTATTTTTTACATTTTTTTTTGTTATATTTAATCAAATATGATGAAATTTTTTTAAAATATGTATAAATTTATATTTTTTATTAGAATTTAATAATTTATTTTAATGAAATTAATATTAATGCTCTTGGGACCTAGCTCAAGAATAGCCTTTTACATGGAAGGGGGAAAGTTGTAGCAGGCCAGGGATTGTTATTTAACTTGTTCCTTAAAAAGAAACCAACTTTTTTTTTCCAATTACATTAACTTGAATGTGGTTCCTAATTTTTTATTTTATTTTTATTTTAAAGATTAGATTTATCTCATTCAAAACATCTTTTAAAAAGTTTTCAGCAGATTTGAATTTCAAATTTTGGATAGTATTATACTATTATGTCGGGATGAGCAGAAAAAATTCCAATCATGTGAGAAAGCAAATGATCTAGTCCGAGATGTCAAACTTTTGGTCTGACCTATTTCCCATCGAAATCTGGATGTTTCCCACTTCGTAATTTCGTATATCCCTTTTACCCTCGCATGATAATCTCCGACTCTTTTCGAAAACATTTTCTCGCTTCCCACTTCCTGAGTACCACCGGTTCACCGAAAACCTCGCTTGCCTGCAAATCTTTCTCTCGTGCGCGCACATTTGTTCGAGGAATATAGCTTTGGAGCTAGCCAACAATGGCGGGGTACAGAGCTGACGACGACTACGACTACCTCTTCAAGGTGGTCTTGATTGGGGACTCGGGCGTGGGCAAGTCGAATCTGCTGTCCAGGTTCACCAAGAACGAGTTCAACCTTGAGTCTAAGTCCACCATTGGCGTCGAGTTTGCCACTCGCACCTTGAACGTCGATGGCAAGGTTATCAAGGCTCAGATTTGGGACACTGCTGGCCAGGAAAGGTACTTGTTTCTTCTCCAACCCTGTCTTTTCCCATTTGGGTTTCTCTTGTTTTAGCTTCTTGATTGATGGGTATGTTGGATTTATATAGCCATGGGTGTCATACTTATAAAAAAAAAGTTTTGGATGCCATCTTAATTGGTTGCTCAGTTACTTGCTAGTTCTTTCCTTGGCTGGGATGCAAATGAAGTATGGTATTTTTACTAAATTTTAGGCGGAGATTTAAATCTTTAGTTCCTATCATGGATTTGTTTCAATGAAGTTATTCTTTCTCTTTAAAATCTAATTTTCGGTTTGTAGATAATTGCCCTAGGAGTTGTTTACTTCTGAAGCCTTGGGTGTTTTCTTGGGATTGGGCATATTTACTTATCCTTTAATATGTTAATTGAAGATCATATATGGGCCTGAAAGCGAGATGGGTTTTTAACTTACTGTGTGAAAGTGTTCAACTTCATCAACTTTGAATTTTCTGAATCCGGGTGATGTGCTTTCTCTTTTCTCAGAAGTTGCTTTTCAGTTCCGAGTTTTCAACGTACCGTGTGAAACCTCGATATATGGAATCCCGTTCTTCCTGGTATAGATCTGTAAAGAGGTGCCGTTAATAACTTTGGTACAGGTATTATAATTTGTCTGTTTTAAAGGAAAATATTGTTCACTCACACTGCGTGACACCCAGACTGGAACGGGGAGTTGTACATTGTCCTCTTCAGGTGCATTGAGTTCAGATATGTTGTTTGAAATCATCAATGGTTGTGTTTGTTTGACAGCTTAAGGAGTTAAAAGCGTCTAACAAAACTACATGCATGAAGTAACAATGCTAAGCTAGTGGGTAAAGCCACTTTTTAGTATTTGAGTCATAAGTTTTTCTACTTTCCTTTGTGGCTTTAGAGTGTCTGGTTTGATACGTTTGTTTGGAAGATGGACTGATGGATATTGATCGACAGGAGGATAACAAGTTGGTTGTCAGTTAATTTTGAAATTATGAAAGGGAAGCAAATTAGCAAGAGTCAACCTTAAAGTAGATGCTACTTGTCAAGGCCAATTGGTCAGCTGTTGAAATGTCACACTATGAAACTCTTATTGCAAGTATAAAAGTTAACAATATTACTAGTTACAAGTGGAAACAAAGTTTAAAGGATTGTAGTTACCATGGAATTCCTGATTGTGTAGACTCAGGATTTAGATTATGAAGGCATTAAGTGGTATGTGCTGAGTCCTCTATGGAGTGAATAATACATCAATTTGGCTTAATCGTGGAGAGTGCTAATTAGGACTAGTTTCTTTTGAGATATTAAACAAATGTGGCTACTGAGTCCATGGTTGTGATAACTAGTGAAAGTGTAAATTGTAGGTGTTCTGTAAAGATAGATTGATGGAAGAATATTGAGTTTCCTTGATGAGCCTGAGACAAAGGGAGTAAGGTACGGGCAGGGAAGGTGGGCTTGGGAAGTAGAGGTTGAATCTGTCTTAGGTGCATAAATATATACACTTTTCTCTGTCTTTTTCATTCACATCTTCAGTAAGTGCAATTTTTAGTCTTGGTGTTTATATATTAACCCTATCTCAATAAGCATTCCATAGTGCCTTGTTAAGACACTTCAAAGACCTTTTAATCAGATACAAGTAACACCAGATTATTTTGTTTAGTGTGCCAAATGCTGATTATTGTTGACACTATCTGAATCATAATCTTGATACCTTTACCCTCACAGATTAGATGTTATATTTCCATATGCCTTCTTGACTTTATAGGTACCGTGCCATCACGAGTGCATACTATCGTGGAGCAGTAGGTGCACTCCTTGTATATGACATTACTCGTCATGCAACATTCGAGAACGTTGACAGATGGCTGAAGGAGTTGAGAGGCCACACAGATTCGAACATCGTCTTGATGCTTGTTGGGAACAAATCCGATCTTCGCCACCTCGTAGCTGTTTCAACAGAGGAAGGGAAATCCTATGCTGAAAAGGAATCACTTTATTTCATTGAGACTTCAGCACTGGAGGCAGTAAATGTAGAAAATGCTTTTGCTGAAGTTCTGACTCAAATCTACCACACAGCAAGCAAGAAGCAAATGGAAGGAGGAGAAAATGGAGATGCTTCGTCTGTTCCAGCTAAAGGAGAGAAAATAAATATTAAAGATGACAAATATGGTTTGAAAAAACTTGGCTGCTGTTCAGGTTAGAAATTATTGGCTGGATTGGGCTTTCTTGTTCTTTGTACTATTTTAATAGAGATACAAACTAGTAACAACCAGGAAAAGGAAATTCTGTCGGGATATTAAACTTTGTTTGTTAAACCCTGGTGTGGGATCATGATGTTGGCGTAGAAAAGAAATGATATTTGCAGTCGTGGCATTTATACACTCAACGACTGTATAATGCATTACTCTGGCATAGAACAGGTGCATCACTTCCTTTTAGATCTAGTACAATGTTTTTTTTTTTTTCCCTTTTTTTGTTTGAAGTTTCCTGAGCAGAATTTGCGAGAAGCTGTGCTGCTAGCCTGCTCTGTTTACTACTGTTCTCTGATATGTATAAGCTACATATTCTTCTGAAAAATTTTTACATTTACTGTATTTTGTTCCTAGGTGGTGTTGGTCGGATGAAAGCAATTTCCAAAGAATTTTTTATGCCAAAATGAGTCTTTTTGTCCCCTTTTGTATGAGAGTGAACAAACCACAAAATAGCAATAGAGGAGTGCTATTACTATAAAGGATCATACAAAAGAAATGTTAAATATATTTTAAAATACAAATAATTTTATAATATGATAAATTATATTAAAGAAAATTACGTCTTATTTTAATGTATTTTTTATGACTAAAATATTTGAATTTCTCATACTAAAACTCTCGATGTGGCATCGACACACAAATGCCATAATGCAACAAGGTTGCAAATTTCCAACGGGTTGCGATAGAGTTGCTTGCCTATCAGCTCCAAATCTTGGCAAATACGCTAGAAATATGGTAATAGCCCAGAAAAGAGTGAACCAATCTAATTAAAGAATTCTGTTATTTATAAATCAATAAGCAAGCATTTTAAATATTAATTTTTTCTATTTTAAATAATATATTAAACTTTCACATTACTAACATGTTTAATTTATTAACAAAAAAATTTATAAATAAACCTTTTTATATAATCCATCAAAATTTAAGAGGATGACTTGTGAGTATTTAAAGGAAAATGATATAGACATTCAGTTCTTTATATAATTATATTTAAAATGATAAATATTTTTGGTAAATAAGTTTTTTATTTTATTTATTTTTATAAATACTCTTATTATCATAAAGAATTATATAAAAAAAAATTATGTATGTATTATTAATCAATATTTGAAAAATATAAAAAAGTGGAATAAATGACCAAATCCGAACCTCCCGCTCATTTGAGTGTGTGTCCCCGCCCTCTTATAAACCCCTAAATAGGTCTGCTTCCCCCTGTTCTTCGGTTCTGTACAGTCTCTCGCTGACTCACACAGTCGCACTTCCCTTCTCCGTATTCAATTTTCTCGGTGAGAGCGTAAAATAGAAGAAATAATTAGTTAAAAAAATGAGAGAGGAAGAGATAGAGAAGCTCAGGGGAGTGGTGCGGGACTGCGTGAGCAAGCACCTCTACTCCTCGGCCATTTTCTTCGCCGACAAAGTGGCGGCCTTCACCAAAGACCCCGCCGACATCTACATGCAGGCCCAGGCTCTCTTCCTCGGCCGCCACTTCCGCCGCGCCTTCCACCTCCTCAACGCCTCTCAGATCGTTCTCCGCGACCTCCGATTCCGCTATCTCGCCGCCAAATGCCTCGTATCCTTCTTTCCCCCTATTTATCTCGCCGCCAAATCCTCGTGCCTCTTGGTTATGCTTTGTTTCGTTTTGATTTATTCGTATATGTGGTTATTAGGAGGAACTGAAGGAGTGGGACCAATGCCTCTTGATGCTCGGCGATGCCAAAGTGGACGAACATGGAAACGTGTTTGACACAAAGGACTCTAATGTCATGTACCTCGATAAAGATGGGGAGGACCGTGAGATAAATGTAAACACTTCTTCCGTCCCTTTATTTCTTTTGCCGTGTCTAATTTAATTTGATCAGATTTATGTCCATACAAAATATCCGTCCATTCGACGCCAATGGGCTTGATTAAGAAGCAATTATACTGTGAAATGCAGCTCAAATAAATAAATAAAAACTCTGTTTCTGTGATTTATAAACTGTTTCGGAGTGCTAATCATTACGAGGTTCGAAAGTACAATAAGCTGATCTTTCAATCTTCTAACAGATATCTTCAGCTATATGCTTTCTAAGAGGTAAGGCATTTGAAGCCTCGGACAACCGTGCCCAATCTCGACTGTGGTTAGTGTCTCATGGAATTTTGCTCAATCTTCTAATGCTTCGAGGTCTTTTATAATAAATAAAAACGAAACTTTGTTTTGTTTTTTTATTTTATTTTATTAATTTCCTTATACTTTACTAGCTTTAGAATTGTTATTGAATCTTGATAAGTGTGACTTTGACTGGAACGAACTATTATGTTGGTTGAAGATTTCTTTAATTTTTTCTATTTGTTATGTTTTCAGGTACAAAGCCGCTGTCAAAGCTGATCCTTTATGTTATGAGGTACCTGTCAACCATTATAAATTGTAGTTTCTCTGTTTATGTACAAGATCTACTCCCAAGAGAATATTAGCTTCTTCTTTGACTTATGTACTTTTATTTGAAGAAGGTGCACACTTCAAACATGTTCAGGATTTCCAAGCAACTCGTTAATTGCTTCTGCCTTAGTGATCTTTAACAGCTTCATATCTTTTTGCTTCTCGTTTTTTCTATAGTTTTGGAGCTCTTTATATTAAATTGATAGTATAATTATATTTTTATTGTGGTTGTATCTATCCCAGGCTTTGGAGCGGCTTATTGAAAATCACATGCTGACTTGTGAGGAAGGTTAGAAGTCTTCAAGCTTTTTTATTTTTTTGTCATTTATGCATGCTGTTGTAGAGAAATGAATCCAGTTAGTATGAAACCGTATTTCTGGATTATAATGCATCTGTACTTTAGTTTTTGGTCTGATTTATTTTTGTCACTTGTTCTGGCATTGGATCGTTCTGCTAAGTTTCCATTTTGTTGTATCTGGATTCCTTCAAATAGCTATCTACTTGGGTTGAGATGATCCATTTCTTTAACCTTTTGATTCGCTGCTGAATCTCAGAGGCAAGTTTACTCTCATCATTGCAAATTGGTCCTGAAGATGGATGGCTCTTGTCATTCTATTCATGTTTAATAAAGAAGGTAAGCAAAAATTAGTCCAAATGTAAAAATATGTCAAATGCCTCTGACTATTTCACTTTTGTTCTCTTATTGTTATGTTGATTAAGGATTTTTTTGCCATATGAAATCTTCGGTTACCCAGTATGACAAAGAAAATGTTGTAGAAGCCAAATTCAGAGAACTTGAAAAAGAAAGTTGTATTAGTGACCCTTCTGATCCATCTGTCGTGCGTACTCTAAAATCCAACACCGATCTTTTGGCCTGCAAGGCTGAATACTACCATCAATGTGGGGAATATCAAAAATGTTTTGAACTAACATCTGTGTAAGTTGTTTCCACTGGTTCGGAACTAGTGCTATGGTGAATTTGCAAGGTTTCTTTATCCAACCTGAGCTTTACCATATGCATTACAGACTACTTGAAAAAGACCCTTTTCATCTGAAAAGTACCTTGGTGCATTTAGCAGCAGCCATGGAGCTTGGACATTCAAATGAACTTTATCTTATGGCATGCAATTTAGTGAAGGACTATCCTCAAAAGTAAGTGTGGCTTTCATGATCGACTTCTCTATTGCTTTAGTGTCTTGGAATATTTAGATATGATGGTACTCCCACAACTCAGCATGGGATATTTTGCATATCACCAAGATTAAGGTATCTCAGGAAGTATGAGAATCTGCAGTAAAAGGCAGAAAAATAGTTTGGCTCTTTGGCTTTCTCTTCCCCTACCCCCAACACCCCCCCCGCCGCTCCCCAATGCCATTCACCCAAATAATTCATGTTCATCGATATTGAATTATTTGTTCTCAAATTACCTTGGAAGTAGATGCTTTGAGTACCAATAGTCATTACTTATCCAGGACTTTTTTTTCTTTTGTAGGGCTTTATCATGGTTTGCTGTTGGTTGCTACTACTATTGCATCAAGAAGTACGACCAATCACGTCGTTATTTCAGGTAGACTGCAACTGTTATAACAGGCACCCGATCTATATTGTCTAACTCAATTGCTGCCTTATCTCTGTTATATGTTTAAACTGAAGTTTGTTGGTTTCCTACCATATGATTGGATCACAGATATAAAACCTTGTATGTTTGAAAGTATGGTATTCGGAGTTTATTATATTGTCTTTCCTCTATTTTCCACCCTGCCTGATAAAATGGGCTAGAAACATTCTTGAACTGCAATAGGTTTCATTTACTGTCCTTATAATGCTTAAATTCCCAATTAGTTTTTTTATTGTTTCTAATCAATGGCCTGCACATTTTGGTTAGGCTTTTGACTGTAATGGTCTCCAAGCGTATTTGATCTTTTTAATTTTCTCCAAATATGTGGGAATTTTTTTTTCTTTTTTATGCACTTGATTGCTTGGTAATGGTGCATCCACTAATGATGTTGTTTTATAGCTAATTATGAGTTTTTTCTATTATATCAGGTAATATAATATTACAAGAGGATTGGTAAAACCCTTTGTGATATGTTTATTACCATAAAATTCTTAAACATCTGCCATCTGTTAATTCATTTTATGAAGTTTACTTGATTATATTGCCACTTATCAAAAAAAAAAGTTTACTTGATTGTATTACTGAAACTGAATTATTAGTCCTCGTTATATTCTACAGCAAGGCTACAAGTCTAGATGGAACATTTCCACCTGCTTGGATAGGTTATGGAAATGCATATGCTGCTAAAGATGAGGGTGATCAAGCAATGTCAGCATATCGAACTGCTGCTCGTTTATTTCCAGGGTATTGTGTTGTTCAATTTGACTCTTTTTTCAATGAATTATTATTACTATATTCTGCCACTTCACAGTAAATTGAAGAGTATCTTTTGACTGCGATTTCAGCTATACAGGCGTGACTTTTACTTTGTGTTTGATATGCTCATATGCTTTTAAGATTTTCCTCGTTTTCTCTAAAATTTCTTTAACAGTTTGTTTGTACATAAATGTAACTGGAGCTTCATATTATACTTCTTGCATGTTCACTTTTTAAAGTCCAAAAATCCTATGGACCATTCTCTGTAGTCAGTCTTGGCATTATCTTTTCTTTTTTATGAATAAAAATTTTATTGTTAAGTAACAAGGCAAAGCCAAGTACACAGGAAGTATACAAAAACTGAACCTATTAGATGTTTGGAATGAGAAAAAGAAACAAGAAAAACATGGACACTAGTTCCATTAAATACAATAGCTGAACCCATTGAAATAAGGAATTAAGGAAAAAAACATCTAAGTTCATCCACCGGGCACTCCTCTTCAAAGCATCAACCATTCCTCTCTACCCAAATACACTACATAAGGCTTAAAGGTATCATATTCCAAACAACAGCAATTTGCACATTACCCCTTAAACTTCTCCAGCAAGCAACCCTTAAATTTCTCCAGCAAGCAAAACGGTCCACCACCCTCCGAGGCATCACCCAAGCCATACCACCCCTATCGAACACTTCATTCCATAACAACCTGGTCACATCACAGTGTAATATAGATGATCCACTGATTCACCAAATTCTTGCATGAGAAACACCAGTCTAAGACAATTAATCCATGCTTCCTGAGATTATCCAACATCAAAATCTTCCCTAAAGAAGCAGACCAACCAAAGAACACAACCTTTGATGGCACCTTACTCTTCCAAATACTCCTTCAAGGAAAAGAATGAACCCCATTCAGCCTAGACAGCGTCTTATACCAAGAATGAACTGAAAACTTCTTGTTACCAGTAAGCATCCAGACCATCTTATCCCTCCTATCCCTCCCAAGCTGAGTAAAATACAATAAAACCAAACAATTCAGAAACAGCCCCCATTTCCCAATCATCCACAGCTCTAGAAAAAAGAACATTCCACTGCAGAGATACACTGGAACAATCCATGAACTCAGCACAGAAGCATCCTGATTTTGAAAAATACGAAAAGATCTGGAAAAACAGCACAAAGAGCCCTACCACCACACCATGGATCATGCCAAAAACGAATTCTGGAGCTGTTCCCAACCACAAAGGTGACATGTTTTACAAAAGCATCCCAACCTCTCCTAATATTTTTCCACACCCTCACACCATAAGCACCTCTTACCTCCTTAGAACTCCACGCCCCCCAAGCCTTGGCATTATCTTAGGGTGAAGTTGTTTTGTAATACCTCAGAATGAGTATAATAGGATGGCGAATGTGCCTGCATTGCGTGAGGGGGAGAAGTTTTTGCAATTTATAGTGATTTCAAAGGGCTCCAATCGTTTTATTTTTTCTTCAATTAGTAGAAGTAAACTTTATTGGTAGTAAAAGGTATGGCTCAAGTTTTTCTTACTTATAAAAAAAGACATGGCTCAAGTACACAGGACGTGTACATGGACTAGTCTTGTTTTAATCTTTCCTTGGGTGGCTACGTGTCTCCTCTTTATTTTGAGGATGTGTAACATATTGTCATGGTCACAGATTTTGCCTAGTGTCGTTCACTTTTTATTTTATAAAATTTCTTTTATTTATAAATTGTTCCTTTACAGGTTAAGTGTTGATATTCACTTATTCCAGGTGTCATTTACCAACTTTGTACATTGGAATGGAGTATATGCGAACACACAGCTTTAAGCTTGCCGAACAGGTTATCAAGCCTCTTGTAAACATTGGAAAATTTTCCTTGTGATTTTGATTTTTTCGCAATAAATATGACATCTTACCATGTTGTTGCTAGAAGACTATTTTTGTGAACTTGTCTTGTGGAAGTTGCGGTTTAAGTTTGAGCAAGCTGCATACCTTTTGTCCTGAAGTGGTTTTGATAAACTTCTCCACTAAGTACTATCATAGGATTGAAAGTGTGGTATTATTGACTTTGAATTAGTTATTGCATCCTCATCTCCATATTCAAGTAAGATTTATAGAATTCTATCATGAAATGTGTCCAACAGAAAATAAAAAATAAAAAAGAAGGAAAACTATGAAGTATACCATGCTTATACTTCAGAAGCTAAAACAGGTTCACATGCTTGTAATTTTACTTTTGTCATGGTTTTTGGTTGAAAAGAAGACATGGGTTACGAAATAATAGATATTACAACTCACTTGGAGTTAATTTGTATTACTATTTCAATCATTGTATTCCATTGCTTTTCTTATTTTTTAAGCAGCATTGGTGGCTTCTCTATCCACGTATCCTCTTGATTATTGTTTTATTCAACTTTCAGATTATTGATAGAGATATTTGCCTTCAGTTTTTTATGCAGGCCAAGACAATATGCCCTTCAGATCCGCTTGTTTATAATGAATTAGGTGTTGTTGCTTATCATATGAAAGAGTAAGCGTATTTTCCCTTCATGAAGAATGTCCCTCTCAAATTTATCGCATAATGTTCTTGTGAAATGTATTTGCCTGGGTCACACACGTTTAAAGCTTTTAGTACATGTAACCCGATACCCTAATTGATTGATATCAATGCAAAATAAAGCCCTTGGCCCCTTACCTATGGGTGGCTTCTTGACGAAATTAAAGTAGATAAAAGTTTTCTGGTTTTTCCAATCCTCGGAAATAGTAATAGTGGATGTTTAATTTGTAAATTTGACTCATTTCAATTCTTCAGAGATATGCTTCTTGGGAATGGATCAATTAAAACCCTTGTAATTTGTACATCTTATTATGGATATGTTTTTTCTGATTTTGACCTGTATAATTTTGTACTTTGATCAGGTATAACAAAGCTGTGTGGTGGTTCGAGAAGACTTTGGCACACATTCCATCTCCTTTAAGTGAATTATGGGAACCAACCGTAGTTAATCTTGCCCATGCATACCGGAAATTAAAGTATGTGATTAAAATGGGTTGTTATGACCGGTTGATATGATTTTGCTTGTATTAATAATGGAAACCCATGTATCAGGATGTACAATGAAGCAATTTCACACTATGAGAAAGCACTCACATTAACTACAAGAAGTGTGAGCACTTATGCAGGCCTTGCATACACTTATCATTTACAGGTATCTCAGATCTTTCTATCCTCTTATGTTTCTCAGTACATTTTATCTTCTTTTTTCCTCCTTAATTGATTGAAAAACTTTGGTGAAAAGAACGAGTAAAAACTTTAGTGAGAAAAAGTGTCCCCTTCTTTAAGGCCCTTTGAATGCCCACCTCTAGAAATAAGCGAGATCTGCAGATCAATCACCGGTAACGGAGCTGATGTTTGCATGCAACTCAGGAGAGCAACTGTTTCTAGTTGAAATCCTAAGAATAGGGTATCTACATGTATTTGCATGTGTTAGGTGTTTTGTCAAGGTACAACGATGTTAATCTTTCTGTTTACTTTTGACCTACCTGCAGGATAACTTTACTGCAGCGATTACATATTATCACAAGGTGTGCAGTCAGTAACTGATTATATTCACTTACTACCTTTCATTTTAGGCACTACAAACACTCCATTGTTAACACTTGGGTGTCCCTGAAAAATGGTTCTACATTGTTTGATTTAGTTGGTGTCTATTTAAACGAATATGTTTTTCAATGCCATTTTAAAAATACCTTAGAAATACCTTGAAAGTAATTTTATGAAAGTTTTTAAATATTCACCAACAATTTCTTTTTTCGCATCTCTGGATATGAATACGTTGGGTTGGGTTACATGATATGATAATTGTGTTTGCATGAAAGAAATAGTATGGCATTATAAACTCTGGTTTTGTTTTTACTGATTTGAATTTGTTTCCATTTATGTCATGAAATCAGGCTCTATGGCTGAAATCCGACGATCAGTTCTGCACTGAAATGTTAAGTTTAGCTCTTGTAGATGAAGGCAGCTGTGGTGTAGACCCCAAAATTGAATTTCGATGAAGTGAAGTTTTGATTTGATGCTAATATTATTATTTCTACTCTTTTGCTTGAAAAACTAATATATATATATATATATATATGTAATTTCTCAAAAAAAAAACTAATATATAAGCTAAGCAGTTAAAATAGATCCTATCCTTGTTTTATCAAATGATGCCCGTAACTATGCAACATGTTGAACGAAGCTTCATCGCATGGCTTTACACATGACATTTCTTTTTTGTTATTTGTTTTCTTGCATTACGTGGTGTGACCTAAGCCAAGCACAATCAAATTCATCACAATTTAATAAAGATTGAGACCCGCAAGAAGACAATTGTCATCAAATCTGCCAAAACCTATTAGTTCAGAGCTGACTCAGCCAAGCAACTTAAGTTATGTGAGTTTGTCACAGGAAAACATTGTTTTGTAATACCAAAAATACCCTTTACATGGTAGCTTCCATCTTCTGACTGAATGGTATTCATTATTCTTAGTCTCTCTTATGTCTAGCAACATCAGAAAGATATTGATTCAGACGCAGACCGAACATCTTTGTCGAGAATGATTCGGTAACATGATGCCGGGCCTCTTTCCCCATTATCTGTGCCATCTGAGGGTCCTGAACAAGTTTGGCCATGGCCGAAGAGAATTGCTGTGGGGTAGGATCACAAAGATATCCTGTTTCCCCATCCTTGATTGTCTCTACAGGTCCACCACTGTTGCATGCAATGACGGGTTTATGAGCTGCCATTGCCTCCAGAGGAACAATCCCAAAATGCTCATCCTGCACTTAAAATGAACGTTCACATATTAAACCCTCTTTTTTCTTTTCCAAATCTTATAAGTTTTTTTTCCCGGGGGGGGGGGAATGCCAATGATTGAACATAGATGCAATATGCCAAATGCCATCGTACCTTCGGTGTATAAATTACACACAGGCATTGGGAGAGAAGTGCATTTCTTTCAGCTGTTGAGCATGACGTAATGAAGTTAACTTGGTGAGAAACTCCTTTCCTTTCTGCTAAACTTTTAAGCTCCTCCAAGTACTCAACATTCTCTTTCAGGCGTTTATCATACCCACCTACAATAATATATGTGGATGATTAATACCGCCCATAATTGCAAAAGACAATCAAGCTTCTGCATTGTAAATGAGTAACCATGTGGGGTTTCACATATCTGAGAGCAACATACCAACCCCATATAGTGTATGTCTAAACAGGACGATCCACAAACAAAGAGAGCAACATGCCTCTCATGTAAAACTACAGAAGAGTCCAATTGCAAGCAACTATACTTATAATTGATCACTACTACACAATTAGTCTTAGTTGAAAAACACAATGTGGCCTCAGCATAAATAAGGTGGTGATGAACAGAAGGTACTCAAAGGCAGTAAATAAATAGTGTGAGCTCACAAAATCATTCGCAACTTGCCTGCAATGGTCAATGAAACATCATCCAGGTTATGATTTTGGAAGACATCTCCTTCAGGTGTGTGAAGCATAGCAAAAGCTGAAATTGCCAATTCTATATTCTTTTTTCTTTCAAATCGGTTGATTGACAGAAAATTCAACCTAGACAAAAAATGACAATGCAAATAAGAATTGGGTTATTAAGCTTATGCCGGGGCCAAAAACAAGGTAATAGAAAGAAGGTCTACACGTAACACCATGCCCAAAACTAGAAGATACCACTAGATATACAAATATGTGGTTACTTAGTTGAATGGGGTTTATCAAACTGATCGACATTAACTGCTGGATACAGAACAGCTGGCCGAATTCCTCGAGAATGAAGATGCTTGAATGTATTTGCAAAGGTAGATGCAGTAAATCTGCTATTAACAAGTATCATATCTGCCATTCCTGGACTCCCCCAAAAGCAAAAGATAAGAAATGGTATGATTATAATGCACAAGAATTACAAGAGCAGCAAAAGTCAAGACATGGAATCAAACCGGTGGTTATTTCTTCTATTAAATCAATTGGTTTCCTATAAATCCTCCTGAGAACAGTAGTATGTTGAGCCAGCAGAAGATCTGGAAAATGACAATAGAACACAACCTGAGAAAAAGAGTGTAGTGCATGAGACAGCTGTGATGCCAGGACATCTGGCAGTTTATATGAAAGAAGTATAAATACCTTCATTGACGTTTTAAGTTTCAGTATTGGAATAACAACAGAAACCTGATCTGCCAGTACAATATCAAAGGATGGCCACATGAACAGCACACAAAGAGCAACAAAAATGCACCGCAGATATGCACATAGAGCATGAAAACGGTAGAAAATATGCCGGGGCAGGAAGGCGCCATACACTGTAACCATAAAGGAACCTGAACAACCAGTGGAATTTTGGTATATAAGAACACTATATGCAGATAATCATTATAAAATACCGAGCATCAATTTTCATCTATAGAAGTAGTAAATATGCTTAATGTTTGTTCCAAAAATTATTATTGTTATTATAGTATATTATTGTTGGATCTTCAAAACAAGGCACCTCACAACATACATGTGCATAAACACCTTCGTATGCACATATTGATATATACATAAAATCTCATTTGGCACACTGCATATTGAGGGCTGGGTAGAATAAATTATCCACAATTAAGCCCCATTTGTTATCGCAGATGAGATAAGTTGAGCTAAAAGTTAAAGTTAAATAAAAAACTGTTAGAATATATATTTTTTAATATTATTTTTGTTTTGAGGATTTGAAAATTTTGAATTGTTGATTTTATTTTATGTGGGAATTTGAAAAAGTTATAATGGTTTGATGAGATGAGAATGATTGTGAAAATAAACGAGGCCTTGATGTTTGGCACTACCATAGGATCGGAGAGAGATTTAATTCCTTTGGATTGTTAACCCTCCACATGGAGGTAGATGGTATTCTTATGTACGACTGGTGGAGATGATAACATGTATGTCTTGTTGGTTGCCTAAAAATTGAAATGATCCCCTTGATGTCACCACCAACAATCTCAAGATTGCAGCTGGCCACTCAATCTTGTCACCATGCTCAACTGCCAGCCCCTCAAGCTTACAATCAACTGCTAACTGCAGCCTGCTCAAGTTTGCACGTCAAACCAATTTCCAGTAATGCTTCTTTCATAATTATCATTCCACAGCTGATAAATTAAGCTTATAAGTCTTCCATTCTTGATGGATGCTTATAATATCTATTTAAATACACTACATGCATCTTTTTTATTATTGAAATACACCCATCTACAAGGAGAGAAAGATATAAGCCAGAATAAGACAGAAAAGTAACAAACTCAAAACAATTTTTTTTTTGACAACGACTCAAAAAAAAATTTTGTTACTCAATTAGATACCACCTTAACAGAGAAGCCTGAAAAGGTAACTCACCAGCAAGAGTTTCCTCAAAACATCGAGTTCTGTCATGGTGTGCTGTGAAAATATGGACCTTGTGCCCATGAGATGCAAGTTCGACAGCTGCATCAACAATTAATCTTTCGGCTCCACCTACAGATTATGGGAAGGTACCCACATGACAAACTAAATATTAAAAGGTTTCAACAAGAACTGAAATAGGCAAGAACATCTCCTTTGTGCACAGGCAGGTTTGCAACAAATTCATAAATGATGAACTAAGCCAAAATTAATGTTTATTTGATAAATTAATAGCCCATCTGGTTGTACATCTGCTTGGTTTGATTTTTAATATTCTTTTCAAATTTTTAGACCACCACAGTTTCTAGGGTTGATGCTGTTTTCAATAACAACTCTGAAATACAATTTCTGATTGTTGTAAAACCATGGGAATTCAATCTATGCTTTCAAAGAAAAGCTACAAAAGCAAGTGAATGTACTTCACATCGACACTTTCCAATACCACCACCACCTCCTCCTTTCTCATTACAAACTCCACAACCTCCACCAACCCCATTGATTCCATGGCATGGGCAATGTCAACTGCCTTCCAAATCCTCCATAGATTATTTCATTCCAAGAGTCATGCAAAACTGCTTCTTGATTTTAGAACTAAGGAAAGGGAATTTGTCTATTCCCACATTGAAGCTTGCTTCTATATCAAAATTCGCAAAATGCTTCTTGGACTCAAAACACAACCCCCGTCTCACTACATTGCTTTGGCCGAAAAATCTACACACCAGTCTTGACATATCAATTCCAATAATTCAAGTAAATCGGTGAAAATGAGAAGCTAGCAAAAATCACATTTCCTTTGCTACGATATGAATAGTACCACTCGAAGTTTTTGCAGCAAGAAAAAACTATAAAAAACAAAAGCCACGACGACCAGTGTGATTGCCGCGAAATGGAATGAGTCAATTTACTCGGCAGCCATAAAGAGCCGAATCCAAAACATCCTGATTGCCTAGTGGGTTCTTCACCAGTTCGGATTTTTGTATACATGAAGAGCCAATTAATCGAGCAAACGAACCAATTACCCCGATTTATCTTGAAGAAGAAAGAAGAAAAAAGAAAGAAGAAAACAAGAGAGAAGGAGAGATGAGAGCAGAAACGAGGGCATTTACCTATACCAAGATCCGGATGGATGATGGCTACGTTCAGTTTGGAGCTCCCCTCCTTTTTCTCCATGCTGCTTGCTTATTGATTTGATTAATTCGAGTTGAGATCCTGCTAGCTCCAATAAAAATTGGAAAACTAGGTATTTCGAACATTCACTTTTCATAATATTTTATACAGTTATATTTTAAAATGTACAATATTTTTATTAGATATTTTATAATAATAATAACATTTTATAAAATTAATATCAATTTATAAAAATATTTTCATTTTAGGGATTATATGAATGTTAGAGACTTTTTGGGATAAACAGAAAAAATATTATTCAAGTGAGAAGCGATGTTGCGACTATTGTAAATAGTGGCTGCTGCAAATATTTTTCCCGAATGTTATTACTCACTTGGGCAATGCTAGGGGCTGTTAGTTTGTTCCGTTAGCTTGTCCCATTAGTATTACAATCTATTTTTTGTATTTTTATTTTGTATTTTTTTCATTTTTTTAAAATGTTTAAATATTTTTTAAAAAAGAAAAAAATTAATAATATTATTAAGTAATATTTTTTTAATCATTAAATAAAAAAATGAATTTAAAAAAAAAAAAAAAAAAAAAGAGCAAAACAATCCATAAAAGGCATTTACCTACTCACTTTGAAATACGAGTGACTTATTATTTTCATTGTCTCACAAATACGAAAATAATTTATTCAGTGTTAGACCATTTTTATTGGATTATGCATTTACATATATAAAAATTATAAATTTATAAATTTAAAAAAAAATAGTCATATTTGATAAAAAGTGAGAAATAAAAATAAAAAATAAAAATAAAATACTTTTTATTTTCAAAAAATAAAAATACTTATACACTTATGAAGGATCAAATAATAATCTTTTATTATTTGAAGACTTTTGAAAGATTATTATTCACTTATGCATTTTATTAATATTTTTATTATATTTTTTTACTTTTATTTCTCTACTTTTAATGAAATATAACTAAAAATTTTTAAAATTTGTATAAATTTATACTTTTTTACATATACAAATGCAGAATCTAGTGAGAATACTCTTAATTTTTAGAGTCTTGTCCCATGTATGATAAATATATATTTTTTGCTGAAAATTTTAATTCTTTTTATGAACTGTATTTTTTTAAAAAAAATAGAAAATTTGAGTAGTGAATTAAAATGATATAAAAGTTTAAAGATGAATAAATTATTATTTTTTAATATTAATCTCATTTTAAAATTTTTTAAAATTAATTTTTTTATTATATTTTGTATAAATATTTAAAAAAATATAATAATTAGTTAAGATAAATTAAGGAAACTTTTATATCAAATCGGACTTAAATAGTTCACAATATAATTAATTACATAATATTATTTTAATTTATAAATTTATTTCTATAAAATGTCTTTTATGGTTAAAGGATTTCACTTTTCTTGAAGAATAATTGAATTTATCATCTTTAATCAAAACTAATTTTATAACCAATTTTAAATAGGCAAGCGGGTCAGGTGCTGGTCAGAGTGTGGTCCGATTTTCCGAGCAAGAGAGCGAGCGAGAGCGAGGGATATTACGGACAGGAAACGCCATGACGGGAGAAGAGGTCGGGGGACCTGCCGCGCCTAAGGTCCTCCGTCTACTATATTTTGTCGGTGCTGGATGTAATATCTCATTTCCCTTTGTTTTCATTTGTTTATAATTTGACCTTTTTTTGTTTTTTTTCAATCTTTGATTGGATTTTGCTTTTGATCAACGTGTGATTCAGTCATTTGCACGGCTGCAATTAACAAGTGGCGGCAACTGGAGCGTAAAGCAATGCTACAGAAACAGCAGGTGAATCAATTGCCTGAAGATTCAGCAAACGCTGTGCAAAAGGCCGTCGATTAATTGTAAGTTTCTCTGCTTCTTTTGGCCGCTAGAGTTTGATTAGGAGAAGAAGACGATGTTAAACTGAGACGTTTGTTATTGATTGGAGATTGTAATCTTCAAAACATGTAGCCTTTTCTGTTTCCTGATCCTTTTAACCGCCTTTAGGAATAAAAGGAGGAAAATTGTTGTTGGGATTGGGAACGTGTAAATATTTCAATGCTTTCCATTGCTAGACTTCTTTGCCGAGCACATTCGAGAGTGTGCATATGCCATTCTAAACGGTTACATATACATGAGGAGAAGAGGAAAACGAATGTAGCACTTAAATTCACAGCCATTATGGAATTTGAATTCGAAATAAAGTATGTGATACAACCACGGAAGTAGAATCAAGTTGCCCTAATTTTCAGTTTGGCCAACTTGAAAGCTTCTATTGTGTTTACTTATCAAAAAAGAGCTTTAATTGTGTGGAACTCACATACAACATCAAAGAGTCTTATATGGTCCTGAAGATCTCTTTATTAGGAAATTTTTTTCTTTTTTTGGGGGGAATTTCCCCAAGTATCCCCATCTGACCACTAACCTTGATCTGTCATTGAAGTTTAATGTTTCCTCCAGAGATTTGGAATTTGGAAGTCACGAGGAACCTAGTTACTTGGCTTCATGAAAAAAGAAATGGTTTTTAAACCATGATAGAAGTTTAATGGCGATAAAAACCCGTTGTAAGCCCCTACTTAGCTAGGGTCTCCGTTCTTGTAACTGGGCATTTTGCCAATTTTTTAATTAATAAAACTTGCTTACTTACCAAAAAAAAAAAAACCCGTTGTAAGCACTGTTGGAATTGTGCTTACCGATGGTGACTCTGTTCAAGAAAGTTGTAAATAAAACTTGGGTCTGATTGTTCAACCAAAAGAAGCAATCTTGGAAACTTCTGTGGAAGCTTTGCAAGAGCTAGGGTCTGATGCTGAAGTTAAGGATGTCAGAGGGTCAGCAAGAAAATGCTGATGCCATAGGAAAGGTCGATGAGACTGAAGAATCATGACAAGACACAGTGGATTACAAAAGGGGAAGATATGGACTATCTTGAATGCTAACAAGTTGAGAGCAGGGTTGAAAATGAGATTGGTTTTCCCACTACAGATAAATTCAAGAAGCGTTCTATGCTATGATCATGAGGGTTAAACATTTAACCAAATTAGTATCTGTTAAGGTCATAAAAAATCGGACAATAGGTCGGTGTGAGAGAATAATTTTTTCCAACCTACTGGTGCGAGTTGGGCTTCATTTGAGGTCGTTTGGGGCTCCCGGTGGAGGTCCCGGCGTAACTGTACGTACGTAATAACAGATGAAATAAGAGAGATGGACACACAATTTTACGTGGTTCGGCGAATGCCTACGTCCACGAGTATTTGGGGATGAGAATCCACTATAATGGAGATTTTTACAGTCTCTCATAGCTCACTGTACAGAAAATTATAGATGAATATTCAGATAAATTCGCTAGTTGAAGCTGTTGGAGGAGATTCTGGGGAAGCCAAGGTTGAAGAAGAAGAGAGAGTCCCCCTGTTCCAGCCGGCCAGAGTCCTTTTATAGCCAAGTGAAATATCTGGGCAGATCTTTATCTTGCGTGTCACAGTCGACTTCCTTTCCCTTGCCGTCTTGCTTTTCTTCTCATCTACTCCCAATGTCCATCAGCTCACCTTTCAGTCCCATCATCTGTTCTTTTGTCCCCCTTTGTCATAAATGCTTGGCAGGTGTGATTAATTTCATCCCTTTCAGTACCCCGCAAATTCTTATCAAAGATACTTTGATGAGAATTTTGTAGTTACGTATCCTGAATCCCGAGAAAATACTGATTGTGTAAAATGTAGTTGTGGAGCTAGGTTAAGGGGAGACCTTAGTAATCTTCGCGTGGGTGGATTTTTTGTAGGTTGTGGATGGCCATACAACCTCGCGAGCCTTTGAGCAGGATGTGGTTGATCTGACAACTTCCACGAGTTGTCGATGAGATTTCGCTATGGTAAGGCGCAAAGCCTATTCCCTCGCAGTATAAGACCCGTCTGGTGGTGTCACCGAGTGAGATCCGCGGGAGTGCATTGTCTAGAACTCCGTGGGAGGTGTTATCGCGTGAGACCTGGCGGGAATGCATCGCCGAGGACTCTGCGGGAAATGTTATCGCATGAGACCTGGCGGGAATGCATCGCCTAGGACTCCACGGGAAATGTCGCCTAGTATAAGACCCGTCTGGTGGTGTCACCGCGTGAAGTCTGCGGGGGTGAATTGTCTAGGACTCCGTGGGAGGTGTCATCGCATGAGACCCGGCGGGAGTGCATCGCCTAGGACTCCGCGGGAGGTGTCGTCGCGTGAGACCTAGCGGGAATGCATCGCCTAGGACTCCGCAGGAGGTGTCGTCGCGTGAGACCTGACCTGGCGGGAATGCATCGCCTAGGATTCCGTGGGAGGTGTCGTCGCGTGAGACCTGGCGGGAGTGCATCGCCTAGGACTCTGCGGGAAATGTCATTGCGTGAGACCTGGCGGGAATGCATCGCCTAGGACTCCGTGGGAGGTGCGTCGCGTGAGACCTGGCGGGAGTGCATCGCCTAGGACGCCTAGTACTCCGCGGGAGGTGTCGTCGCGTGAGACCCGGCGGGAGTGCATCGCCTAGGACTCCGCGGGAGGTGTCGTCGCGTGAGACCTGGCGGGAGTACATCGCCTAGGACGCCTAGTACTCCACGGGAGGTGTCGTCGCGTGAGACCCGGCGGGAGTGCATCGCCTAGGACTCGGCGGGAGGTGTCGTCGCGTGAGACTTGGCGGGAGTGCATCGCCTAGGACTCCGCGGGAGGTGTCGTCGCGTAAGACCTGGCGGGAGTGTATCGCCTGGGACTCCGCGAGAAATATCATCGCGTGAGACCTGGCGGGAATCCATCGCCTAGGACTCCGCGGGAGGTGTCATCGCGTGAGTGGATAGACCGACCCCGCGGGATCTTGTTTATGTGCTGACATCCCATGCTGCAGGTAATAACTTTATTAGTACAAAGATAAATTCACATATTGTAAGAGAGACAAACTGATGTATTTTTGTCTGTGAAAAAAGTTTTCGAGTGTCGAATGTCGATTGATGAATTTCTGAACACCGACTCTCGAGCGAGGAGCCGTGAGATCCTAAGCATTGACTCCCGAGTGTTCGTGTTCAAAGTGTCGAAGCATGGATGGTTGTTGCCTGATTCCTTCAAAAAGGAGAGGAAGATAGCTCTTATAGAGCATGAATATTTTGAACTTGTGAGTTTTTCATGAGCGAGGTGAGCCCCGAGTTTATAAACAAATGAGAACCCAAGCTGCTTAGTATAGTTCCTGATAACTTTCTAAGATTGGTGTGCTTACGAGGAAGGCATAATTGGTCCCGAGCGGGTAAAAAATTCTATGTCCTGAAGAATGGATCCATGTAAGTGGGTCCAGGAAAGTCCCAAGAACACAGAGACTAGTAGTTTTTCCTAGATGAATAACTGTCCAGTGTGATGGGTTCACGGGTGAGGCGAGTTCCTGGATGTGTATGAGGTGTTTGGCCCGCTTATGCATGAGTGACGTGAGTCCTGAGCGTGGGGCCATGTGACAGGTCCCAAGAGAAATGGAGGAAGTTCGGTGGATCCTTGAGCTAATGGAGCCTGTGAAGTGGAGTCGTGCATACGATTCATTATGGTATGAGCGTCGTGGAGGGTATCGAGTGTGTTCGTGAGGCGTGTCCCGTGTGGCACAATGGGCGCGTTGTGAGTAAGTTATGTGACTTGATGAGGCGAGGGGCGTGTGAGCCTATCTGATGGTAATATGAGTCGAAATCCGAGATGGTGTCTGTGATAGACAGGTCCTCGAGCTCCCACGAAAAAGTTCGAGTTCATTGAATTGTGCTCAAAGCGGATGGAGTGCAATGTGAGGAAGGAAATTCTGAGATGAGGGAATCTGGTCCGAGCTGAGAGAAATCCGGGCTGAGAAAAATCCGAGCTGGCTGAGAAAAATCCGAGCAGAGATAAATCCGAGCAGACTGAGAAATTCGAGCAGAGAAAAATCCGAACTGGCTGAGAGAGCTGGGAAAAATCCGAGTAGGCTGAGACTGAGAAAAATCCGAGCAAACTGAGAAATCCGAGCAGAGAAAAATCCGAGCTGGCTGAGAGAGCTGGGAAAAATCCGAGCAGGCTGAAACTGAGAAAAATCCGAGCAGGCTGAGACTGAGAAAAATTCGAGCAGACTGAGAAATCCGAGCTGGCTGAGACTGAGAAAAATCCGAGCTGGCTGAGAGAGCTGAGGAAAATCCGACCGAGCTAGTTGAGGAAAATCCGACCGAGCTGAGGAAAATCCGACCGAGCGAGCTGAGGAAAATCCGACCGAGCGAGCTGAGGAAAATCCAACTGAGCTGGGAGTTGAGAAAAATCCGACCGAGCTGCGAGCTGAGAAAAATCCGACCAAGCTGAGCGAGCTGGGAGAAATCTGAGTTAAGAAAAATCCGACAGAGCTGGGAGAAATCCAAGCTGAGAAAAATCCGACCGAGCTGGGAGCTGAGAAAAATCCGACCGAGCTGAGCGAGCTGGGAGAAATCCGAGCTAAGAAAAATCCGACCGAGTTGGGAGAAATCCAAGCTGAGAAAAATCCGACCGAGCTGGGAGCTGAGAAAAATCCGACCAAGCTGAGCGAGCTGGGAGAAATCCGAGTTAAGAAAAATCCGACCGAGCTGAGCGAGCTGGGAGAAATCCGAGTTAAGAAAAATCCGACCGAGCTGGGAGCTGAGAAAAATCCGACCAAGCTGAGCGAGCTGGGAGAAATCCGAGCTGAGAAAAATCCGATCGAGCTGGGAGAAATCCAAGCTGAGAAAAATCCGACCGAGCTGGGAGAAATCCAAGCTGAGAAAAATCCGACCAAGCTGGGAGCTGAGAGAAATTCGAGTTAAGAAAAATCCGACCGAGCTGAGCGAGCTGGGAGAAATCCGAGTTAAGAAAAATCCGACCGAGCTGAGGAAAATCCGACGGAGCTAGCTGAGAGAAATGCTAGCTGAGGAAAATCCGACCGAGCGAGCTGAGGAAAATCCTACCGAGCCGGTGCCAACACTCTTCTGGCCGTGACAACGACAAAGAAGAAAAGAAATAAATATAAAAATAAGAATGAGGTGGTCGAGCACACTTATCTGGAGAAAATTTTTGTTGAGCCGGTCGGTCGAATACTTTTATTCAGTGGGTTAGAAAGTCATCATTTTCTCACTACCGATAATCAGATCCCACAGATGGCGCTACTGTTAAGGTCATAAAAAATCGGACAACAGGTCGGTGTGAGAGAATAATTTTTTCTAACCTACTTGTGCGAGTTGGGCTTCATTTGAGGTCGTTTGGGGCTCCCGGTGGAGGTCCCGGCGTAAGTATACGTACGTAATAACAGATGAAATAAGAGAGATGGACACACAATTTTACGTGGTTCGGCGAATGCCTACGTCCACGGGTATTTGGGGATGAGAATCCACTATAATGGGAATTTTTACAGTCTCTCATAGCTCACTGTACAGAAAATTATAGATGAATATTCAGATAAATTCGCTAGTTGAAGCTGTTGGAGGAGATTCTGGGGAAGCCAAGGTTGAAGAAGAAGAGAGAGTCCCCCTGTTCCAGCCGGCCAGAGTCCTTTTATAGCCAAGTGAAATATCTGGGCAGATCTTTATCTTGCGTATCACAGTCGACTTCCTTTCCCTTACCGTCTTGCTTTTCTTCCCATTGACTCCCAATGTCCATCAGCTCACCTTTCAGTCCCATCATCTGTCCTTTTGTCCCCCTTTGTCATAAATGCTTGGTAGGTGTGATTAATTTCATCCCTTTCAGTATCCAATAGTCTTAAAGCTTTTCAATCAATGATTGGGTCTTAACAATTAGTATAAAAGCAGGGACTACGTCACAGGTTTAAGTTATGGAGGGGGTGACATCTAGGCTGGATTAAAATGTTTTGGTACTATATATAGGCATAGTGTTAAGTCATTGAATATTGATAGATAAATGAAGTTACCAAAAGGGAAAGGGCTACCATCGGATCAGTGTTAATAGAGTGAGCCGCCGTAAATCTTAGATTCGGAAGCGTGGTGGAATGTTATGATGCTAAGGGTAAAGGTTTAACCAAATTAGCATCCAATAGGCCTAGGGCATTTAGATCAATGATTGGGTCTTTAACATGTTGAGAGCATGGATAAAAATAAGATTGGTTTTTCGCTACAGAAAAATTCAAGAAGGGTTGTGACTTTGAAACCTCAATTGGCAATATATTTTCTTAATACATAAGTTATGGTTAATTTTTAGTGGCAGGTAGATCTGTAACTTTTTGCAACTTCCATGAATAAGAGGTTATAACTTATGGGGGTAAATGAGGATGATTGTATGATTCTAGAACTTTTGTTTTCTTGACAAATTAGAAGTCCAGGTCCTAATAGGTTAAGGTCCAGTTTGGATGCCCATATGAGATACAAACTATCGCATCTGAGCTGTACTTCATTTTTCATCTACCTATCCAAATGGCAAAATACAAAATATATCTCATTTCTGATGAGGTCATAATTAGAATAATTTCATTAACAAAAAAGCTTTCATATTTGGAAATATTGAATAATCATGGCCAATTACAAAATATATATATATATTTTGGAAAAGTCAAAATATTTATGAGTTAAATTAATAAGAGGTATGACTTATTTTTCATATATTCTTAATATTTTCCACAATAAAAGTACTTTTTAATAATTGGTGGAATCAACTACTTTATCAAATTCCAAAAATTTTAAAAGTCATCTCAACTGGTTGTTCAAACACTCTTTTTTACAAAATGTTATCTTATCTCATTATCCAAATACATATTTTTTTTAAATTAATGAAATTATTTCATCTCATCTCATCTTAACTTAAAATTTTTATTATTTAAAATATTTTATCTCATCTTATCTAAATTGGAAAACCAAACGAGGGCTAACAGTCAATGAGTATATGTAAATATGCAATTGCGCGATTCAGCTCTTGGATTAAATTTCATGAATCCCATTTTAGTTGCTTGTACAAGTCAGAAGTGCATTAAAAAATTATGAATTTTTATTTGGTATTTTCAATTGGATTGAAACACCTTTTTCTGATACTCTCTTAGATCTCATTTGGATTTAGAGTTGAGATGAGTTTTGAAAGTTGAATAAAATATTATTATTATTATTATTATGAGATTTAAAAAGTTGAATTGTGATTTAAAAAAATTGTATTCAAATTTAAAAAAATTGTATTAAAATTTATATTTTATATAAGAATTTAAAAAAGTATAATGATGAATTTGAGATGAGGAAATAGTAGTCACTGAAAAACAGTTGCCACAAAGTTTTGCATTGAATGATTCTCAGTATTTTTCTCTTACATTCAAAATGAATAAATGATTTGATGTGGCTTCAAAAAAAAAATCGATGCGTTTCTCAAGTTATGATCTGTGTTCAGAAAGTTAGGTGTTTCACAAATGAAATGCCTGTGATAATGACAATAGTAATTCGGTAGAATATTGAGAATATAATAGGCATTATTCTGATTGGGTCTCAACAATTTTATAATTATTTCTTTTACTTAGTAATTAAGAAAGTTTTTTTTAATAATATTGTAAAATTTTTAGAAAAAAAAAAAAAACTTTTATTAGCGCTTGATGCATAATTCTTGGACGCGTTGTGCAGTGCAGACTGCAGAGTGCCCATCCGCTTGTTTTCCCACAGTCCGGCCAGCAATAGCTTAAGCTTATTTCTACTCTTCATGCTGATGATAGCTCGAATTTGTAAAGTACGCCAGATTTTCCATCCATCTACAGTAATATATCTTCCATCTAATTATCCACCGATTTAGTAAACAAAAAATAAATAAATACATGTAATCCAAGGAGTTATACCCATTTTTACCATAAAATAAAAGTTAAATAAAAAAAAGTTTTTCGGTAATCAGTTGCCATTTCTCTCGAAAATATCTAGTCTCGTTTGTATGTTTAATTAAATTAAGATGAGTTTAGTTTTTTATAAATAATAATGAATAAAATTAATAGATTGAATTTTGTGAAATTCATTTAAGATAATTTAGATATATTTAAATGTTAAGATAAATTTAACTATATTTATAAAAAAAATTTTAAAAAAATTATAAATCTGACTGAGTTAAAAAAATATAAATTATTCCATTTGTAAAGATATTTTAAATTCATATAAATATAATAAATTAAAAATTATATATTTAAATATTAGATTTAATTTAAATTTAAATTTAAATTAAACTAAGGCCTCGTTTGTATTTGAAAGTGGGCTCAACTCATCTTCATTTCATCATTATATTTTTATAATTTTTTATATAAAATACAAATTCCTATACACATTTTTTAATTCTCAATACACATTTTTTAACTCTCAATACACTTTTTTCAAATTTTAAAATAATAATAATATTAAAAAATAAATTAAATTCATCTCAACTCATCTCAATTCATCTCATCTCTAAATCTAAGTGAGGCCTAAATTGATCTTAACTCTGTCTAAGTTGCAAACAAACTTAATGAATCTCAAAATAAATGCAAATTATTTACAATTATATCACATCAATCGTTAAATCGAAATGATAGAATGTCATGTGAACTATAGTTTGCAATAAGAGGAAATCTTAAACCAGATATCTCTACTAAATTAATATATCTCTCTATAATTAATATGTAATTTATTATTTTATTTAAACAAATACATTAAGATAAATAAAAATGAAAATAATAAATTATATATTATCCTCCAGCAGAGGCAGCAGATAGTCGGCCTTTTGGTGACTTTGGTCAAAAAGAATTCAGCCATTGCTGTAGATGCATCCACGTAGTACTCGGCTCTCAATAAAAGCAAGGCCACCCTTCCCATTTCCCAGTCCCCTCCCTTCCCCCCGCACCACCTTCGTCTCTTTTCAAACAGCAGGAGTTGGTTAGCCACCAGGATGAGTAGCTTCACAAGCTTCTACGAAACCTGGTTCGACCACCTGCGGCAGCTGTTGAACCAGCTCTCCGCATCCCCAAGACCCCCCTCCACCCCCGACCAGCACCGCGACCTCGTCCACCTCGTCCGCAAGGTTATGTCCCACTACTCTGATTACTACCGTGTCAAATCCCTCGCTGCAGTACATCGCGACGCCGTTTCGGTCCTCGTTGCCCCCTGGGCCACCTCTCTCGAGCGGTCACTCCACTGGGTCGGAGGTTGGCGCCCTACCACCGCCTTTCACCTCGTCTACACTGAATCCTCCATTCGTTTTGAGTCCCACATGGTCGATATCCTCCGCGGACTCAGCACCGGCGACCTCGGCGATCTCTCCCCCTCTCAGTTCCGCCTCGTCAGCGACTTACAGTGTGAAACAGTAAACTATTAAAAAAATCTATTTATCATTATTTTTCTCTACCATCAGATCTAGTCATCATTTCATAATAAAATATAATAAATAATACTCAATTAGATTGATAAAAAAATTATAAAATATCGACAATGAATAGCATTGTTCTAAATTATTTTATTTTATAAAATGTTTTAATAATAAAAATAAATTTATAAATTAATATAATTATATAGTTTAATTAAATTATAAAATTATTTTTATTATAATATAAATTTAATAAATATTATGAAGTTATATTAATTTATAAAATTATTTTTATACGATCTCTTTATATGTTTATAATAATTTTCTTTTATTTTCCGTGTCTTTCTTCTCAATTTCTTTTCCTTTTGGTTTAAATGGCCAATAAAGGATTAAATAAGAAATATGAGAACTAAATTACTATTTAATAAGAAATATTAAATGCTACAATTTATCCAAATTTTTTTTTATTAATTATTTAATGATAGATAAATATTATGTAATATATTTTTTGTGACAATAATAGGTAGCGGAAGAAAATGCAATAACGGATGAGCTATCAGAGTGGCAGGATGGCGCGAGTGAGTTCCTTGGCAAGAATATTGCAAACATGGAGGAGAAGATCACACGGCTGATTAGCGTTATAGAAAAGGCTGATGATCTACGGCTGAGAACAGTGAGGAGGGTGGTGGAGTTGCTGACGCCACATCAGGCTGTGGAGTTCTTGATTGCGGCCGCTGAGTTGCAGTTTGGGATCCGTGGTTGGGGATTAAATCAGGACCGTCAGCGTACCAACGGTGATTAAGGCATGGTAGTTTTGTACTTTGGTTTTTACCCTAGAGACAAAAAGATCACCATCTATTTTCTATGTTTGGTTTTCAAATTTTAATCAATAATGTTAAACCTCGTTTAGTGCAATTTATGTTTACTGTGAGGTTCATTGTAGTCATAAAAAAATAAAAATAAAAATAAAAAATAATAACATTTTTATATAAAATCATATGATCGACTCGATAAAAAAAAATGTTATATGTATATAATTAAATAATAAATAGATACAATTTTCATTAATTAATTAACGTAAAATTTTTGTTTTCAGATAAAATAAGTAATTGAATTTCATTTTAAATGCACTAACCAATATGTTTTTAAAAGAATAATATTATATATAAATTTTAAATAAAAACAAGTCTTATATAAGTTTTTTATAAAAAAAAAAATATAAATCTTATGAATAAATGAAATTTTAATTATTTATATTTAAATAAAAGTAACTTTTTTTTATAAAGAATTATATATGAAATAATGTTATATAGAGTATATAAGCACAACATAATTATTTTTGAAATAAATAGAATTTATGATTATTATTATTATTATTATTATTATTATTATTATTATTATTATTATTATTATTATTTAACATAGATTTTATATTCACTTATTTTTTTTAAAAAAAATTATATAAGATGTTATATTTCTCTTATACAAAACTTGTGCACGCTGTCGGGTCCATAATCATGGGGACGTCGGAAGTAGCTAGCTAGGTAGTTAGGCTTTTGCTCCGGCAGGAGAAACATGTCGAGCTCGTTTTTATGTTTTACGTGTCCTCTCACGCTCTGCGCAGGAGCATGCAGAGCGACACCTAGGTTTTCTCAAATAGCACGCGTCGGCGTCGGCGTCGGCGTCGCCTTGAACACGAGCCAAGACAGACGAATTAAAAACATGCAGATGAAGAAGTTGACCAATCCAATATTAAGATCTTCGTCGAAATCACCAAACTGAAAATGTATAGGAAAAATGAAAGACAGCGGACTACGACACTTGGATTTCTCTAGGTGCTGCGAGTGTCGCCGGCATTAATGATCGAGTTTCTAGTTTCTACTTCAGCAAAATAAAACAGACAAATGAATTTGCTTTCGAGGGTTGAGGGTTCAGGGTTGAGGGAATCTTAGGGTTAGGATCGGTTTGAATTGATCTGGTCTCAATATATTTAAAATTTTTTATTATATTTTTTAATTTTTTATATAAAATATAAATCTTAATACAATTTTTTTAAATTTTAATACATCATTTTTAAATTTCAATTTAATCTTTTCGAATTTCAAAACAATAATAATATTAAAAAATAAATTAAACTCATATCAACTCATCTCATCTCCTAATTCAAACAGAATCTCAATCAGTGATGGTGGACGTATAATTATTTTATAATTTTTTTTAAACAATTAATAAAGTGATTCACTTTATTAATATTACAAAACAAACTCTTTATTTCATATAGAGTTATAAAAAGAATTATAACATAATTATTGGTTGAACTAACAATTTTTCTTAAGAGCTCGATTTTTTTCTATGCACGAGACGTTTGAATAAAATAAACTTAATGATGTTAGATTTTTTTATCACTACAACAGTTTACACATTTCAAGACTATTTTTTTAGCCGGAATAACCACCCAAAAACGCTGGGTAGAGCTGAACCTGTCGAAATAAAATTGGCCGCACGTTGGATGCTAAACAATCGCCACTTTTACTCAAGCTCAGCTATTCCAATAAGTCGTTGGCAACAAGACTTAATTGCGGTGCTTCTTATTTACTGCAAAAGCATTGACATCGCCGGTCATTTATTGGTAGTAATCGTTGAAATTAGCTGCAACAAGCCCATGCTTTCCCGGCTATTCTGGTTTGCTGGAATTTGCCCAGCTCTTGGTCCTAATAAATTACATTTCCAGCAAATATATTGTTATACGAATTAGCCGCTATTTCTGAAATACTGTTGCAATAAACTGTTGTTTATACCAACATTTAAATATTGTTGTATTTAATTGATGTTTTTCCCAGCATTTAACCGAACGTCTATACCATCCAATAATTTTCCCTGCTTAGTTTTTTTTTTTAAACCTGTCAATTAATATTTTTTTAGTCATTCATGTACTATGACTATGGTCTATTAATTAACTCCCTATATTTCTATTAGTAGTTTTTTACAAACTACTAACAGAAATATATAATTAACTCACATAATATTCAATTGGCCTGTATTCATAGCCAGTTGCATATTCATAAGCACCTAAACATCCATGTTAATGCATTCAACAAATTAAAATTTCACATATTAGATAACACACCTAAACAACACATGCATTTGCCACTCAGACATTTTATAGCTGATAAAATTGATCCACATTGATCTGAAATAAGTATGGTGTATATGCAGCTGCCCAACCTAGCTGAGAACAAAGCATCCACATAAAGGCCACTTGGATTTCAAGTAGAAGCCTATAAATATTAAATACAATACTGGTGCATAGATTGTTGTTTTTTGAATGAGAGGAGAGACTGATTTCTGTTTACACATTGATCTCTAACTGATATAAGCAGTTTTCAACTATAAATTTGTACTGCTCCCTAACTATTTTAATGTATAGTTTTGTCAGCAAAATTTACAGTTGATCACCACATGCATTATCCCCAAGAAATCTAATGTTTGGTAGTGACCAATAGCCCTCCAACCAGCATTTCAGATTACCCAAGTTGCTTTGTGCTCACAAACGTTACCCTATCATGCAAAGTAGAACACATTAACTCCAACCACCTGCATTCCAAAAGGGGAAAAAAATATTATATGCAAATACCTTCATCTTGGCATTACATGATTATGCATTAATTTTTAGAAATGACTCATTCAACCTATGCCAAAACAATATTATAGTTTATATGCATATACGCATAAACTTCAAATTTTACTTCACTTTTTGTTCCCTCCCTATCCAGTAATTAAGTACAAGGGATCAGAAAGATGACAAATAGGAACCTGTTATATTTAATCCAACCCAAAGATTAAAGTCTTAAACGCTGATCAAGGAGGCAAAATGGGTTATGCTGGCCAAACATGTATACATGCAAAAATGGCAAACTCAACTACTCTAATTGGTCCAATTTTTTTGTGACAGGGATACAATTATGGGTTTAAAGGTTTTGTGTTTGTCTTAATATTGAATAATTGTTGAAATCACCAAATGGAATAGATATTCAGGAAATATAACAAGCTAAACTTAAAGCTCCATTTGGTGACTGCACACGCAATATCCATGCACCCAACTACACTACTGCCAACCTATATTATTGTAGCTTATTTTACTCAACTCTTGAGTCTCTTTAATTACATCTTCATGTAGTGGATATAGCTAAAATGCTATCACTGCTTCTTTTGTATAAATTAAGCTTTTACTAATTTAGATGGCTGGATTCCTGTCACTACAACTTTGTATAAATTAAGGTTTTACAGTTTTACAAGTTATTTAATATTGGGTGATTAGTACATATATATATATATATATATAAGTTGATATTGTGTGTTCATTAAATACTAGTTCAATCCTCATTCCTATGAACTAATTAGTTATAAAATGTCCAATAAAATCTTCTAACTTAGAAAACTCCAATTATCACAACTTGTTAAACTACAATGCAAGGCAGATATTTGTACTTAAGTTTTCACTAATGGAGTAATTTCATCCTGTAAACAGTCCAATAAAATACATGTAAAACCTACACCACATTTTTTCTTCTATATTTTCCACAAACATTACCATATCTTACCATAAATGAACCAACCAACCAACCAGCCAATTAATTTACCCTGCATCACACATACACTCCCAGAACTACAACATTTTTATGAGAATTGAGTACCTTGGCAATAGCATATGGCATGCCATATGGTAACTTGCAATCTTCCATCCCAAAGTGCAAGGTGACCAAAACATCAAGAAAAACAAGTTGTACCTGCATACCAAGAATCCTATCAGTGTCCCAAGTGTGCAAGTGAGGCGTGCGATAGTAAGTATAGAGATAACATAAACTATAAAAATTGACCAAAACTTTCGCGGTCTACAAATAAAACTACTCCAGCTATATCACTCATGTTGTTCCCCCTATTATTACTTAGGCAGCCCGAAGCATTAACTACTTTCATAAACCAATTATAATAATCAAATTGAAATATGAACCCAACCTCCCCATACCTGCTTGAGAAAGCCTCCAACAAACCAGAGTTTAATGCACCTCCCTAGTCATCAGGTCATATTAAATCAGATTTGTTTGACAAAATATATTTTAGAACATATATATATATATCGAGTCCCCAAGCATCCCTCTCATTCTTTCCCAAAAAGTATGCAGCATGCATTACACATATTTTACCAACCCAAAATGCACCCAAAAATAGTCAAAAAATAGTCTTTTTGCGTCTTAGCATAACACCAGGTATCCACAATCACAGAAGTAAGGGTGTCAAAACGTGTTAACGGGTCGTGTTCGTGTCGTGTCAAAACATATACATTACGTCTAAAGGGTCAACACGAACACGACTCGTTAAGGATTTCGTGTCAAAAATCTCAACCCTAACACGACCCTATAAAATATCGTGTCAACACGACACGACCCGTTAAGACCCATTAAGCATATACACGAAAATGACACGACCTGACACGACACTTTTCAACCCACAAATCCGACACGACACGTTAAGACCCGTTAAGCCGTTAGTCACCCGACACGACCCTACACGACCCGACACGTTTCACCCTATTAACTACCAGCAAATACAATACAGAAACTTTTCTTCGCCTGAAATGAAATAGCCCACTTCCCTGCTTTTACATAAGTTTCTATTACAAATTATATTTCTAACTGAAAATATATAAATAACTATTTACAAATTACAATCTTAAAATCACAACTTTATAATCTAACAAGTAATACAGTACAATTTATGATAATACACTATAACACCACCATAATGCAAACTCATGACTGCATTATAAAGTATTAAAATTACACCTCAAATATAATAAACAATACACTATAAACATATTAATGTTACAATAATAAAATCATACATCTAAACAAATTTAGAACTTGCAGAAATAGGTATTACGTCGTCACTGCCTTTGTTGATGCTCATCTCGATCACATCTTCCGTTAACTCATCGAAGTCAAGATCTTCTTTTATTTTTATTAAAAAAAACATCAATATTTAGTAGACAGTCTATAAAAACAACTATATATAAAAAAAAAACCAATAACTATATAATTTCAAAATTTTACCTTCCTCGTCGTCATATAACCAATCTCTTGTGCAGACCAATGCTTCAACAACATCTGGTTTTAGTGCACTCCTAAACTGATCAATGATACGTCCACCAACACTAAAAGTAGATTCAGATGCGACAGTAGAGATTGGTACACTTAAAATATCACGAGCCATTTTGGCAAGATCGGGATAACGAAATTCATTTCCTTTCCAAAAGGAAAGAATGTCGATCTTTGCATTTATATCTGCCTTAGATTCATCCAAGTAAGGATCCAATTGACTTTTTTACAAATGGAGACTACGATCATCATGTTCAAATGTATCAAATTCCTAAAAAAAATAAAACTATTTCTTAATGATATGCGATATAAAATAACAATATAATTTAAATCATTAAATAAAAATATTATTTGATATTACCTGAAATACTTCTTTATTTTCGGTTAACTCACTTATTGCTCCACTAACAGTATTATCAGAACTCATGGTAGAAAAAGTGTGAGTACTAAAAGAACTATATTCCATGAAAAGATATGCCAATTTGGTCTGAACATTCATATACTCTAAGGAACAATCCCCGTAAAGCTTCTTATAAGAGAAATTAATAAAAACCAACTTGTATCGGGGATCCAATATAACTATTATAGCCAACAACACATTGAACTCAGACATATATTTCTCAAACTTAGTAAGCATTTTCTTAGACATCTTCTTCATGTAGTCGTCATCACCCATAGAATGCTGCTTTAATTTAAAATAAATCAGAAACACTGCCGGAAAGTAGAGATTGGCTGTAGGGTATTTGGTCCCAGAAAAGTCACAAGTGGCTACATAAAAAACACTCAATAAACTTTTAATCTTCACCACTTCTTCCCACTCAGACTCAGATAGACAATGCTTAAAATTGGAATCAGTCAATGCCAAATGTCCAAAGGCACGACGATAGAAAATAGCACTCTCCAACATAAGATAAGTAGAATTCCATCTAGTGAGGACATATTGTCTCAACCCTTTCTTGCTATCCAAAAACATTTGATTTGATGAATCTAAAAATTTTAGTTTTCTTGATTGTGATCCTTTGACATACTTGACACTTTCACGAACTTTATAGATAGCATCCTCAATCTCTTTTAACCCATCTTGTATTACTAAATTCAGAATGTGAGTACAACAACGAAGATGAAAGAACTCACCATCACAAATAAGAGCTTTCTTAATGTTCAATTGAGTTTTTAACAACTCAACCAAAACATCATTAGAAGAAGCATTGTTTAAAGTCAATGAGAAAATCTTGTGTTCAATTCCCCACTCACATAACAAATTATAAATTTTTTCAGACAAAGATATGCCGTTATGTGGTGGTGGCATATAAGAAAAGTTCAAAACCCTTTTCTGTAAAGTCCATCTCTTATCCAAAAAATGTGTTGTAATACACATATAATCATCAGTGATTATAGAAGTCCACAAGTCAAATGTCAAACTAATTCTATCAGAAATTTCATTTAACATGCATTTAATCCTATTTTTTTCCCTCTGATGCATCTTAACCAAATCTGCCTTGACAGTATTCCTAGAAATAATTGGAATGTCTCGACGTAAATATTGTAATAAAGATCTCACCTTCGAATATTCAACAAACCGAAAAGGCAGGTCATGCTTAACAATAGCAGCTACCAATATTTGTCTATATTCTTCAGGGCTAAATTTAGAGTTGCTTACCGAAATAAATCGACTATTTTGTCCCAAAATCAACTGATCAATATCTCGTGAACTTCTCCTAGGGCACACCTCAATGTGACGCCTCAAATTTCCGGTTCCATTTTTGCTTGATGCAAGGTAAGTAGCTCCACACAGCTTGCACCTGGCTCGTGGCTTCTTATCACTTTGTTTCTCAGAATCAGGAACAATTTCAAAAACATTCCACACATACGACCGCTTCCTTCGTTTTGATTTAGCCTCTTCAGTTTGAAAATTTTCTTCTTCATTTTCAAACTGGTCCAAATCAATAAACTCATTATTTTCACCTTTTGCCTCAGTCATCTGACAACAAATAAGAACAAAGGGTCATAGAATTATTCTTTATGGGCCAGCTAGCATCAATTCTAGAAAATCAATTAATAGTATAAGTAAATGATACTACTCAGACACACTACTTTTTTTTTTTTAAGAAAACATGAACTTATATTTTTAAAAATATTTTAAATTATTCAGAAAAAAATTATTTTACATTTGAAATAAACATAAAAACTAGTCAGGTAATTAATTCCCTATTTTTTCTGAAAACATATTTCAGCTACTCAGGTGGATAAAATAGATATTGAAAGATTGTGAATTGTCTTGCAAGCTTTATACATTATAATCAAATCAATCAAATAATAAAATTGATGAGAAGAAGAGCATACGGTGCAATTGAAAGGAAGTTAATATTAAGATGGAGTGGAGGTTATATATATATATATATGGATATATAAAATAGATTATTAAACAAGTTAAAATAGATAATATGGTACAATCCATTATTTAAATAAATAAGATTAGAATTTAGAAATTTGACACGTTTTACTTAACAAATTGGTGCGAACTGATCTATATATTTGAATACTCATGACTTAACATGATATAAATATAATAAAAAAATACGATTTATTATCCCTAATTATTTATTAATTTTCTATAAACTATGCAAAAAAGGGAAATTCAATCTAGTATATGGTATGGAATATTATTTTATTTGAGTTTCTTAAGATTTTCAAATAAATTTCGGTTCTACTGAGTTGTTTTGTTCCGATCATTTTATAATGTAGTTCGATTTAGACATCCTCTTTGTAAAAATTATAAATTATAAAATAAAATAAAAGTTGTGGAATTCAACTTTCTTATCCATCCAACCCCAAGGGCCAAGACCTTTTCAACCAAAACGATTTGGAAACGAGAGTGAGTGGCACCCGCCTGCCTAAAGCAAGAGCCGGTCTCAATTTTTGGCACCAGAGTGCACATTCATGGCTCTTAAACTGCAGTAGCCAAAAACCATGTTCCATAAAGCACTAGCAACACCTATTAATTACTACAATATCCCACTTCTTCACATTATCAAGTGTAAGAATCCTCTAAATGCCACTACCCAAAAAATAAAGTTCATCAAAGGGAGAGCCTTATTCCTCCAAATAAGCTTCAAGGGGAAACAATTTTTATATACAACCAATCAAAAAACAACAAGAAAAGATCCAATTCCCAATCATTGGCCTCTCCAACAAAATTTACACATCAATGGAGAGAATACTACGAGAGTTGATAGTGATCCCTCACAAAAGCATTCTTAATGCATGTAATCTGAAATAACTCCTAGAATACATCTTTCAAAGATTTGAAATAAGAACCATCAAATCTTCCTATGGAAAAGCTAGCTAAGATCGAAAAGCATGAGGCCCACTGGGCATTTTCTTAAAGCACAAAAGCTATAGGAAATGGTTGATTCTTGAGCACGGCAGAGTTAACCAGTGCCTAGAAAATCAGAAGACAATTCTACGAAACCTATATGGACAATGGTGCTTGACAAAATAAAACTTATACTACACCACAAAAGAAGGGCATTTGAACATGTATTCTGATTTTTTTTTTTTTATTGGTAATCAAGAAATGTTATTCATAATCATAGGCAAAGCCCAAGTACACACGAAGTTTACTTGAGAAGTACCTAACTAGAGTTTTACAACTGAAAGTAGAAAGTCATGGACATTTAGTCCGTTACAAACACTTGTATTCTGAATAATTGAAGTTTTCCTAAAAGAATTAACTTTTTCCTCATATTCACTTCATACCACTAAAGAAATTTCTAGTTTTGTATTGTTAAATAAATTTCAATTCAACTGAATAACAACTCAATGTTTATCAAATATCACCCACACATCTCAATTTCAACAACAATCGAGTGCAGAAATGCATAAATCCACCCCAGAACAAAGAAGCTAGCTCTCGAAAAATGCCAAAAAAAAAAAATTGGTAACTAACAAAGCTTAGCCTTAGATCACATAGAAGTTAATTTACTCAGAAGTCAGAGGACGAGCTCTCTATGTTTAATGTTTATGGACAAACCATGTGCTCATGAGTACTGTAAATCCACATCTGAAGATCGTGAACTGTGAAAATAGAACAAAAATAGGAACAAATTAGACAAAATATTTAAACATTCAAGATCGTAGACCAAACAACATGTTCCCATTGATACATCCGATTGATATATAGTCTTCATTCGCTCAAGATATCTTCTATTCCCTCAAGATATCTTCCATGAAAAAATTAAATACAAATATTGAAGAGTAAAATTTGCTCCTAAAACAACCAAACCCTAACTCCAAGTTTCTAATTGAGTCTATTTTCGGATCAATATTTGTGTGTTTTGGAATCAGTCATAACAGAAGCTACCTTGAGGATGGGGCGGCGTGAAGATGAGCTTGAGCTGCGCCGTGAAGATGAGCTTGACCTGCGCCGCGATGCCGTGAAGAAATGAAAGGGGCTGAAGGAGAGACTGAAGGTTGAAGACGAGTGAGCCTCCCGTAAGTTCGCGATTTTGATTTTCGATTCTAGGGCTCGCGATTAGGTTGAATATGAGTGAGACTGTGAGACGGGAGGGAGACGGGAGACTGAACGCCGAAAGCCGAAGTCTGTAAACGACTAACGAGTGAGAGACTGAGAGTGTTGAGAGGCTCTGCCTCTGAGCGAGAATGTGAGAGTCTGAGACTACGAAAACGAAACCGAATGCATTCGAAAAATGAAAAAGGAAATTTTCAAAAGGGGCGGCGGCGGACTGTAACGTAAGTTAGCTCTTTAGGGTTTTTTGTGTTGGGAGGGTATAATAATAATTTTATTTTTTTAACGGGTCATAATGGGTTTGACTTGTTATGACCCGTTAATAATTCGTGTCTTAACGGGTTAACCCGTTTTGACCCGAAACCCGTTAAGCCTAAACCCTAACCCATTTTTATCGTGTCGTGTTCGTTTCGGAGTAACGGGTCGTGTCATATATTGCCACCCCTACACAGAAGGTCCTCTACAACTCGTTTACACAACAAGTAAAGCACAATTACTAGCAAAAGGGCAAGAACATAAATACATTATGTTCAACAAATTCATGGAAATACATCACCCTCTATTTAGAAGAAGAAGAAGAAGAAGAAAAGAAAGGGAGATGTGCAAAAAAACCTTTGTCCTTGACAAGTAACACTGTTGTTGCTGGTGCAAGTTCCACTAACTGCTTGATGGCATCTGAGGTTTTTCTTTTGGCAAGACAATCTTAATACTACCAAATAATACAAATGTTATCAGCATTGCAGTTGTTTCAAAATTATGGTGGCCATCAAACCCATAAAAGAACATGGCAAATGAAATATTTTTTATTTTTTCATAATTAAAATAACAAGACAAATAATAATTTCAAGATACTAAACTAAACACCGCAACAAGCGTTGAATAAAAAAGAGATGGTAATTGAAAAAATAATATAAACTAAACTAAAAAAAGGACAGGTAGTTTTTTGTCTATACTGTGCATCTTCAAACGGCGTGGAATTAACATCACAATCAAAATTGATACATTTTGCATTTGGTCTACCAAAAACTAAATTGTAGGATGCTGTCCAATTCCAAGTGTTAAATGAATGAAGAATTGGTGACATGTTATAATGTTGAATAAAAAAAAAAAATTGTTGAAAATCATACTAAAAGTTGGGAGGTGCATATCTAGACTTTTACTTATAGTGGGGGTGTAATACCTCAGTTTTAGTAGCTATTAATGATGTAATTGCAAAAATATTGATAATTTAACAATGTAGTGTATTTTTTTGGTCTATTAGTAAATAATTCATAGGGGAGTTCTGTTTGACTTTCATTTCCGATATATAATTAGAGGAACATTTTTTGACATTACATAGTACGAAAATACACTTGCATATTCTCTTCAAATCTGGGCACCATCTAGTTCTAGATATATGAAGCCTAGTAAAATAATCTAAAATAGAAGATGAAAATTCCCAAAGAGCATGTTGACATAACCAACTTCAATCCAACTATAGTCAACAAATGATCAGCCATAATAAGATCATCTCATTAGTCTCCTGTTTTCCCACAGCCACCCCCACCTCTTGTTCACATAGTTATGAAACAACATAATGTATGAAATCAACAAACATATTTTAACATGAAATTTCCAGAATAATAACCAGCCACAAATTGCAGAGGTGCAAAACCTAAACCAAAGATTTAATTAGGATTGTAGAGCATATATATACCAAGGAAACTTATGAAGAAGAGCTACTGGAGTACAAGCATGAATGTTTGTTATTTTTTCCTTGTTGTCAATCTGATTATCGCTTCAGTTGAGAGGGAAAAACACCATGCGAAAATATTTCGTGGTATAACCAGTCATTGAAGTTAAGTGGACGTAACTTTAATTGACAAAAACAATAATTGAAAGAAACAAAGATAGAAAGAAAGAACGAATGAACAACCTTAAATATCTAAACCCAAAGACCACCAAATGAATAATAACATTGAGATTCATCTCAGCATGTTTAGGGTATAGTACCTGTAACTTGGCCCTACGGTTCTAGAACCACACCTGACATCTTAGCATTACCTCGGTTTCAACTTCAACTACATAACCAAATTCTCTCTTTTGCTTCTGCGAAAAATAAAAATCCAAAAAGATTAAACATTATTAACATATTTAATAAAAGGAATAAAAGGAAGGAAAATAAATAAGTAAAGCAGGCCTGGTGAACAACATAGCCAACTTCTTATGTAGATCTGCGAATAAAAAAAGAAGAAAAAATGAAAGAGCTTACGATAAAAGAGAAAAAATGAAAGAGGAAAAATAAAAAAGACTAAAGCTACCAGAGAGAGAGGATGATGAAGATGGTCAGGCTCATTGAATGAGCCATCAACAGGGGCAGCTGAGAAAAACTTTACTAGACGTTTCTGTCCCTGGATTTGTGATGCAGATCAAGCCACTTCTAGGCGAGCAGGGACAGCAATTTGAGGTCTGTGTTGAACAAAGCAGATATGCGTTGAGCCTCTCACCCTTGGCAACCGGTACAACGTTCTACCAGAAAGTTGCTTTGTGTTCTGAAATAATATTCATTTTTAATAAGGTCGCTTTGTGTTTTATCCCAAAGTAGATTAAAAACGCCGTTTGATAAATACACAAGCAGACTTTAACGGACTTTAACAGAAAACAAAAATGTCTATTTGATAGCCACTTTATATCTTTATTTATATATATATATATATATAAAGATATACATAAAAGTAGATGTGATGACCAAACCTATCTATATAAGCTCCATAACATCCAGAAAACCAACCAAACCCTATCTATTGACTATATGTATATAAGGTCTTCAAGATCAACCAAACCTAACCCATGCATATGTATAAGGACAACCATTGAAAAGGAAATCAAGTTCTCTAACTTGATGATCAAGACTTTCGGGATTTGTGGAATTGACATGTTTGCTAATTTGTTCCTCTATTATTAAATACAGGAAAATGTCATAACCCTAATGTTCACTGCTTTTTTTTTTTATATATAGGTAAACAATTTATTGATAGAAATAGGCAAAGTCCAAGTATATAAGATGGTATACAATAGACAAAACACTTTTAAGTCTCATCTTCATAGCATTGAATCTGTAAAATCTATGTCTGCAATTCATGTACATCAAAACAAAATTTTTAATATTGGTTTTTTCCATGTGGGTAACGCTATAAATGATAAAGGCCCTAGCATATAGATAATAACATATATTTTCCTTTTGGATATATACTACTCAAGCATTATAAAACATTGTAGAACACATCAATGAGGTTAGCAACCAATAACCACAACACTTAAAACACCTGCAGTCTATTATCAAATATATATATATACACACATATATACACAATATCTCATTTCTTTACATTGACAGATTAAATTCAACTTATACAATTGATAGGTACAGCCCATAGTTGATGAATTGATTCTGTCAATTATGCATATTTTCCTAACCTCATGAACTTGCTTTTATGCTACTCAAGTAGTCTGAAACAAGTCGGCAGGGCAAGTAACCAATAACCACAACACTTAAAACAAGTCTACTGACCTTACCATCACTAACATTACCATATATTTAAACTACAGCTCCTTTTGATCTTAATCATGCGAGCGTACGTAAGTCATAGCTTTCCCAAAATATCAAGCCAAGCAAACAAATTATCATCACTCATTTGCAAAATATGACTAAAAAAAAAGGATCAACACCTAAACTCAAATCAATCTGAAAGCAAAAAAAAAAACCTCAAATCAATTAGCAATAATCAAACCTGGACAATATTGTCAACCAAAAAGACCAAAAAATAATGACAAAATGTTAAAAGCTCCCCAATCCCAAATGGTAATATCATAGATCAGAGTCAACATCAGGGACTTGTGTCATACTCAATGAATTTGGAATGAGAAGATGTCCCCAGAAATTAAATGCATAGTCTAACGATTCCCATATATGAAAGTTCACAAAAGTAAATAAAGATTCATAGAGCAACCCCAGTCCATACCAACTCCAAGGAATACCCAACTCTTTGGTGATCAAGCCCTGATCAAGGTGTCGATTTGTGATCCCTTAAGCACAATTTCAGGCTCTTTACATGTCCAGAGAATTAATCCTCCTAAAGTAAACATCAAATGTGATTCTACATCTCCTATACTCGTATATACCTACAATCAAATCCAAAAACACATAAGACTATGAGACCCAGGATTGAAAAATATGTATTGGAAAGAAAGGAGATAAGGAAAAAAAAATTCTATCAACATCAAAAGACAAAATACAAATTTATATTTATATTTAATATCTTCAATGTTTCTTTCCCAAATTTTGGAGCCAAGAAACTCTCCTCTAAGCATGTCAAATAGAATCACATATCTAAGATGGAGGATTCTCATATAACATGTATAACATGCCAAATATACATACATATCATAAGCCAGTGTTAATTATGTTTCAATTTAATTAAGCTTTCTACCCATTTTTATAGACATACAACCTGAGAATTGGGGCACTATTAATTAAACTGCTCCGCGACAATTAGTTAGACGATCACGGAGTAAAACCCCATAACATCTACATATATGCTTATAGATAAATTAAAATTAATAATTTAACAGAAACAGAAATAAGATTCATCAAATCAATACCCCAAATAAAAGGAAAGTCGCCACAAAAGCTGTGATAATTGGATCAATAAACTTTCTTAAAAGTGGGGAAGTTGAAACCATACAAATTCCATTGGTTTGGACCGCTCCCTCAAATACATTTTACATAAAATTTTCTGAGCAACCAAACAGAGCAAGATCTTACTTCAATCCAATACCAAAAATAAAAGGAAAAAAAAACCAAAAAAGATCGGTATATAGAAAAATAAAAAATCAAACACTTTGCCGATTTAAATGATAGGCAACGTCCCATGCTCTAACAGAAACCAAAAAGCCATATGTAAAATTCACATCCATAAGCCAAAATTTAACTCAAATCATATGCCAAAATATAAGGAAAAATGAAAGTTTCTGCCATTCAAATCCTATTCTATATGTTCATAAGCCCAACCTTTTAATTCGTAAAAGAGAGCAGATTGGGTAAAGTGACTTTATTTCAAACTATAAAATGAGACTAATCGGTGCCAAAGTACAAAACTCTAAGACGCAAGACTTATATTTTAGAACTTAATTAAGTATCAAATACCAATATATATGGCAATACAATGCAACATAGAGGACTGAAAGAGTGAGGGGGAGCCGAAATCCATCGATCGACTAACAAAGTTACCTGTCGGTAACTAAAAGGTCGGGCTTTTCGTTCAGTCGCAGCGCCAACTACGGGTTGCCCACTAGCCACGGAAGACGTTGCAGAGGAGGCCCAAATTGGGTGGATGTTCGGCGAGGAATCAAAATTTGGATATATTTTCCGCGGAACTCTACAATGTCTGTGTGGAGCGAGGGAATCGAATCCTCATGCAGACGAAAAGTGATGCTAAAGGGAGATGGTGAAGGTCAGAATTAAGGGGAGAATCGACTAGAGAAGGGAGAAGAAATCAATGGGGAAAGCGCTGTCTAGAGGAGAAAAGGGTTAGGGCTGTTCTTCGGGTTAGAGGAAAAATGTCCAAAATTGGTTGATGGCGCGGATCGAGTGTGTGGAAGGTTTTTATGCATGAAACGCGCGTTTAAGGTTTTCCGTCTATTGTAATTAATTTATTGTTACTCCAGATTTTTCGTCTATTGCAATTGACCCAATTACTTTTATTTTTATTGCGTCAAATACTATCAACCCGATTACATTTTTCTTTATTGCGACAGATACCATAGCTAAAATATCTTTGTATATCGACGCAATGCTTAAAACCTCCAACGTTATAATCGGGTAAATTAAGTTTCCATCAAAAACGTCCAGCGATAATTAAGTCGCTTCAATAACAGTCCAATTACGACAAATTTAATTTTAGCAAAATTAAAGTCTCTGCAAAAAATGCAAACTGTTATAGTGTATGATGATATTTCATAGAATAATATTCAACCATTATGATTAACTTTGTAAATATGAAAGTTTTAGAAATTTTTTTCAAACTATTAAGTGATTTTTTAGAATGTTATCTTGATCTATTCTAATATCTAGACTAGTTTATTAAATTTTATATAAAATCTATCTATTTTTGTGTCACATTAAACATAAAATACTATAATTGAAACATAAAATAATTTTCTCCTTGTTGATCAATGAAGCTTAGAGGATAAATCATCTCTATTATTTTTCATATAAATAGTCAATTTTAAATGATTTTTCTTATATTTTTATTTTGAATTTATATTAAGAAACTTAATATTATATAATCAAAAATTTCCGGATCAATGTTAATAATTTATTATTTCCCCTAATCTTAATTTTAATTTAGTTTTAGTGGGGTCACATTTTTAAAAATAGATAATATATGAAAATTATACAAAATTTATGAGTTTTAACAGAAATGAAGGAGATACATTTCTATATATGTATATATATTAAAATTATATATACAGAATTTGAGAAGAGCATTTGGGAAATAAGGAAATTATTGTTATTATTATTATTATTATTATTTGAGAAGGTAATGTCTATATATATGGGATAATGAATAAAAATTTAGAAACTATTTTAAATTTAAAAGAAAAATTTTTAGAAGGTGGCCAGGCCCCCTCAAGCTCTATATATAGATCCGCCGCTGAAAGTCGTTGTAAGAACATGTGAATTTCTTTGGTTGAATTAATTGCCTGGTTAGCTAGGGGAAGAAAACGAGAATAAATACTTTTAATACAAAAATAAATTATATATTAATTTTGGTTTGAGATGATATATCGTTAGATTAATAAAAAAAAAATTTATCATAATAATATGATATATTAAATTATAAAATTATTTTTATCAAACATTAAATATAATAAATTATATCAGTTTATAAAATTATTTTTATATTATCACTTTATTTTTGTAATACTTTCCAAATAAAATTAAAGATAAAAAGCTAAATATTGAGTCCCTAATTTTGCTGGTCTAATTTCCCTCTTGAGACTTTGACTGCAGGTCGGGCCGTCAGGATCAATATTGCATCGGTCAATCATTTTATTTTGTTGACTTGGGTTGGTGGACGAAAGGCACGTGTACCGGACATGATCAAAGTTAGGAGTTTAATTCTTCATAGCACGAATTATAACAAGAGGCTCTCCTTTATTTATTAATGCACGAGACTTGTCAATTGAAGTACCAATTTATACGTAGAATTTTCTTTATTCAAGATCATGGCCAATGTAACATTACGTAATTAATTTGATTTATAAGATTAATTACAAAATTTGAATTTTATATAGCATAATATTTTAAAATATAATTATTCTATATATTTACTCAAATAAGAGTGGGTCATCAAATTTTTAGGAGTTGACGTGTGAATTTACATTGTACGTTTTTTCGATCGAGTAGTCTTTACGTTTGACCTCGTACGTATACAACCATTTTTGAGGTTGTATTGATCACGTCAATATTTACAATCTCAATATACAAAGAAACTACGACATCTTTTCCATAAAGAATAAAGTAATACATGCTAATCATCAAGTGGTTATAAGTAAACTTCGACTTTAAGGAGTGTGTTTCGACTTTAAGGAGGTGGTTGGATGACTGGAACTTCTCTAATCCCAACTCTATTAGCTATAGGTGAAATTTGATATTTTTGCACCTCTAATAAAACGAAAATGATATCTGCACACGGCCAAATGTACACTTGCGTACATGCGACTGATGTAGAGAAATTAATAAAACGATGCATTTTCTTAACTCTTTCTTCCTTCGCCATTTCAAATTTTGTTTCTTCTTCTTCGCATTTTCTTCTTCGTTGGGAACGGCATCCCAACTCGCGCAACAGTCGTCTTCTTCTTCTTTCATTTTTACTGGCCAACGCATAGCTATATCTGGAGTGTTATCTTCTAATGCAATTAATTATCTTTTAGTGCTCAGAAAAAATAAAATAAAATAAAATAAAATTACCCGTCTTTGAAACACAAGCTGGAGACAAATCCGTCTTACTTTTTTGAAAATGAAGGAGACAGATAAAATCCCATAGTTCTTGTAATTTTTGCCAGATTTCGTTCTCTGTGTTAAATACTTTTTTTTTTTTTTTATTTGCTTGCTTGATGCCATACCGCATGTATTTTTTTCTAATTATTCTATCTGCGGCCTGCAGCAAAAGGAATTAAAGATTTAAGTTTTAAGAAAGCACAGGAATTGAAGGAAAACCATGGCCTTGAATGGAAAGCTTTTCCCACCTCTGCTCTTACTTGGGGTACTGATCGTGTTGATTTTAGTAGCATCAGCAGCATCTAAACCCAATTCAAGATGGCAATCCCGTCGTTTTAAAAGCACTCTATGGTACCGCTACAACATTTTCCTTTTTCTAGATATTACCCAACCAAAACCAGAAAAACTAGTGAGAAAATAATAGAACTTAGGATGTTGAATATATCGAAAACCAGAAACTAGCTTCCTCGGACAGTAGCTTCTTCCTCCGACGGCAGATCCTCCAATTCCGACGACGGCCGACAACTGGATTTTTTTCTTTCCCAATTGCCTCTCTCATGCGTTGTTTTGATTTCATTTTTCTCTCTCTTTGATTTTGTTTTGTTTTTTTAATAAAATAATACGCCCACGTCAGCGTGTACACACACCGTGTTCACAACGACGTGTGTATCTAGCACCACCTAATAAAACAAGTAGATATTTCGATCATACAGTCTTGACTTCAGGATAGTGTAAGATTGCAAGAGCCACATCTTTCATTAAGTCCTTGCATAACTCACATTCAACATTATCTATTACCTTTCTCATCAACAAATTCTGCTTTGATGGTAATCCCTCCTTGCTATCTTGTCAAGCAAAAACTTTAACTTTAAGAGACTGGACAAATATTAAAGAGAGATATAAAATTACAAAATGATATTACTCGATATGCATATTATATATATATATATATATAATCAAAATGAATTTATAACTTAATATATATTGTATCAAACCGCATAAATTTATAAAGTATATTCTTTTATAATTTTCTTTATAGAATTCCTAGTACTCTTAAAAACCATTCAATACAAGTATTCTTCTAAAATTTTTCTTTAAATAATCAGATTATATGTCATCAGATTATCAATCTCTTATCTATTAAGAATTAATTTATTAATGTGAAGATATGCTTTTTACACTATTCTCAATGTAGGATTAGATTTATGAAATTACTTAATAACCAATTCTAGATATAATTTTAGAGTGTGTAAGTTTTATGTACTTTATTTAAGAAAAAATTAGGTACATTATTAAAAAAAATTAAAATTAAAATGAATTTTAAATTTATTTATTTTTTTAAATAGAGCACGAGATTTGTATAATTTAAGACTACAAATAATATTTATAAAACTTTCATACCACACTCTATCATATTTTGATCCTACTATAATCATCATATTTTTTAATGTATTTTAATTTGTTTGAAAAAGAATTAAATATCTATCAAAAAATAAAATAAAAATAATCAAATAGTGAAATAAAAATAGCACAAAATTGTAGTACTAAAAATTTCATAATAGCATTGATGATTCGCTGAATGGCTAATGCTCGGGATAAATACCCCAAAAATAATGCGAGGTAAATTATTCTATTTATTAAAATGAAATAAATAAATAAAACTACTCACAGCCAAGGTTAGATACGTAACTTCGAAAGCGAGTTTAAACATAAATATCAGTCACCAAAGATTACACGATCCTCCGCGTTTGTTATTTGAACAATGTTAATGACAAATATTATAAATAAATAATGAATAAATTATATTTGAATATTGAGAATGTTTATAAATAATAATAATAAAATATATAAAATAATAATAAATATTAAATAATAAAAAAATAATAAATAGTAATAAAAATATATAATAAATAAAAATAAAATAATAAAAAATAATAAAAAATATTTGAAAGTGTTTAAAATTTTTTTTATTTTCAAATTTATTAATGTTAATTGATATGATATGATAAATAAAAAATTTGAAATATTTTTTTAAAAATTTAAAGTAATTTATTTTTCTTAATTTACAGATATTATACAATATACAATAATATTAAATACCACAAATTATTAATTAATATATATTTATCGTTTACCTATAACGTTTGTCACTAATATTTTAAAAAAAATTATCATAATTTTTTACTATTTATATAATTTTTATACATCATATTTTTTTTTTATTAAATATTTGATATATGTATAATAAATAAAAAATTAATTTAATTTAAAAAGAATAAATCTAAAAAAAAAATATTAAAAAATAATAAATAATAACGTGTGAAAGTTGAGACGTTTGCGTAGAAGTTCCCCTAATATTTTTGTTGTTGAGACCGATTCCAGTCATCCAAGGCTCCAGCATCCTTTGAACGAAACCTGTCCTTATTAGCGTTCTTTCGTTCGCCTGTCATCTTCTACTTCTCACGAATTCGTAGTATTATCATTTTTCTTGTCTATTTCATCTTTTCGATCTCCTGTGAAGAAGGGGAAGCTCTCTCTCTCTCTCTCTCTCTCTCTCTCTCTCTCAGTCTGCCCCAAAAAGCGATGTCACTTAGGAGGTCCATTTTCTCTCGTAGATTCTCTAAGTCGTTCAAGGAACTGAACGAGAAGAGTGGGCGCGTTCGCGACTCGGATGAGGACGCGGTTGGCTCGGGGTCTGGCCGGGGAGGAGGGGCGGCATGCCAGCCCGAAGGCTCATGGGCCGGAATGCTCCCGGAGCTCCTGTCGGAGATCATCCAGCGGGTGGAGAGGAGCGATGGCCCCCTCCGCCAAAACGTCGTCTCTTGTGCCTGCGTCTGCAAGCGGTGGAGACAGATCACCAAAGAAATCGTTCGGTCCCCTTCCCTCACTGGCTTAATCACTTTCCCTTCTTGCCTCAAACAGGTCCTCCTTCTCCTGAGAATTATCGCTGCTTTTCTCTATTTCTTTATTTCCCTTTGAAATTCTCGGATGCATGCTTCATTTGAACATTTTAAAACTGGGCATTTTGATTAATACATTGATACGAACGTATGGGTTTTACCGATTGGAATTGGAAAAAAGACCGAGACAAGATCGGGGGATGATCGTTCCTCTTTATGCCTTTTGGCAATTGTGTTTTCCTTCATGATTTTACATACGTATCCATACCCCCTTTTATAAGAGAGCTTTCAGCTTATTTAGGAAAGTAATTCTAAGAATCTCGCCTAATAATGAAGAGATTGCAGTATCACGTAAGTATCATACTTTTTAAGTTATTTTTTTATGTTGTTTATTTGGGTGCGATAATTAAATACCTCTTCATTTAGCTGAAAAAATATTTTTTATTGGGTGTTTCAAACATCGACAAGATTTGAGAACTTCTTATGTTTTCAAATTGATTTCTCCAAAAAAATTGAACCTTAGGCACAAGGAATACAGGACATATAATTCCTTGTTAATTGTTCAGTAGTTATCATGTCATTATTTCTATCCACCAAATATTACCAAGCGACAAAGCTGTCTTCGGTTTACAAAGACCTGTTTTTAAGACATAGTCTCAGAAAGACTACAAATAAATAAATAAATAAAATAAGCCAATTGATTGACTTCTCGGGATGATTGTTTCTTCAACTTGATATAAGAAAGTACAAGGGAAGATTTTGTTCTTTCCACTGTACATACGATGCTTCTTGCGTTCATCCTTTTGATGGGAGATGGTTTTGCAGATGGAGTTGCTCGTGGTTTGTTTATTTAGTGTCCTGATTTATATTTTGGGTCTCATGACATTTATTTGTAGATGAAGTTTTGATGATACTTGGGATTGGTGGTCTTATTATTATTTTTTAAATGCAGCCGGGACCGTGTGACCTTCCACACCAATGTCTTATAAAACGGAACAAGAAGACTTCAACTTTTTACCTTTATCTCGCCCTTACTCCATGTAAGTATAAATTAGTGGACTAACTTTCTGTAGGATGTAATAGGCATGATACTCAAGTTTCTGAACACAATTACCTGCAACATTAATACCTTCATGTCACTGAAAAAATCAAAGGGCTATATCTCAATTGTCCAAGTGTTAGGTTTTTTTGGCTAGATGTCATACCTGCAAGTTGACTTTCAGCTCAGTAGGGACAAATGGGGGGACAACTGCATTCTGCTTAACTCCCCTCTTGAGTTGACTTGACTGCTTCCGAGTCCGACCCATTCCAGATTTGTTATAAAGTTACTTTCTTCCCTTTATTTGTCTTACTTATTAGTGGATGTGGGCTTTCAATGTGGGTTAACTCCAAAATCCAAATTTATTGGGCTTTTAATATTTTGAATGGAACTCTCTCTAATTCCCATTTCACAGTATTATTACACAGCCAAACATAACTCAGAAAAGGTTTTTGCCTTATTTGAATGTGTTCTGTGGATAGAACAAATTGTTTTTGTGCTATCAAGTGGACTTTTTTGTTGTCCAAACAGACATGATCAAACATTTAAACAAATGAGAATGTTAAATTGCGAAGATATTGAGAAAAATATCTAGGATTTGTTAGTATTTGATTGCGATTTTTGGTTTGCCAAAGCTAGAGCTAAGATTTAACTCACTGCAGGCAAATTCAACCATTTTCTCACACAGCTTCAACCATTTTCTCACACAGCTTCAACCTCATTAAATCCACACCTTGATTCTTTTGCCTTATATTCCTACATTGCTTGATTTATTTTTGGATCTTCACAATTGCACAATGAAAATGGCCGAAGTTATGTCTCAATAGAGTTTTTCTCATTTCTTCTTCCCGGCAGCATTCACAGATAAGGGGAAGTTTCTCCTGGCAGCACGGAGGTATAGGAATGGTGCTCACACTGAGTATATTATATCACTTGATGCTGATGACCTATCACAAGGGAGTAATGCTTACGTTGGAAAGTTAAGGTGAGATATTCTTGTTTAAGAAGAGGCATTTTCTGATTTGGCCTGTAGATGTGCGCGCGCGCACATGTGTTAGTTTCTGTACTATAACCATCGTTACCTGCAGGATGTCTTTAAATGATTTTTGTGCCATGGAAAAAGGATTTTGATGTCTGGTTTCAGTTAGAATTCTTGTTGTTTGAAGGATTTGTCAAGTAATAAGAAAATAATTATTACTGTACCCTCAATATCTTGTTTGCATTCTCATATGATTTGAAATGTGTTGTAGCTCGGACTTCCTTGGCACGAATTTTGCAATCTATGATAGCCAGCCACCACACAGTGGTGCAAAACCCTCAAGCAGCAGAGGCAGCCGCCGTTTTGCAAGCAAGCAAATTAGCCCCCAACTTCCAGCTGGCAACTTTGAGATAGGGCAGGTGTCTTACAAATTCAACCTTTTGAAACCTAGAGGTCCAAGGAGAATGGCTTGTTCACTGAAGTGCTCATCACAAGGGGAAACTGCCTATGACAAGTCTTTAGACAACTCCAAGATGAAGAAACCTGAATCTGCTGCTTCCGGAAATACAAATTTAAGGAACAAAGCTCCTAGGTGGCATGAGCATTTGCAGTGCTGGTGTTTAAATTTCCATGGCCGGGTGACAGTAGCATCAGTGAAGAATTTTCAACTGGTTGCAATCGCAGATCAAAGTCAGCCGGGAGGAAAAGGAGACAAAGAAACAGTTCTTCTTCAGTTTGGGAAAGTAGGGGATGATACCTTCACCATGGATTACAGGCAGCCTTTGTCAGCTTTCCAGGCATTTGCAATTTGCCTAACAAGCTTCGGTACGAAACTGGCGTGCGAGTAGTATATTCTGCTGTTAATATGTATGTTTATTCAAACATGTGCCACCGTGAATGTTTTTGAATTTTCTAATCTCTATACCACTATCTATAGGTTTGAGTGGCTGGGGTTTTTGTACATCATGTTGCTAATTTGTGATTATGACATGATTTCAGCTGAAATTATTTGTAGCGGAAACAATCGTAGTGCAGGAAGAATGTTGGTTTTTCTAATATAAATTGTACATTATGAAATAATTATTTGATTGACAGCTATTTGTTCTCATTCTCTTATTTTTGTTTTGAGTTTCCTTCTTCATTGTTGGAACAATGAGGCTGCGCCCATATTGAGATAAGAGGGAGGAAGCAGGAGTCTGCAGGCAAGTGGAAGGAAAGTAAATGTAAGTAAAGTTTGGGTGAGGTTTATGGTCATCAAGATCCTTGTCTTTAGGGTTCCCTGTCCATAGCGAAAGGCCTCTTTCGTTGCCTTTGAAATCATGCACGTCCATTGTACGTGTTTAGAGTTGGTTTGGTTATCGATGAGATAAAATTTCTCATTTTATATAATTATTATAATTATTTTTAATTTTTATTTAAAATATAATAAATAATTCAATTTTTTTTTTTTTTAAATCTCAAAATAAAAATAATAAAAATTCAAATGGTGGACCAAGACTCGAGTCCCTTATTTGAGTCCCAAGTCAGAAATGGCAGCTGAGGTTATACAAGCAGCAGATTTTCTAAGAAGAAAGTGATTGTTTGCTGGCAAAGGTGACCCACTCTCGGATTGAGGTGGGTAGAGTGGGAGGACTTTTTTTTAGTATAAAAATTCCACTTTTATATATTTTTTATGTTCTCTATTGATTTGACTGGTCGTCTTGCGTGGTCAATCGCGTTAGAGAAATGTGTAAATTTCTCTTGTGGATTGTAAGGAATGAACATTGCCCTTCTAAATCTGCTTTATGTATTTATTTATTTACACTTTTCCATTATTCCTGTCATGGATAATACAATACAGACTAATTACTAAATTAATTTGAATTTTAAGAGAATATAGAGTGATTATCGTCTAATTTAGCATTTACAATGCATTTTGCTATGCAAAATAACGTATGGCATGCTCGAATGTACAATAGCTCAATTGTTTTTCCGTTTCAATCGTTATAAATAAAATATAAAAAATTGACACTAGGTAGCGTTGACCAAAATTCTACTCACCCTGTTCAATTTAGTTATGGAGAGAACTAGAAAAAAAATTACATGCATTTATTATATGCATAAATTATATAAAAAATACGAATTAAAAAATTAAATCAGAAAATCCTTTGACAATTAGGATGTGCAATTGAATTGAGTTTTGTTAGGAGAAGTGACATAAAAGTAGAAAAAATATTGAAAAATGATTTAGTCATAAATAAATATTATAAAAATAAATTTATAAATTGATGTAATTTAATGATATGTTAAGTTGTAAAATTATTTTTCTAAAAAAATTAAATATAGTATATTATAAGTCTATTTCAATTTATAGATTTAGTCCCTATTTGTTTTAAAGAAACATTTCATTTTATCTCATTTAATCATTACATATTTTTCAAATTCTAATATAAAATAATATAAATAATTTAACTTTTTCAAATCTCAATACAAAATCATATCAAAAAAATATATTATAATAATATTTTATTTAACTTTTCACTTTAATCTCAACTCATCTTAGGCCCCGTTTGTATTCGAAGATGAAGCTTGTCTCAACTTATCTCAAAATCATCGTTACAGTTTTTTATATTTTCATATAAAATACAAATCTCAATACAGCTTTTTCAAATCTCAATGCAGTTTTTCCAATTTTTAAGTCAATTTTTTTGAATCCCGAAACAATAATAATATTAAAAAATAAAATCAACTCAACTCATTTCAACTTATTTTATCTCGTCTCTAAATCCAAACGGAACCTCAATCCCATCTCTAAAAAAAATCAGGCCTTAGTTTTAGAAAGAGCAATGCTAGAGATAACTCACACTCATTGCATTCACACATACATGAACAGTAATGGTTTCTACTAGATCCCTCATAATTCAGTTAAAGATCTAAAGTTTTACATTGCAATTATGATTCACACTGGTTTCATTTCTCTTAAACCACTTTACTGCAAGATTGATCCTACAAAAATCTTTTTTCATAATTGCTATATTTCGTCAGTCATGAGTAAAAGAGCATGAAAAACAGATCCATATACTCTTAAGAGTATACCAAATTCACAAGTTCAATATAATTATTATGATTATATTGATGTATGGTTACATTTTCCTTTGTTTCAAACCTCTGATCTATCGCATTATTGGTTCTTTAACTTCGACAAGAAATGCAAAAACAATTTTCCTCTTTGGTTCCAAAAATGATGGCATTAATATGGCTCTATTCCAGAAATATTTCCTGATAGTCTCCAACCAACTATCAACCATTTCAAGATTTCCAATTCACCCAAGATGGATCGGCATAGTTCGAAATTTCCATTTTTAGTCCATTTTTATTTCAGGTACAAAATTCCTAAGATTTGTAAATGGACTTACAAAAAAATCGGCGATATCTTAGTTTGTCATTTTTGGATTGAGTGGTGGGATAAATTTTCTCATACTGAATCCATTATTTCATGTATGTCACGAGATTTTCCTCTAGTTATTCCTAATCTCAAAAGCATAGAGAAATTCCTTGCTCTAGTTTCATAAAAAGCTTTAATCACGTATCTAAGCCTTGAGGATAAGAAACCAAAAGATTTACCAGATTCTAAGCAGAAGAAACCATCGCCAGCATCTTCTTTTCAAAGAAAAAAGATTTAAGAGATTCAGATGATTCATCTTTTTCAAAGTCTAAAAAGATATCTCCTTCTGTCAGAGTGAATAAAAAAGATTTGATTAAACTATTGGAATAATCAGTCAAAAATGAAGCCAACAGTAAAAATTCAACTAAAGAATCAGAAGTTTCAACAGAGAATTCTAATACTTACAGTAATACTTTTGATCATGATTCACCCAATTATCCTCCAAATGAATGTTATTGGCATAGTTAAAAGATTTACCTAGTTTACATGACTACACATCACGACAAAGAGTCGGTGCAGAAAAGAATTCAATTTCACTATTCTACCCGTGATCCACCCATCAGCACGAAAGACAATACTACTTTCGGTGCAAAGGAATCTACTTTTACTGTTTTACCTGTGATTCACCCGTTAGCACAAAAAAGACAACTTTCGGTGCAGATGACAGCTAGTTTTACTTTTTACTGTTTCACTCGTGATTTACACACGGTTTCACATATAAAAGCAACTTCTTCATCTATAAAAGGAGACTTGAACTTCACTTAAAGGTAGAGCGCATACTACTTTCCTTTTATTTATCTGAATTTCCTGAACTCTCATAGCTTTTCAAAACTTTCCAGTTCCAACCTTGTAATTTAATATTTTGTAAGTATTGTCTCAATGAAGAATCTTTTGATCCAATTATATCTTTATTAATTTCAAATCTTTTGCACTTACATATCATTTATATTTCCATATTTTATATTGTTGCATTCGGCTGGCTTCGCCGCTTTCATATCTTGTACAATATTTACTTTATATTCATTTGCTTTCGCGTTTTTGGTATCGAGGGATCCAGTAGAAACCAGGGAAAACATATTTTAAGGCAATCTGAAAAGGATTTATATACATCGTTTTGTTGGATTCGATGTAAAACAGATTTTAAAAAATAGATTTGTCTGAAATATTTTGTCTTGGAAGCAGGAATGTTACTGTTCATGTGTGTGTGTGAGTACAATGAATGTAAATTATCTCAATATTTTCTCTTTAAAAAAATGATAAGAGCTACCAAAAATTGTACACTTATTTTGTACTGAATTTTAAAATTTTTTTAATAATTAAAGAAATATATATTTTAATTTTTGAAAAATGTTTAAAAAATGTTTGGTGCGACTGCAAGGGTGCCTCTCTCTCCAATTTTTCTCACTTAATGCTAACAGCCTCCAGACTCCGCTTCGTACCCCACCCGTTGAATCTCCCCCAAAACCCTGATTCTCCACTGATCTTTCAGAAACGTTTCTGTCGCTTTCGCTTCCAAAACCCGAAACGTTTTTATTTGTTCTCCTTCAAAAAACGTCTAATGCCGCCTCGTCCTCGTCCTCCTTCCCATATTATCGCCGAGTACGCGAAGTCGGACCGGTCCTCGTGCAAGAAGTGCGCGAAAGCGATCGTCAAGAAGGCTCTCAGGGTGGGGATAGTGAGCCGGGACGCGCGAGGATTCGACATGACCAAATGGCACCACTTGGATTGCTTTCCGGTTGGAACGGCCACGGTCTGCTCGGCCGAGGCGATTAAGGGGTTCGAGGCTTTGCAGGTTTGGTTGGGTTTTGGAAATTAGGATTCAGGGTTTAGAGTTTTGCTTTGTATGGTGCTTGGTTTCTATGAATTTTCTTCTATTAAATGTTTGGTTTTATGTTTGTGTTTATAGAGTAGTGATCAGGAAGAGCTGAAGAAGTCGTTGGTTAGATGTGATGACTCCGTGGGTCATGGAGAGGTATGAGTTGATTCTTTTGATATAGTTCGTAAAATGTGCAAGGAAGACAGATTGTATAGAAGACGTGAAAATGTGCTTCATCGTATGGCATGTATTCGCTGCTGATTTTGGTCCATGCAATAGATGGGTTCAATTTGCATAATTTCTCACTTTCCATGGACTATTAGCCTCCTTTCTCTTTCTCTTTCTTTTAGGTATTATCAAAACTAAATGAATTACTAGCAGAAGCCATTGGAAATTTGGAGTATTAGTGAATTTGCTTTTCATTTGTTTAAAGTCCCTCTGTAACGTATGCTTCTTGTTTGGTTGATTTGGAGTGACCTGGTCTTTTAGTAACATCTGCCATGGCGCTCTGTGTTTTCCGTTCCCTTTTGTTTTCCACTTGTAGCTTCATACCTCGTGTGTCTGTCACTTTCCTGGATGGAGGTAAATATGTCAGTGCCTTTTTAAGTTGTGTAAATCTGTCATTATATTAAGGAGATTATATAGAGTAAAAGCCTTAAGTCTACTATCATACCTGTATTTAGATAGTGCCTTGGCATTTTATTTTTGTTGTTTCGTTAACAGGTTCATAAAGGAGATGACGATGATGATGAAGAAAATGAACCAAAAGAAAGGGATGCAAAGAAAGCCAAGGTAGCAAAATTATCTTTTTAAGTGGGTGATTATTGATTGGTTTCATTGATTTGGGTATATACATATCATTGTTAACGGAACTATAAGCTTATGTTATTTACAATATATAGACCGATCAGCTGTACTCATAAGAATGTTGTTGTCTTCGCTTTTTTAGTATTAAAATGTAACTAGGTGTTTCTTTTGTATACTTGCTGTGTATATGGGCTTTGCCTATTACATTATGATGAATAAAATTTTAAACTTATATATAAAAAATAAGAATGTTGTTAGTGGACCCTAGTGTCAGAAGGTTGCAAGTTGCAACTACAGTTAACTCATATTCGTGCTGAAAGTCGTGCTCCCAAGGAAGCTCCTTTCCGAAATTTGAAGGTTATATCTTTGATGTGTGATTCCTAAAGCATGGGTTGGAGTGGCTTCTTTTGATATTTAACTTCCTATCTTAAGCATTTAGCCTCTGAGGCATTGAGACTCGTGCCAACCTGACATTGATTGTTTATTGCAGCCTTTATTACCATATGTTGTTCCTGAACAGTGTTTTCCAATATTTTTTGATTACATTCTCATTATCTAGTGGTTAATTTGTTAATACTAATTTTTGTCACTATTGCTTGCAGCTATCTACATCTGATGGGGAAGCTAATTTAGATATAGCCTTCTCAGTTTCCAGCGTTAAGAACATGTACAAAGTATGGTCAAATTCCATTGTTCTTTTCTCTGGTTAATAATTTAATGACTTTACGTCTTGTTTGTCAGAGTAGGTATTGATTGCGTTAGTAAGATATGTATAAATATGTATAGTATATGCATTACTATACGCACACATATGTGTTGTATGATCATGACAATCCTTTTTTTTGCATAATTATACCACCTACTAGACGTTGTAATGTTTAGTTGGTGTTATTGTCGTTATTATTTATTAATTTATTAATTTATTTAATATTATTTCTATTTAGGATGCTACACTTCAACCAAAATGGAAGGCATTCAACACAATCATTTATCTTGAACAGGTGAGTTTATATTTTTAATTTGTCTCTGTAAGTTGCTTGGTTGTTACCAGAAAGAATACAGAGTTTTTGAATTTTTATTCAATATATTAATGATCAAGGATCTGCATCAGATTAAAGCAAAGTTCTATTACTCCAACAAACAAATGAAGTGTGGAATTTATATTTTTCATCCTTTTCAAGTTGTATTGTGAATGGTTCAGCTCGGAGATTGGTCAAAGCAAGCTGGTTCCTCCACTTTTTACTGTTTACTGACGTACATTTCTTTTACTGCTTTAATTGGCAGTTTGATTCCTTAAAAATTTACTTACCCAACTATGTTGCACATGCAAGTTTTAAGTCTTGCACACATGTATTTGTGTGGTTTTGATCTATAGCTTATCAAATATTATGATTCAGCGTGAAAGCAGTGCTTTTAGCTTCTTATATAAGCATTTTACTTTCTGCAGGATGATGGTCTTCACAATTCAAACAAAATTGCGGCTTTTGATTTTGACGGAACTCTTGCCAAAACATCTGTGAAGAGGTATATCAGTATATAATGTTTGAGGCTTTTATATTGATTATTGAATAGCATTTTTCCGGGTTTCATAAAAGAATTCTTTGGATGGGTGTGTTCTGAAAATTTTATTAGAAATTTGTCACGCACATGACTCATCTCACCTAGAGTCAACTGTTGCCTGAATTTTTTGATAAAAAACCTAATATACTTTTCTGCTTTCAGAGTAGGTGCAGATGCTTGGTCCCTTATGTATCCTTCAGTCCCTGATAAGCTACAGTGCTTGTACAATGATGGCTACAAACTGGTTTGTTTTGTTTTTTTAATTAAACCTAGTTGAAATATATTGAGGGTAATGTAATATAACGATTTTACGTCCTGTTTCAAGTCTCATTATAAACCATGAAATTTTGTTTTTCTTGGATCAAATTCCCATCAAAAGTGGCCACAAGTAATTGTCACTAATCAGATTGGTTATATGCCAAGTACTCATAGTAGCATTCCTGAAACCTGTTGGTAAAACTTACCCTTTTTATTCAAATGTAGTATGATTCTTACACTTTGTTACAGTAACCTTTACTTTGTTCAATTGTGTGGGTTCTTAGTCTTCCTTTGTAATCATCAAGAATTATTATCAGGTAATCTTCACTAATGAATCAAATATTGAGCGCTGGAAGAAAAAGAGACAGGTTGCCGTAGACTCAAAAATTGGACGCCTCAACAATTTTATCAAGCAAGTGAAGGTACCAATGCAGGTAGACAGTTTTGCATTTGTCTTTGGGTCAGTAAACCAAGACCATTTGTGTAACAACCGTGAAATTATCTTTCATTGAAACTCTGTTGTCATTCTTGGGAGATCCCAAGATGTCAAGTATGTCCTTATTTGATAATCGCCGCATTTGGTGCCTGGAAAAAAAAGATAACTCAGTTGTTTTTTTTGTTAGCTCACAATGCAAAGTGATTTTTTATGAGACGTTGGCAATCAAATAACCTCGCTTTGAAATCAGATTTTAACTTATTAAGGTTTTCTGTTTGTCCTGTCTTGACATTTGAATTTCACTAAACTGGCACTTCATAAACGGTAGATTTTTCTTCTCTGCATGCCTGTTGCTGCTATTTTTTTTTTACTCATGCTATGCGTTATCAAATCCTTAAGTCTTTTAAGTTTGAAGCTTTCATTATGTGGCTGAAAAATACATATAGACATGTTTCCAGTCAGATGGTCTTTGCCATCTGGCTTGTGACTCTCGTATTTTTCTGGACAAATGTTAAGAGCTTGATTAAGCCTTAGACGATGTTTCAAGAACTGGTAAAGCTTGAAATACGAGATCAAGTAACTGGTTTGGGTTTTTAAATTTATTAGTTTTTGACAACAGGTTATTTATTAATCGTTGGCCTTGGACTTTCTTTTATGCATTGTTATCATAAATACGGACATTTACAAAAAGAAATGGCACTTCAGTGAGGGCCCTAATCTATTGCCTGTTAAAGTTCCTAGTGGAATAGTGATTTGGTTAGGCTAATGTGAAAAATATCCAGTAAATATGCAAGTTGACTTGCAATGCTTTTTGTGCAGGCCTTTATTGCTTGTGGGTTAGGTGAGTCTTCTCGTCAAGCAGCGGATGCATTTCGTAAACCCAAACCAGGAATGTGGCATATTATGGAGAAGCACTTCAACTCTGGCATTTCCATTGATATGGATCAGTTATTTCTTCTTCCCTCTGTTTATTTGCCTGGTTTTGGTTTCCAGTATTATGAACAAATTCTCCGAACTACCTTCTTCATTTTTCTGTTGAATATAGCTGGATGCCTGTTTCATAATGTTTAAAAGGGATCTGTGTTGTAGATCCTTTTATGTTGGTGATGCAGCTGGGAGACCGAATGATCACAGTGATGCTGATATTAAATTTGCACAGGTAAATATTTTTTCGATTAATCTTTGTTTTGTTTTTATATGCTAATTTCTTATGGGATATTGTGTTCAATCTTTTTTATATGCAAGTTACATAATGTTTCTTGCAGATTAATGAAACTTACGTACTACATTCTCAACAATACTATTACTACTCCTATGTGGTTCATTTTAAAGCAAGTTTTTCATATGGATTTCAGATTGGAAATTTACTATGGTTTCGTGGTAGCTTCCTTAATTTCAGAGCAAGAAACTTCTATTTCCTTAGCTATGAATAATTAATTTACGGAACCAATGCTTTCTTTGATATATCCTATCTATATGAAAAATATTCAGTGTTGGATAGGAGCAAGGCTAGTAAACTATGGGTTTCCTAATATGCTGTGGCCTGGATCTCAGTCAGCATTAGGTATAAGGTGGGTAAATGCCCATAAATACCCCAGGTTGAAGAATGTTTATTCTCAATTTTTTTTTTTTTGCTGTTGCAGGCCGTTGGTTTGAAATTTTATGTCCCTGAGGAGTACTTTGTTGCGTAAGGAAATTAGTGGCCAGTGCCTTCTGAAGGCCTATCATCAGTTTCTCATTGGCAGTAAATATTGGACCGATTAGCTACGATCTTGACTTTTAACTGTTTGTTTTCCCTCCACATTGCCTAATCACTTATATGCTGATGCTTGTATAATTAAGTAGAATAACAGTTTCCCTTCATCGATTCCTCTCTCTCTCTCTCTCTGAACTCTAGGGCTTACCCATTTTGAATTCTGATTTTTCTATCAGTAAATGGTTGTCCTGGAGAATCATTTTGATAACTGGCCTAATGCATTAAAGCAATTTTTTTCCCCAGCTCGAACCCCCTACAAACGATTCCTTTTGTGGTTTCATCCATCATATATGCTTTTAACTGCAGGTTAAATAAATAAGAAGGCATAAAGGATTCAGTTATTCACTGACACTTGGAACCCACTTCAGATATATAATATATTCGTGGAGCAGTATATACTGGCAACAAATGGAAGGAAATAACCATGATTTGTTTGCTTTCATACACCAAAATAAGCTCCTATTTATGTGATTGTCTGATAAACGAGCAAGGAATATTATCTTTCTGCTAAATAGGATGCATAGAACTCATAATCCATTAAATATTTTTTGTTATGGTTTGAATAGTGAGTTAAGATGAGATAAAATGAGTTTTAAAAGTTGAATAAAATATTATTGAGATAATATTTTTTAATATTATTATTCTTTTGAAATTTAAAAAATTTGAATTGTTTATTATATTTTGTATAAAAATTTAAAAAATTTATAATAATAAGATGAGATGAGATGAGATGAGATAAATTCTGAATCCAAACAGGATCTTATCAATGTCGAAAAACTCTATTTGCCTAGGCCATTTTATTATGAGTCTCCGGGTATTTTCAGGATGCCCTTAATAACAAACTAATCAAGAGCTTTTCCTTTGCGGATTATTTTGTTCTATGCGCCTGTGTATGTATATCCTTTCTTGATAGCCAGCACTATCAGCAGGAATGATTTTTGCATTTGAATATCCCGTAAAACTCTCTCTCTCTCTCTCTAAAAAGAACTTACTGGAAAATGTCTTAACATTGCACAGATCCTTTTGGACCTTTTCACAGGCACCAAGACGACACAAATTTGCCAAAAATCCTTTTACAGGCACCAAGACAATGCACATTTTCAGTGATTAATGTATGTATGATGAGTAGTGATACTACCATTTTACTATCATTCTATAATTTATTAGTGTAATTGAAAATTATATTTTTTTATCATTTACATTTAAATATTTTTTTTACATTTTTAATCATTAAGAAAAAATAAAAAAATATACAAATTTATTAATATTTACTTATTAATCATTAAGTAAAATTAAAAATTAAAAAATCAAAAATTAAAAAAATTTAAATACAAAAAAATTGTAAATAAATAATAAAATAATAATAATGCTATCAATATTGATGTATGATATGGTCTGTTTTAACTTTTAAGTACTCAAAAGCTGCTTGCTACTCTGGTTTGGTAATGAGCCAAATTCAGTCTTTAAACCATTTTTTTTTTTTTGGATAGAAAACAGTCTTTAAATCATTTTGAAAACCGCTCACCAAATACATCAACCCTTGGGAACAAAATCACCATCCACAATTCCATGCCTCACCAAAACAATCTCCTTCACAAGATTTCTGTAAGTGAAAGGTCTTATTGCTGCTCGCAAAAATAGCTCCGGAGGAATCTTAGTCTTCTTGATCCTTCTCCTCCATCGACCAACCCCCGCATACTTCCATTCCTGTGGACTTACTTTTGGCCATTTGCCCCTCAAAGCTGTTTCATCCCCATCATCTTCTGCAACTTTCTCTTCCCTTTCTTCCCAACAACGTTTGTTCCTTCTCCCTTTTGCTGTGCTTCTTCCATTGCCCTCATCTGCTGCTTGTAGTACTCAGTAGACACTTCCACACTCCGTTTGGCCAACTTCTCCATTGCATCAGCGCTGCTTGATGCATTTCGAAATTCCTCCCAGAACTTCTTATCCTCTTCTCCCCTCAAATCATTATTATCCTCTTCTCCCCTCATATCATCTTCTTCGCTACCTGGTTCATCATCTCCAATTTCCTCCTCTTCCATGTCCATGACTACATTATCTTCCTCTTCATCATCCTCTTCGTCCTCCTCTTCGTCTTCCTCTTCGTCATCATCATCATTATCATTATTGCCATCATCCTCAATCCAATCCACCACTATCTCAGTCTCACCAGCATTACCACCACCGGAGTCGTCATCATCATCATCATCATCCGGGGCATCACACCCCAACTCCATCTCCTCCAATTTTGCCTTCCACTCCTTGGTATACGGATGCAACAATGGCGTTGGTTGATTGTTCAACAAAAATGCCAAACACTCGGACTTCCTCTCGTCACTCAATCTTTCATACGCCTTCACCACATCATCCACAAACGCCTTCGGATTTGACCTCACAATCTTACACAACCCACCGAAATAGGTACACATCTCCACGCTCCCATCCTCATTCCTAACCTCGAACAAAAACTCCTTCTCCGTGCTCGGATCCAGCAATGGTACCAGCCCCTTAAAAAACTCCTCCTGGGGCTCAAACCTGCACTGATAAACCGGCCTCTTCACATATATGATATCCGGCCTCATCCACGCCGCGCATTGGGTTATCAATGCCCTCGCCTTATTCCCGAACCTACCCATCAGACTCCACTTATCCAACCTCCCTTTCCCACCTTCCACCACGACCTCAGACACCAAAGTCCATTGTTGCCATGGCAGTTCGTTTATCCTCCACCTGGGGTGCCTCACAAACACCCAGAAATGTTTACACCCTTTACTCTCATCCATTTCATTCAATCTTTTCCCATAATCCGAAGCCATCTCGAATTGCTCTATCTTCTCCCACTCTTCCTGGTCCCTCACTTCGCTAATTAAGGTCACTCGCTCGTCCGAGAAGCGCCCGCGAATTGGGTCCCCGACGACAACGCCGCGCCAGGAGTAGGGACCAAACTCACCATACTTATACCAGTCATAGGGGTGGCGCAGTCTAGGGTCGTCTTTTTCCATGAAACGAACCATCCGGTCGTAGCCAAGGCCGATCTCCTGGAGCTCATCCTCGGTGAAGTTATCGGCGTAGTTGCTGTTCTTGGGGTTCTTGTTGAGGCGGTAGAAGCGAGACTCTGCGAGCTTTTTGCTCTTCTGCAGCGCGCCTTCCTTCACAGCCCGCCGGAACTCCGCGTTGCCCTCGATTCGGCCGGGAGGCGACCCACCAGGCTTCTTTTTCTTGCTCCGGCCGGCCATGCAGCGGACGGAGGGGGGATTTCGGGGGGCATTGATGCGGATAGGGTTTGTAAAGGCGGGTTTAAGAGATGGGCATCGGTGAAGGAAAAGAGGAAAATATGGGTTCAGGGTTTTAGATAGCGAGAGGTTTTGGGGAGCCTGCATTTTTTAAGAAAATGGACTTTTGAAAGGAGGAGACTGTCTTCTCTTCCTCTTCTTTATATTTATAGGATCCGAAAAAACGGTGTCGTCTGCTCACAGACAGAGAGGGGTTACAAAACATTAAAACGGTGCGTTTTGAAGAATCTAAAAATTCTGTTGCTTCCTTCGTGTAGTAGTTTCCTCTGCAACATGCGAACAGCGATTCCGATCTAATCAATGGCGAAGCGGAGCCTAACGACGGAGCTGGGATGCATCGCTTGCGAGGAGCTGAGCATGGTCGGGGCCGGAAAGGAAGGGTGGCTCGTGGACGATCCGAGCCTTCTCTGCGCGCTCGACACCCATGCTCTCGCGCTCGCCAACAGGTCCCTCATCCTCGTTCTTGGATGGTCCGATTCCGATGGTCACCGGATCAAGATCTTGCCCGATCTCTCCCCCATCGAGGCGGAGCACATCACCGCCATTGAGTGGTTAGTGTTCGACGAAATTAGGGTGGTTGTGGCCGGGACCTCTTACGGTTATTTGCTGATTTACTCTCTGGGTGGCCATTTGATTCACAAACAGGTGAATGAATTAGCTAATATTTGGTTTTTGATTGTTTCTATTCTTCTTGTCCTATTTACATTAAGTACTTTCGTTGTCGAGACGGAGCGGGGCATTTATTGGGATGGTAGATGGTTTGTAGGTTTATTCAATTCTACTTTCTTCGTAACTTATCTGGAAAAACAGAATAAATATTGGCTGCAGCCCGTTTGAAAAGGCCAGAAACACACCTGAAGAAAACACTCCTAATAAAAAATAAAAAATAAAAAAAAAAATAAAAAATAAAAAAATAAAAAAATAAAAAAATAAAAACACAAGTGAAATGTGAGTGTGCTTGTGTGCCGCTGTAATATCTATTTGTGCCAAATTACTCTGCCTCCAATGGCATCTCCTTCTGCACTTATCGATGATTTTGGGGAAATATTGAATTTAGTGAGAATGTGTGTAAACCAAATTTGTCAAATTTCTTCTGTGAATCTTATTTTTGTGCATGTCATTGATCATCAGTGGTCTACGGATTTTTATTTTTATTTTTTTGGAGTCGACGGACTTATCAAGTTCGACATACTTGAGCTTAAACCGGAAACTCATAATTAATTTGTCTACTTGTAGTCGATATATCCTGGAAGAATTCTGAAGATAAGAGTTCGAGGAACAAAGAGAGATTTGATCCAAGACGCATCCTTGGAGGAGGTTTGTGTCGTTATGCCTGGTGTAGTTGCCCGTTGTGATGGTTCTGATATTCAGGTAAATTATCCTATTTTTTGCCAAGCTAGAAAGTTTTTCAAAGCGATTACATCTTTGAACATAAATTACTTTTTTTCTATAAGTATCTTTGAACATAAATTATTATGTGCGCTCTCATTAATTATGAAATTTTTATAAGCATTAACATGAAGTAAATGAGTTAGTTCTCAGTTTTGGTGAATTTCTAGGAGAAAATAATAAGCTCTTCTTTAGTGATTACTGTCAAAGTTCCCGGTCGTCTCCTAAATATCCTTGTTATACACTCTGAGTCTTTGGATCCTGTCCTTTAGGATCCTGTCCTTTAGGATCCTGTTTAATTATGACTCATAACTTTCTTGACATCTAGAGTATGCTGCACCGATGGTTTCAAGAAACACATACTCAGTTTTGGGATCAGAAACCAAAAAAAGGAGATTTCGAGGCCCCAGAAACTCCTTATGGGAGATTACCTTTCCAGCTATGGAATGTTAGCAAGTATGGTAGTTGTGCTGATGCTGCTATCACTGGCACAATGCCTCCACCACTGATGGAACTCCAGGTACAGTTTATTTCTTAGAAGCTGTGTTGATGGGTTAAGATACTGTTTGTCTAACAAAGATTATTATATATGTTGGGATGTATAAAAAACAATATTATGTTTGTTGGTTTCTAAACATATTATGATACTTTCATGTTGTGTTGCTACCTTTCTGGCACAGCAATACTTTGAATTTATTCTGGTACGGCAATACTTTGAATTTTTTCTGGTGCAGCAATACTTCTGAATTTATTCTGGTATTTGAATTCAGCTAGTTTTATTGTTGGGCAGTCAAGTCAACGCTATTATTGTGCAGTCACTATTGGAGAGGATGCTGTGATTTCAGCATTCAGGTAGTGATGGGGTTTCTTAGCTATATAATGTTTGCTTGTTTTTTTGTTATTTCCTATATATATTTTGTTGACTAAGTTCTATTTCAACCTATAAAAGGCTTTCTGAAGACAAAAGCAGGTCTCTGGTGGGAGCAATTTTATCAAAAGTCGTGCCCGCAACATTTTCGACAATAGCTTCGTTTTCTAAATTGATTTGGCGGAGTGAACAAACTTCACCAAGAAAATTAGATGTGAAGCCTCAACCATTTGCTCGAGGTAGAATTATTGATTTCATTTCTAATTTTGTTATTGGGACTATGCCTATATCATCAATAAAATTATTAGTTACCGATAAAAAATGGTTATTGTTATGATAGTAGCTCTATCCTAAAATAAATTGAAGGAAGCTGTTGATGAAACATATAATAATTTATTTTGCATCATTCTACAGTTTGAAAATACTTAATTGTGCATGTACACATGCATCTACGGATATATAGATGTGCTCATATATTTGTGTGCATATAGTACACATGCTAGTACATGCAAGACTTTTTTTTTTTTGATAAGTAAGAAGTAAATTTATTGATATGAATATAAATAGGCATAGCCCAAGTAAACGAAGAGTAAATAAACGAAAATGCCTAAATACATTTAGTACATGCAAGACATAGTGTTTAGAATGGGTAAGAAGGGAAAATTAAAAAACATCAAAGTTGACAATGAATGTAAGGCAGGGAGGGAGGGTGCCAATATGCTAAATAGAGCACTGGACTAGCTACATATTTTAGTAGGCTACTTGGAGTGGCTTGAGGGAGGGAGGGTCCCAATATGCTAATTAGAGCATTGGGTTGGCTGCATAGTGCATACTTCAGTGGGCGTACTTGTAGTGGTGTTTTGGTTTTTGATAAAAATGTCCCGATATGCTTTAAGATGCTCTTATGGTTAAATAGCAATAATAGTGGAAAGCTTTTCTCCATGAGGAAGCTCTCATGGTGCTAACTGGACAACATTCTTATTCATTTAATCAAATTTTTAGGTGAAAATTTTACGAGATAATCTATCACCGGTTCATTGTGAATGTAATTGTCATTGAATTGCCAGTATGTTTCCTGTAAAGTACCACTTGTTTTCAACCGTCAACAATTTGTTTTTTGATAAATGATATTTGTAGTCCTAGGGTGTGAAGCCTCACATACTTTTTTTATAAATCTGGACCCATATGGAAAAAAAAATTATTTTTTCAATGATGGACCCCACGTTTTTCAAAGGGAGTACATGGAGCTTGCACGCTCTAGGACTGTATCTAGCATTTAGTCTTTTTATTTTCCTGATAGTCACTTGTTTTCAACTGTCTACAAATTTCTCTTGCCTCATTGATTGGCAATGTGATTTGTGCAGCTTCTCCTTTGACGTGTTTGAAAGATCATCCTAGGAAGGGTGAGAAGCTGACCCTATCACCTAGTGGTACATTGGCTGCAATTACAGATTCACTTGGTCGCATATTACTCTTAGACACGCAGGCACTTGTGGTGGTGCGGTTATGGAAGGTTCTCCCTTGGCATTCCTAACTTGTAATGTTATTTCTGGTGCAATCTGTTCTCCCAAAACAGTGGATTTAAATTGATTTTCAGGGATATCGTGATGCTTGCTGCCTGTTCATGGAGATGCTAGTCAATAGAGACACTAGAGCACCGAGTTCCAGTTATTATGAACCTGTGAAGAGCGATTACTGTCTATGCTTGGCTATTCATGCACCTCGAAAAGGAATTATTGAGGTACATTCCTTTTCCTCTTTCCTCTCATCGAAGTATGCTTTTGCTATTTTTGAGTTATTCATTGTTGCTTATTGATGGAAGTGTCTTGCAATTTTAGCTGGAAGAACTTGCCTATTGGCTAAGATAAGTCAGTATGTATTGAGGGAAGAAAAAAAGATAAAATTCCATAATATGAAGCATATTCACAGAGTTACAAATGGATGGGTCTTTTATTTGCTATTTAAAAACCGTGGCTGTGGTTTTTACAGACTCGGAGCTTATGATTACCTTGAATGTGGTCCTGGAGATTACAAGTCAATGTGGTTGGAGATTTTGTGACATTAAAGCTGTCTGGGAATGGTTTTTCCAAATTATCTTAATCCTAAAACTGAAACAAGATGCCTTTACTGAGCCTTCCAACTCAAGCAGCTCACCATCAGTAAAGTGTTTATGAAAAATTTCAGATCAGTTCCTGATTATATTTTTTCGTGTGGACTTGCTGCAGATCTGGCAGATGAGAACTGGACCTCGGCTTCGAATTATTCAATGTGTTAAAGGTGCTAAAATACTGCAACCAACTTACAGATTTGGATCATCTATGACCTCTCCTTATGTCCCCTTGGAGGTTTTCCTGTTGAATGGGGATTCTGGTCAAATATCAATTCTGAATCGAACCCTTAGTTAATTGATTTGTAAATAGTATAAGCATTATATTTTTCAATTCCTGATATTTATTTGCTCTAGGAAAGTGTTAATTTTTCTGACTGCTATTCAATTTTACCCTTCCTCCCCTCATTTGAGTTGTAAAATGTAAAAGCATTTTTTTTTTTTTTTATAGAATACATCCTTTGCTGATGATTAATTACCTCAGAATGAATATTATAGGTTTTGATTTCGAGATCAAAATGTGTTGACGATAATTTGATTTTTTATTTTTGATTGGGTTATGTTGTTGCATAGATTGTTATAATTTTATGACATAGTAATTAAATTGTTAATTGCAAGAAATCCTTCAAAATCGAATAGGAATGCCAGCTCACACATAACCATCATACGAAAAATCTTGATATGTAAGTATTTTGGTGACGCCATTTACAAGGAAAAGGAATATCGAAAACATTATTCAGACAACTTTACACGCATGTATATAGGTAATAGGATGCTTATGATTGTACCTCGAAATACACCAGTTATTCAACATCTGTCTTTCTTTTGCCTTTTCTATTTCTGTTTTATTTATTTATTTGTTTTTATTTTATTTTATTTTATTTTTAGCCTTTTTACCCTTCCATACCACTCCAGACTTTGACAACACCCATTGGCTATTTAATATAAATTGCTCTATAGTGTTGCTATATTATGGTATCCAAAGATTGACTTCCAAGTCAAGCTTCTTGTTTGATACCAGAGTTTTTCTTCGAGAAGAGAGGAAAACTGTTTCCCCTCTGGCCTAAATAATCTATCAATTTGTTCACCAAATCAGAGCATTGTTTCTTGCTCCTTAAAAAGAGCATTGTTTTTTACTCCAAATAGAGAAGACATCCTAGGAAGCAGAAAAGAAAAACCCACATTCATTTGCCCAAGGAAAATACAAACTGCCGACACAATTGCCGCCTATGGCTTTCTACTGTCTTTCCCCTCTTCCTCTCTCCCTCTTTCTCCTTCTTCTCCACCAACCTTTCTTCTCCACAGCCAATCTCCACAAAACCAGTCTCCTCAGAGCACGATTTCCCTCCCAAAGCACACCCGTCAAAGATACCCCTCCGACTCGCTTCTTTGAAGTAACAAAGCCCATCGAACTTCCCAAATCCAAGCCTTGCTCTTACCTCGTCCTCCAACATGATTTTGGCTACACTTACGGCAAACCCCCGGTTCTCGCAAACTATTCCCCTCCTTCATACTGCCCATCTGAAGAATTCTCCAAGATTGTCCTTGAATGGAATGCAACCTGTAAAGGCCGCCAATTCGACCGCATCTTCGGCGTTTGGCTCGGAGGGGTCGAGCTTCTTCGTAGCTGCACGGCAGAGCCGAGGGCAACTGGGATTGTTTGGACTGTTGAGAAGGACATTACCAGGTACTATTCGTTGCTTATGAAGAATCAAACACTTGCTGTTTATCTTGGTAATCTGGTTGATAATACGTATACTGGGGTGTACCATGTGAATATAACCATTCGTTTTTATCCTTCTGATAAGAAGTTCAATAGTTATGGGTCGAACTCCGATAGCTCTGTTTCCGAGTATCATTCTCCGGCCGATTTGATCTTGCCCTTTTCGCGAAACCTGCCGTTGAATGATGGGTTGTGGTTTGAGATTGAGAATTCCACGGATATTGCGTTGAAGAAATTCAACATTCCTCGAAATGCTTATAGGGCTGTGTTGGAGGTCTATGTTTCATTTCATGAAAATGATGAATTTTGGTATTCGAATCCTCCGAATGAGTACATTGAGGCCAATAATCTTACTGATACGCCAGGAAATGGACCTTTTAGGGAGGTTGTGGTTAGTCTTGATGGTGAGGTTGTTGGTGCAATTTGGCCTTTTACTGTGATTTATACCGGAGGGGTCAATCCTCTCTTGTGGAGACCCATTACTGGCATTGGATCGTTCAATCTCCCGTCTTATAATATTGAAATCACACCATTTTTAGGGAAGATATTGGATGGAAAGGTCCATGAGTTCGGATTTAGTGTGACAAATGCCTTGAATGTTTGGTACATAGATGCAAATTTGCATCTTTGGTTGGACAGCAAGAGCACAAAAGTAACAGGGGAGCTTTTAAAGCACAATAGCTTGCCTCTTGATTTTTCTGTGGACTCTGATTTTAAGGGTTTAAATGGAACATTTTTTACTAGTGTAAGCAGGTCCATATCATCAAGTGGATGGGTCAAATCTTCCCTTGGGACTTTGACAACCAACTGGATTCAAAACCTACACTACAGTAATTCAATGGTGATGGGGAACAATGGGAATATGCAGCTTGTGAATCAAAGCATCCATTTCAATGACAGTGTCCATGCAAAGATGCCATCCTCTTCTGTTTACTCCTCAGAATCGAACAAAAAATTTACCCTTTATTTATACTCCAACTACTTGGATCAAGGAAATGGAACTTCTTTTTCTCTTGCAAATGTCACATTGGGATTTGATGAGAAGAAGTCTAAGGCTCTTGGCCTTGAATTATCAGAGAGCTCTCTCGAAAATGTGCAGAATGGGCAAGGCTATATTGCTGTAAAGAACAACTTGGTTGTCAGAGGATTGGGTAGTACACAACAAGTGTACAAATATGATGGCAGCAATTTCTGTTACTTCAGAAATGTGAGTAGCTCGAACTATACCATTCTGTACGATAAAGTGGGAAACACATGCAAAGGAAGAACAAAGGCTCATTTAAATTTTGGTTTAAGCAGACGGCTGCCTTTCCAAGCACGAAGGCCTTTTCTAGCACCCAGTTTTCTTGATAGCAGTAAAGGAACTTAGATTGTTCATCTTGGTTGATTCTGCAATTTACTCCATAAAATAAGTCCTCTTATATGATATTCCTGAGAATTTCGGCTACTGGTACCACAGATGAAATGTGAGTATATTGTAGTTTGTAATAATTAAGAAGACCGACTTGGGGATATTCTTGTGATTTGGTATTAAGTTATCTGTATTAAATCCCGGTTTTCTTTTCCAAGAGATGGTGAACACCTTCTTTACTAATCCGACTTAAATATTCAGGCAAATTTCCATGCTATGTATGATAAGATACACCATTTTGATCTTTTTTTTTTCTTCTAAAATTTTTAATTAATGTCTAATTGTTAGCTGTCTATTCATTATATGAACTCAAACCTAATAATTTTTTGGTTTTTACTTGATTGATGCATTATGTTATTCTTGCGACACCTTCTCACATTTTATTGCTTGAGACTAGATAGCTTTGATAAAATTAAATAAACACTACTATTTTTTACATAAATTTGTGAGAGAAATTTGCTAAGCTACAAAACTCTGTCATGACATAAATAATATAGAAAAAACAGTTCTAAACTTCGGTTTGGCAAGTATATTGAGTGGTATACATGTAATTCAAACTGTTTTTCTTTTCACCATATGAACCACTGAACCAATGGAAAGGTTCCAGAATAGGACTATACTTATGTAGGGTGCTCAAGGGGATACACATGTATACTTGTTTCATATGAGATTTACCATGTATAGCCAGAAACTCCTCATGGGAGATTATCTTTCCAGATATGGAATGTTAGCAAGTATGGTAGTTGTGCTGTTACTGCTATCACTGGCACAATGCCTCCACCACTGATGGAACTCCAGGTACAGTTTCTTTCTTTAGAAGCTGTGTTAATGGGTTAAGATACTGTTTAGCTAACCTAGATTATTATATATGTTGGGACGTATAAAAACAATATATGTTTGTTGGTTTCTAAAACATATCATGATACCCTCATGTTGTGTTGCTACCTTTCTGCCACAGCAATACTTCTGAAGTTATTCTGGTATTTGAATTCAGCGGGTTTTATTGTTGGGCAGTCAAGTTAACGCTATTACTGTGCAGTCACTATTGGAGAGGATGCTGTGATTTCAGCATTCAGGTAGTGATGGGATTTCTTAGCTATATAATGTTTGCTTGTTTTATTGTTCACTTCTCTTTCCTATATATATTTTGTTGACCAGGTTCTATTTCGACCTATAAAAGGCTTTCTGAAGACAAGCAGGTCTCTAGTGGGAGCAATTTTATCAAAAGTCGTGCCGGCAACATTTTCGAAAATAGCTTCATTTTCTAAATTGATTTGGCGGGGTGAACAAACTTCACCAAGAAAATCAGATGTGAAGCCTCAACCATTTGCTTGAGGTAGAATTATTGATTTCATTTTTAATTTTGTATTGTGACTATGCCTATATCATCTCAAATTATTATTTACTGATAAAAAATGGTTATTGTTATGATGGTAGCTTTATACTAGAATAAAGTAATCGAAGGAAGCTGTTGATGAAACATGTAGTAATTTATTTCATATTATTTTATAGTTTGAATATGCATAATTGTGCATGTACACATGCATCTACGGATATATAGATGTGCTCATATATTTGTGTGCATATAGTACTCATGCTAGTACATGCAAGACATAGTAGTAAGTACCACTTGTTCATTTAATCAAATTTTTAGGTGAAAATTTTATGAGATAATCTATCACCAGTTCATTGTGAATGTAACTGTCATTGAATTGCCAGTATGTTTCCTGTAAAGTACCACCTGTTTTTAACTGTCAACAATTTGTTTTTGAGAAATGATATTTGCAATCTTAGGGTGTTGAAGCCTCACTCACTTCCTTTGAAAAAAGTGGGTAAATTTGGGACCTGCATGGGAAAAGCATTAATTTTTTTAATGGTAGACTCCATGTATTTCTAGAGGGAGTGCACGAGGCTGGCACACTCTAGGACTGTATTTAGCGTTTACTCTCTCTCTCTCTCTCTTTTTGCCTTATGGACACCTTGGAGGTTTTTCCTATTGAATGGGGATTCTGGTCAAATATCAATTCTGAATCAAACCCTTAGTTAATTGATTTGTAAATAATATAAGCATTTTTTTTTATAATTCCTGATATTTATTTGCTCTAGAAAAGTGATAATTATTCATACTGCTATTCAATTCTGCCCTTCCTTCCCTCATTTGAGTTGTAAAAAGTAAAAGCATTTTTTTAAAGAAAAATTCTAGTTGCAAGCAAATTTGTGCATTAATATGCGTACTAATATTGAGGTGAAAATATATACTTTAATAAAATACCTATATCTAAAATAAAAGATATGAAGATAACCAATAGACATGTATTGGGGTACAAATTGGTCCATAAATCTGTTTGTATGTAATATTATTCTTTTTTAAAAGAATATGTCTTTTGCAGATGATTTATGATGCATTTGGATATTGAGATGAGTTGAGTTAATTGGATTTTTGTATGAATAAAGTAGAGATGATTGAGTTTTTGTGGGATTTATTTAAGTGAGTTTAAAATATGTTTGGATGGTTAGACGAATAAAGATATATTTAAATTTTTAGGATGTTGTGAAATTTATGAGAGCTACTTATATTATTGGTCAGGTATTGTCCTCTACACTGCCCCACGCTCAACTGGATGTGATTGAAAAAAAAAATGCTCTGTTCAAGCCGTACCTCACCCAAGGAAGAAGAAACATGAGAGAGAGAGAAATCAACTTTTGGTCAAGAGAGAGAGATGAGTTAACGGCATCAAACTGCAAAGAGAGAAAAAGTTGTATTTGAGCTCTATTGAAAGTAATCTATGTCGTGCATTTGGATGTCTAACTCAGTCTGAAGTGAAGTATATTAGTTAGATTTGGGAATCAAACTCAGCCTTAATTTCCTTGAATGCATATTTAGGTCTTGATTTCAAGAACAAAATGGATTGACGATAATTTGATTTTTATTTTTAATTGAGTTATGTTGTTGTGTGCTTGTGTGTATGTGTTTTTTTTTATTTTATTTGAGTTGAGTTATGTTGTTGCATAAATTGTTATAGTGCTGTGAGGTTATTGGGAGAGAGGAAAATAATTGTATGACAATGGTAATTAAATTGTTAATTGCAAAATAGGATTGCCAGCTCACACAACTATCATATGAAAAATCTTGATATGTAAGTTTTTGGGTGACGCCATTTACAAGGAAAAGTAACATCGATAACATTATTGTGGGCATTTAACAGTTATTTTTTTTGACGCCATTTCATTTACAAGAATGCATATGATTGTGGACACTGCCAGGGAGTCCGTTCGAGATATTGTATTTTTGCTTGTTAATATATATTTTTTCTTTTGTTTTTTCATTTTATATCATTTTTTTTTTACATTTTAAATATTAAAAAAAATTATAATTTTATAAAATAGTATTTTTTTTAATTATTAAGTTAAAAAATAAAAAAGAGCGGGACAAAAAATTAGGGGTGTCAAATCGTGTTAAAGAGTCGTGTTCGTGTCGTGTCAGGACATGTATATTATACTATATAGGTCAACCCTAATCCGATCCGTTAAGCTTATCGTGTCAAAATTTCAAACCTTAACCCGACCCGTTAACATAACGTGTCGTATCGTGTCAACTCGTTATGACCCGTTAGTAAATATTATGAAATATATTAACACGACATAATATGATTCGTTTCAACCTATTTATGTAAATGAGTTGAATATGTCCAAAATTAACTCGTTTGACTTAATTAAATTTAACATAATTTTATATAAATATTAAAATCATAATATCTATAAGTCTAAATTACAATCTAAACAATAAAATATCAAAATTAAAATTCTAACAAATTTAGATTTAAGTATAAGAATATAATTTTAATTTTAATTTTCTTAGCGTGTTATAACGTGTCATAACGGGTTAAAATAGGTTGACCCATTATCAATCCGTTAAGCAATCGTGTCATAACGGGTCAATCCGTTTTGACCCGAAACCTGTTAAGACTAAACCCTAATCTGCTATTATCATGTCGTGTTCGTGTTGGGTTAACGGGTCGTGTAAGAAATTGCCACCCCTACAAAAAATGAGGAGAAGTGATACACAATACTATATACAATATTTTACAAAAAGTAAGAGTATTTATATAAACTATCTTATAAAATACATATCACTTTATAAAAATATCCTTATTTTTATAGGAAAATGATAAGATTAATTACAATTTTTTTTACTACCAATTTCCTACTATTTTTGTATTTGATTTTTTTTTAAATTTTTTATATTTTACTTGATGATTAAGAAAGTGATTATTAATAAAAATACATATATATATATTTTAAATTTTTTCTTAATAATTAAAGATATTAAAAAAATACTTTAAAAAATAATAAAAAAATAAAATATTTGAAATACAAAATAAGTAATAAAGGGGTAATAATAAGATAGTAACCCTATCACTACTACTTTTATAAGATATTGTATAAAGTATTATATATAATCTTGTGTATAATATTGTGCGTCTAATTTTTCAAAAGGGTTATAATACACTTCTAATTTGTTTACCACTAATTTATCATTCTTAGTAAATTTTTTTTTTGTTATTTTATTTGAATTTTTTTTTAACATCCTTAAACATTAAGAAAAAATTTAAAAAATATACAATATTATTAATAATTACTTTCTTAATTATTAAATAATTTTTAAAAAAAAATTAAAAAAATAATAGAAAAGTGATAGATGGATAGTAAATCTTATCATTATTCTTTTCAAGAAGAGACTCCAACGGATTTCCGATTTTTATCCCATGATTGTACTTCGAAATACACCAGTTACACAGATTGAAAAATGCTAGACGTACACAAACTTTTACGTGCAAACTTGTACGTATTGACGTAGCGATGCATTTTTTCCAAAATAAAAGAGGCGAAGCGTCCAGACCTCTTTAACTAGGATATTTTTGCTTTCTTAATTTTTATAGCAATATTAAATATAATTTTAAAATATATACAATAATATTAAATATAATTTTAAAGTGTGAATATCATGAGTACAAAAAAAAATTATAATTATTGTACGTAAAGTTTGAAATGAGTAAAAAAGTGATATTTATAATCTTAAGATGTGCAACATAAGTCTTGTGCACTTTAAAAAAAAAAATTAAAATTTACATGACAAAATTAATTTTAAAAATAAATTCGATTTATTTTTTAAAAATATATACCGAATTTATATATCTTAAAATTGCATGTATTCAGTATTATTATTAAAGAAACTTATATAACTTGAAAATTTAAAAATAAATAAAAATGAGAGATTCCGAATTGATAAAAAAAAAAAAAAAAATTGTAATGACAAATGAAAATGGGTTGTAGTTGCAAATCAAGGAGTGACACGACAGTACGAAAAAAATAGTGCGTAAAAGTCCGCGTACATGTAGCACGCTATGGAATCCAAAGATTGACTTCCAAGTCAAGCTCGTTAATTCTATCCATCCAAATAGAGAGACAACATAGGCAACAGAATTAAAAAACCCACATTTTATTTGCCCAAGGAAAATACCAACTGCCGACACCACTGCAACCAATGGCTTCCTCCTGTCTTTCCTCTCTTCCTCTCTCCCTCTTTCTACTTCTTCTTCTTCTCCTCCTCCTCCACCAACCTTCCTTCTCCACAGCCAATCTCCACAAAACCAGTCTCCTCAGAGCACGATTTCCCTCCCAAAACACACCCATCAAGGAAACCCCTCCGACTCGAGTCTTTGAAGTAACCAAGCCCATCGAACTCCCCAAATCCAAGCCTTGCTCTTACCTCGTCCTCCAACATGATTTTGGCTACACTTACGGCAAACCCCCTGCTCTTGCAAATTATACCCCTCCTTCACAATGCCCATCTGAAAAATTCTCCAAGATTGTCCTTGAATGGAATGCAACCTGTAAAGGCGGCCAATACGACCGCATCTTCGGCGTTTGGCTCGGAGGGGTCGAGCTTCTTCGTAGCTGCACGGCAGAGCCGAGGGCAACTGGGATCGTTTGGACTGTTGAGAAGGACATTACCAGGTACTATTCGTTGCTTATGAAGAATCAAACACTTGCTGTTTATCTCGGTAGTCTGATTAATAATAAGTATACTGGGGTGTACCATGTGAATATAACCATTCATTTTTATCCTGCTGATAAGAAGTTCAATAGTTATGGGTCGAACTTCGATAGCTCTGTTTCCAAGTATCATTCTCCGGCCGATTTGATCTTGCCCCTTTCCCGAGACCTGCCGTTGACTGATGGGTTGTGGTTTGAGATCGAACATTCCACGGATATTGCTTTGAAGAAATTCAAGCTTCCTCAAAATGCTTATAGGGCTGTGTTGGAGGTTTATGTTTCATTTCATGAAGAAGATGAATTTTGGTATTTGAATCCTCCGAATGAGTACATTAAGGCCAATAATCTTACTGATAAGCCCGGAAATGGACCTTTTAGGGAGGTTGTGGTTAGTCTTGATGGTGAAGTTGTTGGTGCAATTTGGCCTTTTACTGTGATTTATACCGGAGGGGTCAATCCTCTCTTGTGGAGTCCCATTACTGGCATTGGATCGTTCGATCTTACCGTCTTATAATATTGAAACCACGCCATTTTTAGGGAAGATATTGGATGGAAAGTTGCATGAGTTCGGATTTAGTGTAACAAATGCCTTGAGAATTTGGTACATAGATGCAAATTTGCATCTTTGGTTGGACAGCAAGAGCACAAAAGTAACAGGGGAGCTTTTAAAGCACAAGAGCTTGCCCCTTAATTTCTCCGTGGATTCTGATTTTAAGGGTTTAAATGGAACAATTTTTACTAGTGTAAGCAGGTCCATATCATCAAGTGGATGGGTCAAATCTTCCCTTGGGACATTCACAACCAACTGGATTCAAAACCTACACTACAGTAATTCAATGGTGATGGAGAACAATTTGAATTTGCGGCTTGTGAATCAAACCATCCATTTCAATGACAGTGTCCATGCAAAGATGCCATCCTCTTCTGTTTACTCCTCGGAATCGAACAAAAAATTTACCCTTTATTTATACTCCAACAACTTGGATCAAGGAAATGGAACCTCTTTTTCTCTTGCAAATATCACATTGGGATTTAATGAGAAGAAGTCTAAGGCTGTTGGCCTTGAATTATCAGAGAGCTCTCTCGAAAATGTGCAGAATGGGCAGATTTATATTGCTAGAGGATTGGGTAGTACACAACAAGTGTACAAATATGATGGCAACAATTTCTGTTACTTCAGAAATGTGAGCTCGAACTATACCATTCTGTACGATAAAGTGGGAAACACATGCAAAGGATGAACAAAGGCTGATGATTTAAATTTTGGTTTAAGCAGACGGCAGACTTTCGGAGCACGAAGGCCTTTTGTAGCACCCAGTTTTCTTGATAACAATAAAGGAACTTAGATTGTTCATCTTGGTTGATTCTGCAATTTACTCCATAAAATAAGTCCTCTTATTTTATGACATTCCTGAGAATTCCAGCTACCGGTACCACAAATGAAATGTAAGTATATTGTAGTTTGTAATAATTAAGATGGTGACGTACACCTTCTTTACTAATCCGACTTCAAATATTCAGGCAAATTTCCATGCTGTTTGAGACTAGATAACTTGAATGTAAAAAGGGAGCGCCCACGTAGGCCGGCTGACCCATCCCCTTCAGCAACGGAAAACGCATGGCTTACGTTAATTGCATATAACGTATGCCAAACGTTTTTGCCGTTACTTTGGCAGTAATGACTGTCCTTTTAAGACCAGTCGTATGGGGTGACTATATAACCCCTTCATATGTTTTTTGGAACCATCATCTCTCTTTTTTGATTCTCTCTTGGTAAAATATTTAAATTATAGATTTGTGAAGTGTTATTCTATATTAGTGTATTTCATTACTAAGAAAAATGTTTAAAATTTATCAGTCAGAAAAAACTTGTAAAATAATTTTATAAGCTTAATTTGAGGAATTTTATATTCCGCTATATTTTCTAAAATTGTATATGAGCTTTTGTAATTGTTCCCAGTTTATTTTTTTTCTTCTCGTATGTTTGAAATATGCTTGAGGGTGCCATTTTAGTACTCTATTTTTCCTTTTAAAATCCCATCAAAGTGGTGCTGCGTTTTATTTATTTATTTATTTATTTGAAAACTCCATGCAAGTTGTTAAGCGCACCTGCAACGGAAGTGTTTTTTTTTTTTTTTTTTTTTAAAGGAGCAATCGAGCCGCCATAGCAGCGGCTAAGGGTGGTGCAGCGCGCACCGTAATGGTGCTGCGCGCACCACAGTGGCACTGCAGTGGTGCAGGGGCGCACCACAATGGTGCTGAGCCCACCAATGAGGTGGTACGACGCCACAGGAGTGGTATAGGGACCATTTCCGGTGGATAAGGTGGCTGAGTGGTTGCTTGTGGAGGTCCAAGCGGCGGCTGTGTTTTTCTGGTTTGTGAAGTACTGTTCACGTGAACAGTACCCATTCCAAGAAAGAAGATGACTCTAATTTCATATTTGGGCTGGGCTTGGGCCGAAAGGCCTACTGATTTTTGTTTTAAAAAGAAAATAAAACTGGTCTGGGCCATTTCTTGCGGCCCAGAACCGATTGAGCTCAGGTTTTTTTAATAATAAAAAAAAAAAATTGTGGACTGGCACCCATGGGTTTTGAACCCCGAACCTCCTGCTAAATAATAGAGAAAAGCGCACCATTGGACTGCCAGGGGTGGGGGGTTTTAAATATATCTATTATATATTGTTTTTCGTTTCTATGTATTTAAAATTTAAACATATTTTCTTGTATTACATGTGATCTTTTTATGTTTTATGTTAAATATGATTACATGTGAATATATGGTGAAATTCATGCTTTTTTTTAATTTTTATAATGTTATATCACATGTGATCATTTGTTTTTTGTTTTTAGTTTAAATGTGATTACATGTATATATGTATTGAACATATGGATATATGATTATTTTATCATGTATAAATGTTAGATTTGTATGATTAGACATTAGCCTTAATTTATTTTAGTGATAAAATAGATAATCCATACTAAGTAGTCTTAGTTAGAGTTGTCAGTGTAAATTGATAGGCTGAAAGAATTGCAGTAACCCTAGTAAGAATCGTAAATGCATTGTATAGCAATAATACTATGATAGCCCCAATAAGAATTGTAAATACATTGATGGAACAAGAAAAATGGATTGTAATAATTTTATATGAATCATTTTTGTAGACTGGCTCAAATGGTTTTTATGGTTGGTGTACCTATCTTTGTAGACTGGTCCAACAGGTTACTGCAATTTTAGATAGTGGGAGTATGGTTGAGATTTAGGATTAAATCTTCCATATTTATTTTAAATTTGTGTGGAAATTAGGTTAGAAACTTAATAATGGGATTTTATGGCGCAATAGATGATTTTGAAGCCTAGCAATTTTTTGATCTTGGGACATGTCTAAATTATTCTTGATTGCGACTGTTCTGTATTTCTTTCATGGTGACTTTTTCTAGCTTGGATGGACGTGACATATTTCTTAGATGTGTGTGTGTGTGTGTAATATCCATTCTTTGCGTGTTGTAGTGAAATGACATTCAAGAGTATAGTTGTCGATTTAAACAAAGAGGAAAAATTGGATGGAGGAAACTATGACATATGGTATCGCAAGATCTAGTATGTCTTAGATAAACAAGAGGTCGTAGAGGTCTTGTCTCACTCCCTGACTAAGCGTAAGGAAGGGGACTTGGAACAATACAAGTTAGATGAATTAACCTATACTAAATGAGCTAAGAAAGAAAAATCGGTGTGCGCGTATAATAATGTTAAGCAACATGCATAATGATTTATAGTGTGAGTTCGAGACCTATGATACTGCCCAAAGCAAGTGGGAGACTTTGAAGCTGAAATTTGGTAGAACTTCAGCTATTAAGTTGCGTGGATTAACTATGAGATTTGACTCCTATAAGATGCGCTTTGATCACACAATGAAGTAGCATCTTAAGGTTATGTTGACCATGATCTGCAAACTTAATTTGGCAGGAAATAACATGACTGATGAACATCAAGTCCAGGCAATGATAAGATCACCACCGAATTCTCGCGTTACTTGGAATTGGAGGCTGAGCGCCTAAAGCTACTAAGCCCAATCATTCGGCCTATGTGGCTTAGTCTGGTTCGCTCAAGGCATCAAAGCCTAAGTGCAAGAAGTCTAAGAATGAGGTAACTACTGGACAAGTTAAGAAAGTATTAGAAATTTCTTAATGCAAAAAATGGGCAAGCATGAGAAGAACAAGTCAAAATTAAAGTGTTTCAACTGCGGAAAGAAAGGCTACTTCACTCGTGACTGCACTGAGTCGAAGAAGATACACTCTGACTTTTCTCGCATTGTTTTTATAACTATCCATGTGATAGTTGTTCATTCCTATCTTGTGTAGACTGTTAATTCAGAAGCGACCGAACACATAGCGCGAGACAAAGTCGAATTTGTGGAGTATCGCTAGATTCCAACTGGGAGCCATCATTTTAAGGTGGGAAATAGAGCTAACGTGGAGATACTAAGATTTGGTACCTACAAGCTGCACTTGTGGGGTGGCCGCTCTCTTTTCCTCCACAATATGCTATTTTGTCCTGAGATCTGACAAAACTTATTTTCTTTAGTTACTTTATTAAGACTTAGTTTTCAGATTGTATTTGAAAACAATTACATTTCTTTTTATTTGGGCCATGTCTTTTATGATAATGCTTTTCTTCAAGACGGTTTTATGTTATTGGATTTGGATTATTCAAATATGAATAAGTCTATTGCTTTTCATTCTGCATCTGGTAATTTGGATTCATATAAATGACATGTTAGGCTTGGCCATATAGGATAAGATAGAATGACTCGGTTAGCCAGAGAAGGCCTGATAGGCAATCTCGCTAAGGTCATCTTGTCCACATGTAAATATTGTCAAATGAAAAAAGTTAAGAGAAAACCGTTTGAAAAAATCACTAGGGCATCTTTTCCATTACAATTAATCCACTTAGACATTAGTGGTCCAATGAGTGTGAGGGTAAGACACGAAGGTGTCTACTTCATCACATTTATATATGTATTTTCACGTTATGGTCATGTCTACTTAATCTCTCATAAATCTAAAGCATTTGAGTGCTTTAAGCGATATCTAAGAATGATTGAGAATTAGTTAGACAAGAGTTTAAAAATTCTAAGAACCGACCGATGATGAGAATATCTCTTTGAGCAATTTAAAAGGCTTTCTGATAAAAAAATAAAATAAATAAATAAATAAAAAAACATTTGACAATGCCAAGTACGCCATAACAAAATGGTGTGACGGAAAGGAGAAATTTCTTTTTGGCGAAATGCACTTTTGACTGCTACCTATATTCTTAACCAAGTGCCCTTCAAATCAGTAACTTTCCCCCTATATGAACTATGGACCGACGAGTAGAGGTGCCACCCGTACCATATGGTGCGGGGTAGCCTCCTCTCCGCACACCGCCCCGCATAGGGCAAGAGATGAGATTTCACCCCCACCCTGATAATGTGAGGGGTAGAGTGCGATGCGAATTCTAAAAGTGATCAAAAATACATTTTAGACCCAAATTATAAATTTAAAATTTGTAATTATGACTATAATTTAAAAATCATATAACTTTTAAATTTACTATGCATATTTTGTGTAAGTTATAGTGTAGTAGTTTTTAAACTATACAATTTTTAAATTTACTAGTGCATATTTTATGTAAGTTCTAGTTTTTAAACTATGTAATTTTTAAATTTGCTAGTGCATACTTTGTGAACAAGTCTAACAAATTGTAATATATATTATATACACAGTTAGTAAAGTATAAATATATATTAATATATAAATATAGTTATGTTTATATATATATATAAATATTTATGTTTACATATATATTAGGGGTGTTCATCCGGGTTGGGTTGTACCCGGCCCGATTTGAAATTTTAATATATTTCTTAATATTTTGATTTTTTTTTCAAAAAAATTGAAGAAAATTTTAAATCCGAGTTCCGGATTTGGGAATCCGGAACCTAGATGAACACCTCTAATATATATATATATCTAAGTATGATATATAAATATATAAGCCTGGGCGAAATGAAGGAAATGTGGGGTAGGGTTGAGCCCTCCCCGTCCCCCTCCCTCGCTAGGGGGGTAGATGCTAGGCAGGGCTACCCTGTTCCCGCATATGCAGAATGGGGTTGCCAATGTCGCCACGCGGGGGTGGGGCGGACGGGGGCGGGGTGAAGGGCCCCGCTATCTACTCCTATCGGCGAGAAATCCAATTTGAGTAACTTGCAGTTATGAGATTCAACAGATTTTGTTCACGAATTTCTCATAAGTATGAGAAGTTAGGCTCTAAAGGAAAAAAATGTATGTTTATAAGGTACTCAGAACACTTAATAAGGTATATATTAATAGATGAACAAACTGATGAAAGTGTAACTAAAATTGAGTCAAGAGATGTGAATTTCATTGAAGATGAGTTTTCAAGTAGAGATGTGATTGATTGATAGGAGTTTAGAACTTCATGAGATTGTAGAACAAGAGGAAAGTGCTCTAAGGAATTTAGTTGAGAATGAGGAAGAAATTTTTCAAGCTTATACAAATTATAAAAAGGACTTGAATTCAAGTGGGAGCACACCGCTTGTCAATCAATCATAACAATCTCAACTGTATAGAAGCACAAGTGAAAGTATTCCCCGTTGTTATTTTGATATTAAATGGGAAGCTTTTATAGTAGCTCCGCATGACGATAATGAGCCTATGACAATTTATGAGGCTCTCTCATCTTCTATTAGAGATGAGTGGATGAAAGTACTTAATAATGAGATTGATTCTATGAGGACTAACCAGGTTTGGGATTTGGTTGATCTATTGACAGGACATAAAACTATTGGGAACAAATGGGTTCTTAAGGTCAAACGCATGTCGAATGGATTAATAGATAAGTACAAAACTCGCTTAGTGGTGAAAATATATACCCAACAAGAAGGTATAAACTATGAGGAAACATTTTCACTAGTGGTGGGATTTCCCTCAATTCGCTTGATTCTAGCTATAATAACAAATAAGGATTTGGAACTCTACCAAAGGTCAAGAGTACAAAGTGTGCAAGCTTAAACAATCTATATATGGCCTAAAGCAATCATCTAGACAATGATACTTCAGATTCTATCAAGTTATTCTCTCGAATGAGTTTACAATGATCATGGAGGACCATTGTGTCTATGTCAAAAGGTCCAAGAAGAGTTTCATTATGTTGTTATTGTATGTTGACGACATACTACAAGTTAGAAATGATAAAGGATTAATATTTGCCACAAAAGAATGGCTATCCTTCAATTTTGAGATGAAGGATATGAGTGAGGTAAAATACATTCTGGGAGTTAAGATTTACAAAGATTGCTCAAAGAGACTTTTGTGTTTGTCCCAACGGGACTTACATAAATAAAGTTCTCAAATGCTTCCTAATAAGTAGATGTAAACCCATTGACACCCCTGTGCAAGAAGTGAGAACTTGTCCAAAGAGTTGTGTCCTAAAACTCAAAGAGAAAAGGAAAAGATGGCCTTTGTCCCTTATGCTAATATTGTGTGTAGTCTAATGTACGCAATGATGTGTACTTGGCCTGAGATATGCTATGCAATTAACTTAGTGAGTAGATTCCAATTTAACTCTGGACTGGCTCATTAGAAAGTAGTCAAGAGGATTATGCGATATCTCAAGGGAACTGCGGATTATGTACTGTGCTATCAGGGTTCAGATTTGCAGCTAAGAGGTTACAGTGATGCTGATTGGGGCAGTGACCTATATGAGGACAAATCAACTACTGAGTATATCTTTATACTCAATAATGGCACCTTTACATGGAGCAATAAGAAACAACCCTGTATAGCTTTATCCACCATTGAGGCAAAATACATAGTTTGTTCTGCAGTAGTTCAAGAACTATTTGGTTATGAAGGTTCCTCAAGTATTGAGACATTGGCACGAATATTTCAGATCCAGTGACGATATTATGTGATAGCATGGCAGCTCTCGCAAATGCTAAGGACTCAAAATATCATGGAAGAATCAAACACATAAATTTCATATATCACTACATCAGAGACATAGTAACGCAAAATGAAGTGGTTCTGAAACATCTTTATACGAGTTGCATGATTGCTGATCCCTTAACAAAGTCTATTGCAAAAGATGTCTTTGAGATTCATGTTAGAAATTTAGGATTGCGTAAATTGTAAATGTAATTTGTGTTTTAAATGACATTGAGATGTAACATTTTCTTTGGAACATTAATACAATATGATTTAGTACTTGTCCTCTAGCACTTGAGTAACGAGTAGAGATGAGACAATGTGTCCCTAAGTATTTGTCCAAAATAATAAGTTAGTTGACACAAAGATATGTCGTCTTAGTGAGAGCTAAGATGAGGTCTATTGAGAAGATTATGTATGGATTACCCGCCATCCATGTAGCCTATGGTTAGCCAAATGCGAGATTTTCTTTTATGCCTTGGAGGTGTGCAAATAGAGAAAATTAGGTTAGAAGTTTAAGGAGCGGTTAAACTAAGATCTGTACAATGTTGATATAGACATATACTCTTTGAGAAAGAGAAATTCACCGTAACATATTCTTATTCGACCATATGAGTAAGTGAGTAAATGGTTCATTTCTTTTTCACTGTGTAAGGTTTATTTTTTAAGTGTCCTTTATCTTTGACCATGTCACAAGACGAAAGTTGTGATGTTTGCTACTTTGGCATGCTATCTATAGTCATGATTGATAGGGTTTAAAGAGGCATTGTTGGAAAAGTGGTTCGACCAAAATTGAATGACATAAGTGCAAAGGGAAGACTCTTCGATATCATATCTTCGATAATGTTTGTTAACATCAAACTATGACACTACATATTGGTAGAGGTTAAGGTTGTGAACACATTGAAATGATTTGAAAGTAATCAAGTATTGTTCTGAGTTTTTTCTTTAACTCAAGAGGGCTTGAAAATGCTTTACCTTGATGCGATCAAATGAGTCTAGGACATGACCAGACACTTTAGGGATGTAATTATGCTGGTCTTCTCTAGGAGAGATTTGGTATAAGTTCTCCCACCTTTCTATAGATATGTTTGATGGTCGCACGACTTATATGAACAAGAATGAGAACTTTAGAGATATGCTGACCTCCTGGGGTTATGTCCATTGTGTGCGAGTGAGGAATGTAAGAAGGGGGGCCCATGTGGGGTTGTCCCCTCTCCATCAACAACGGAAAACTCATGGCTTTAAAAGCCATGCGCTAATTGCATATAACGTATGTCTTAAAGCTATATGTTTTTGTCATTACTTTGGCAGTAATGGTTGGCCTGCCAGCCGTATGGGGTGGCTATATATAGCCCCCCTCAAATGTTTTTGGGAACCATTTGAAAAAGGCAAATCTCTCTCTCTTTTTGTTCTCTCTTGATAAAGTACTAATGCTGTGAGTTTATTAAGTGTCATTCTAGATTTATACTACGTAGTGCACTTCGCCACTAAAAGGAAACTCTTGGAATTTGTTATTCTGGATAAACTTGTGGAGCAATTTTATAAGCTAAGTTTGAGGTATTTTTCTACTGTATTTTCTAACATTAAATAAACACTCTTATTATTTACATAAATTTGTGAGAGAAATTTGCTAAGCTACAAAACTCTGTCATGACATAAATAATATAGAAAAAACAGTTCAAAACTTCGGTTTGGCAAGTATATTGAGTACTATACATGTAATTCAAACTGTTGTTCTTTTCACCATATGAACCACCGAGCCAATGAAAAGGTTCCTGAATATGACTATACGTATGTAGGGTGCTCAAGGGGATACACATGTATACTTGTTTCATATGAGATTTGCCATGTATAGCCAGTATGCTTTCAGAACTTCCATGTTCTTGTAATAGTCGAGTTTTTCAGGTAACAAAACCCTCTCATTCTGTTTATTTGTGCTTTGTGTTCATCAAATCATAAACTCTCACAGAGGGATGCTCACTTTTATTGGACATTTTATTAAGGGGCAGAGATTGCTTAATTCTATTTACTAATTACGATGAAACAATAAATCTTGTTAGAAGTGTATAGTTGTGTTATGCAAATTAGTCAAATGACTAATTTAGGAAATAGAAAGAATGTTTTCTGAATGCTTAGTTTACTCCTAGTTTCTGAATGGCTCATATTCCTACCGTTGTTAAGAGTACAACCAGCGAGAAGTTTGCTTTACATGCTCATACGTCAGCTTGAAGCACCTACCCTGAGGAAACTAGAGTGACAAGAATAGTCATACAGTGACTTGAAGAATGTGGTTCATTTTCATCCTTTAACTGATTCCTCGTCTCGCTTAGATCCTTTGATTCTGTGTTGAAAGAGTCTAGAGACTAGATTGTTGTCAACCTCACTCCATGATGGTTATATCTTACCATGCTAATACGCCCTGCAGTCACAAAAGATGGAGCTAATTCTGAAAAGCTTACTGAGGGAGCTACAGATCCTCTTGTGGGTACTAATTAATTGGCAGTTGAAGATTATTGTTCTGATCTAAAATAAACTGTACTGTCATTTGATGGGAGAAAACTGGTAATTGAGTTGTAAGCAGTTTCCAGACAACATCTTCCCTTTAGTACAACTATTAATGCTATAACCAAGTTGACACACTGGAGCCATGGGTCATCAAAGAGGTAGAATTCCCCCCCTCCTCCCGCCCCGGCCTTCACTACACGCCGCCGATGAACTCCTTGCTTCAATCCATTCTTTCACTTTTGGGCAAGGGCTGATAATAGCTGTGGTAATAAATGTAGCGGAGCCCGGAGACCAACCCGAGCTGTCGTTTTGGATAGTCATCTAGGGACATTAAACGTAATTCTAGAAGTGAGTTGCCAAAAAAGAAAAAAGAGAAAAGGTTTCGAGTCTTGGCAGTTCAAGTGAGAGTTTATCAGGCTAGTTGTTTAGTTTTATGAATGGTATTAAGTAATTCCCCATTTCGTTCAATATATTCTTCAGTCATATTAACCTTTCTTCCAGTTGAATTCGCATCACAATCCTATGCAGGTTTGGATGAGAATGTGAGTGCATGATGGTTAATACCTGAAACTGATACCGATGCAGTCCGGAATATAAAATTTTGGTTCTGGACTCGGTTTCATTTGCACAACAGATAAAAGGCAATGCAGCGAGATTAGAGAATGGACTTTATGAACAGTACATCTATGATGTATCGTATTCTACCATATTATGGAGTGCAAGTTTTCATTTTTTTTTTTTTTTGGAAATTGTTCGAAGTTTTAAAGTTCCGACATTTGCCAAACGTCCAAGAATGGTATGACTAAAAAACTCTCCGCGTTGACCCAATTCTATTCAACTTCATCAACCCATTTCACAAAAAATGTATTTTCGTTTGTTGGACTCAAAATTAGCATAAAGTCAAGGGTCCAAATGTTTGTACTTTAGTTTAAATGTTTGTCTTATTTAAAGATGAGATAAAATGAGTTTTGAATAATAATAAAATAAGTGGTTGAGATGAGTTAAAATTTAAAATAAATAGTTGAGATAAATTTAAAATACAAAATGAGTTATGAAAAATAATAAAAGAAGCAGATGTTATTGTTTCATAGCTTCAATAACAGATCTGCAAATAAATTTATTCAAGGAATACACAATAATTCATAATCTAAATTATTCGAAAAAAATGCAACACTCATGTCAAGTGTTTAAGAGATATTTAAATACGAGAAATGTTTTGGCCATCAAAATATTCTCTAAAAATAAATTATTAAGTCCACTTGGATTCGGAGATGAGATGAGTTTAATTTATTTTTTAATATTATTATTATTTTGGAATTTGAAAAAGTGTGTTGGGATTTGAAAATTATGTATTGGGATTTGTGTTTTATATAAAAAATTATAAAAATATAATGATGAAATGAAGATGAGTTGAGCTATCTTCGAATACAAACGGGGCCTAAATTGACGTCATTTAATGTAATATATAATATTATAAAATTATTTTTATTGTAAAATAAATTTAAAATATTATATAAAATTATGTGAAAATCTAGATTTATTTGTACAATATTTTACCGATTGAGATTAAGAAAGTTTTTAAAGCCTGGAGTCGGAAGAAAATTCCGTCCAATTAATGTTAAAAAAGCTGAGATCAAAATGTGGTAACGGCGTAACGCATGGACAACAATTAGAACATCAATCTGATTTTCTTTATTAATAAATATCAAAATAATCAAATCTATCATAATTAGAATATTAATATTAGTTTTATCAAAATTTATCATAAAAAAATATATAAAAAAAATATATAAATTTGTATACACATTAAAAAAAATTGATCATATTTAATTAAAAATGAAAAAAAATAAAAAGAATAACATAAATTTTTTTTACTTTATTTTTAAATAATAATTCATTAAATTTAATAATTTTGATGAGATTAACATCAATACAATTAGGATCTTAAACTTTTTCAATGTTTTTTTCGATTTTGGGGATAAATGATTTTCCAAATGGGTTTCACTTGTTTGATGGGCGTGTGGGTCTTATTCTTATGTTCTCTCTATCCTCCATGTTCTGATCGCTATAATACACTCAATTGACACACCGCTGCCAGAGAGATAAGAAAACCTCTCTCACTCTCGTCCGAAGGTTTCTCAGAAATGGGCTTCTCTTCCCCAACCAGGTCATCTCTCTCTCTCTCTCTCTCTCTCTCTCTGTTGCTAATTTCTTCTCGTTTGGAATTCTGAATTTTCTTTTCGGTTTACATGCAGTATGGTCTGCTGTTCTCTGGGATGGAAATCTTCAAGCTTGTTCGTTCACTCAGGGTTAAAGTCTAGCTCTCCCAGTGGAGCTCTCTTTTCTCCCAGAAGAAAATGCCCAACTACAGAGTTCCGTGTAGCATGCTCTTCTTCTCCTGGTTTGATTGCTTTTCCTCTGATATATACGTATATGTTCTTAAAACCATGGGTCTCTGTCTGAGAATGGGTTTCCTTTTTCTTCTTTGGTGAAATTGGTGGATGCATTATAGTTGGCAATGGGTTTTATTGAACGCACAGAAATTCAATCGGTAACAATTCTCGAAAACAATATCAATTTATGCTTTTCACTACTTGTTTGGAAGTTAGAGTTGTGTTACCCGCCCCCTTTTATTTACTGTAGTATATAGAAAGAACTATGTATATTATGTGAGGACTTTTGTGCTTTGGAATTTCAAAATTCTGCCATATAGAAATTTAAAGTATAAAAATTAAAAAGGACTGGCCAAAGCTAGAATAATTTATGAAATGATTTTCGACAATGGAATTATCCTTAGTCAAGTTTGTATTTGGTATAGACAAGAGAAACCAATTTCCTTGATAATTTCCTGGATTAAATAGCACTAGAAATGTATGTCTTTGAAAATTAATAAGAAAGAGAAATGCAAGATGGAAAAGAGGAGAGGCATTTACAAATGGCTTCTATTTTTTTTTTCTTTATAAGTAAGGAAGAATTTTTTAATCCACATATTTAGGCAAAGTCCAAGTACACATGAAGTATACAAGAGAAAAACCTAATTACAAGCTAATTGCTGTGAAAAGCAGCATAAAAGTCATTAAAGCTAGTCCCATTCAATACAATGGCAGAAGCCCAAGATAACAAAGTATGGAAGAAAAAATCTCTATATTATCAAAACAGCACCATTCCTCTCATTCCAAGACCACATTAGGCATAATGACACCATCTTCCAAAAAGCCGCAATTTGAAGATTTCCCTGGATTCGTGTCCAACTTGAAAATAAGTCTACCACCATCCTAGGCGTTTCCCAAGCAATATCAAGCCCAGTAAAGATTTCATCGCATAAAGCATTACCCACATCACAATGAAGAAAAAGGTGGTCCACCGATTCTCCATTTTTTTTACACATAAAACACCAATACGTTATGATGATGTCGTGCTTTCTCAGCTTGTCAATAGTCAGAATTTTCCCCATAGGAGGCCAGCCAACCAAAGAAAGCAACCTTGAGAGGTACTTTGCTTCTCCAAATGCACTTCCAAGAAATCAATAGAAGAATGGGATGACATTACTTTAGGAAAGGATCCGACGGAAAAGTTCTTATTTTTCAAGTGAATCCAAAGCAATTTATCCGGTCCATCCTTTAAATTCAGTGCATATAACACTATAAAATTCAGTAATGTCCCCCACTTCCCAATCCTAAAGTGCTATTTAATAATGTTACCAAGTGACTAGTGTGGAAATTAAATCTGTGCATTTTACATATTAAAGTGTTGGAAAAAACTGTAGTGGAAATTGAGTTATATTATTGTTTTGAGTGAGGCTAGGAGCTGGATGTGGTGAATTGAGGAGATATACACACTCCAATAGCACTTTGACACGTGTATTTCAAGAGGAGAAAATATAACTGGCCTTGCGTAAGTAAATCCCATACAATCCCTCACCCCCTGTCGTCCTCTCTCATTCTTCCCCCTCTCTCTCTTTCTCTCTCTCTGATGCCGAATGTCTGCTCTACTCTCTCTTTCTCATCAAGCCAGCCGAAGCTCACTTTTTCTCACCCCTCAATCTCTCTCCCCGCAAGCCATCCCCCATATCATCCCAAGATTCACAAAGCTTGTAAACAATCAGATTCAACACTAAATATTGACTCACCAATTTGTCAGATGTTACAGGAAAAAGCATTATAAGGATGAGGATATGAACATTCAGTAATTCTATCCAGCAGAGACCCAGCCAAATTGAGTTCTGGCACTCAGCTGGCTAGAGAGAGAGAGAGAGAGAGAGCAGGTATTCAGCATCAGTGAGGGACAAAGAGGGATAGAGGGGAGAAAGAGAGAGAATCTCAGAATTGTATGGGCTCTACTTGCACGAGTGTGGTTCTATTTTCCTCTTGAAATACAGACGTGTCTACATATTATTGGAGGGTGTAAATCTCCTATATTCACCAGGTCCAGTTTGAAGTTAAACTCCATTGTTTTATAGCTGCTGCACGTCTCAATTACACATTATGTTGTGTTTGGAGTTTTATGCATCTCTGAAACTTTGTCAGTGGTTAATAAATATTTGTTGCATCAGTGTAGATTTCTTAAGTTTTATTGGCATAGCATGTGGCTGGAATGGAACTTGGAAATTATTTCATGCTCAGAACCTTGGCTTCTCTTCACTTCGGACACCATTATCTGTTATACTATCAAGGATCCTTTAACAAATGCTTTTTTTCCTTTGGATTAGTCGGGACTTTGTTCTTGGACACCCGGTGCCAATAAAAAAAACAAATGCTTTATTGTAAAACAATGAACTCAGTTCTTACAGTGTCTGACTGAGGGTTCTTGATTACTTTACCTGCCGCGTTCATGCTTAGGCTGACTATACATGCGGGGACAACCATCACATCTTACTTATATTTCCAGATCCGCTCTTGGTTAAGGCTGCCAGAGGAGATCCTGTAAGTCGGCCTCCAGCATGGATGATGCGCCAGGCTGGAAGGTATATGGCTGTTTATAGAAAGCTTGCAGAGAGGTATCCATCCTTCAGAGAGAGGTCAGAGACAACTGATCTCATTGTTAAAATATCTTTGCAGCCTTGGGAAGCATTCCGTCCTGATGGAGTTATTATTTTCTCTGACATACTGACCCCTCTACCTGCCTTTGGTGTCCCATTTGACATAGAAGAAATAAGGGGTCCTGTTATCCAGTCACCAATTCGTTCTGAAGAGGCACTGAAGGTTTTGCATCCTATTGACTTGGAGAAACTTCATTTTGTTGGAGAATCCCTTAGGATATTACGACAGCAGGTAACTTCTAGACTCATAACATGTCTCTAAAGAATGCCAACTTTTCTGTTTACAAAGTGGTTTTAAATGACACATATTTGTACTATTTATAACTAGTCTTGCTTCTCTTCAACTATTTATTTATTCTTTTATGTAGGTTGGTGGACATGCTGCTGTTTTAGGTTTTGTAGGAGCACCTTGGACAATAGCTACTTATATAGTGGAAGGGGGTACAACACGCACTTATACGAACATAAAAACCATGTGCCACACTGCCCCACATGTATTGAGGTCTCTTCTTTCTCACCTGACACGGGCAATATCAGACTACATTATTTTCCAAGTTGAGTCTGGGGCTCATTGCATACAAATTTTTGATTCATGGGGTGGACAACTACCACCTTATATGTGGGAACGCTGGTCAAGGCCTTATATTGAAGAGGTGAGTTGGAATGGCTTTAACTTCACTGTTGTAGTTATGGATGGATGGAAGAATTGTGTTAATCTGGGCACTGCAATTTTTTTAACACACTCTATAATACATTTTTTTGGAAAGCAATAACTTTAATCCACTAATTAACTGGAAACAGAGCTTTTCTGCCACCCCCACCCCTGTTTATGAATATTGTAGAGCCCAATGCATAACATATGAAAAGTGAATAATTGACCAAGAACGTCATTTCCCCCTACCTATATTATTTTTCATATTGTTGAAATAGTGTTGTATATATTACATTGGACACTTTTATCCTTCTTTATACTTGACAAAATTGCAGAATTCCTAATGCTTTATACTTCTCACAATTGCTTCTTTGTCCTTTCCATCCATTGGTTTTCTGAAATTGCAGATTGTAAGAGAAGTAAAGAATAAATGTCCTCAAACACCACTTGTTCTTTACATTAACGGAAACGGGGGCCTTCTTGAGCGCCTTAAAGGGACTGGCGTTGATGTAATTGGGCTTGACTGGACGGTGGATATGGAAGATGGAAGGAAACGATTGGGTAGGGAGATCAGTGTACAGGGCAATGTCGATCCTGCTTGCTTATTTTCTCCACTTCCTGCGCTGACAGAAGAAATTCAAAGGTTTGCTGGAGAACTTTCTCATCAAATTTATTTAATCTGTAACTCCTTGTGGACTGCTCTTGAGTTTGCCCCATCTTTGACCTTTAGTATGTTCTCACCCCAGGCTTTTTCATGTTGTCGTTTATTGCGTAAATTTTACATAGATTTGACCTCTCCACTCGTTCAAGAAATAAGAGGCAGATAGCCAATATATAATCACGCCAATTGGTGGGGGATGGAGTTGTTATCCCACAGGGTAGATAAATAGTTTATGAAAAAAGTTGCATTAACGAAAAATTCTGAATGCCACTTTTCCTGACTCTGCTAGCATGGATTGGTGGAATATTTATTGTTGCAGTCAAAATGACTAGTGTAACAGGGACGACATGATTGGTGGACCTTTTTATTTATCATAATTACTATTTTTGTGGCTTTGCAACTTTTAAAAAATAAAGCATGCTTGCATTACTTGTATGATGAGATTTTCAAGATGTTTGGCTGGGCTGTCATAAACTGATGGCCGAGATAGGAGTGTGAATTCATGTAATAATTCTGGGTTGTCTGATTAATGGTGCACTTTTTGTTATTGTTGAAAATAAATTTAGAAGTGATTTTCATTAAACTTTTAAAGTTCAACTGGTGGAATTCTTTTTTTCAGGGTTGTGAGTAGTGCAGGTCAAAGGGGACACATTCTTAATTTAGGACATGGTGTTCTTGTGGGGACACCCGAGGAAGCCGTTGCGCATTTTTTTGAGGTTGCAAGAAGCTTGAACTTCGATACTCTTTCTAGAGATCAGGAAGTGGAGGATGCCAAATTGGTAGTCTGAGGATAGTAGTAATTAAGAACAGGCCAACTATTTTGTTTTATCAATTGGATTTTTGTTGATTACAGTTTGTTCTTGCCAAATGCATGCTTAATCTCAGTTTAGCTTGGTAGTTGAGAGCTTGCTTAGAGGTTCTGTACATTCTTGCGGAGCTAATTAGTTAGAGCTTCTTGTTGTATCTGTTATGTATGATTCTTGGGTAGATTTTAATAAAATCTCTATTTCCTTTTTCATCTGTTACCTTTGCATTTACTCTTTTTTCTATCGTTATTTTTGGTTTCTAGTCAAACTTTCAACCCAAGTTTGTTCGAAACAAAACGACGGAAGTGTCTAAGCAAACATCGACCAATATTGGTTGAAACATTACATACAGTCCACCATTCTTCTGGTCTAAATCTTACAAGCAATTTTGTAAAATGTCATACTTTTAATACCATCAATACACAGTTCAGACCAGAAAGGCAGAAATAGTTCATGCTAGTTTTTATATCCATCCATTTTCTGATCAGAATATTCTCAAGACTGCTGTAATGCTCTCTTTAGATTCTTGAGTGCCTTATCGAATGAGATAAACCCCATGAACCAGAATTCATGGCCATCCCTTGTGACTATCTGGATGTACTTGTCTGAAGTGTTCAAGGTGTTAGCAGAAGGATTGACTGCTGCCAACTGATCAAGCTGCACAACAATCTAGATATACACCCAAAACATTAAAAGTTGAAGTTAATATATTGAGAATTGCTCCTCAAAGGAATTATACAAAAATATTTGTACAAACTAACGTGATTTCGTTTGATTTGTTATATCTATTTTATAATAAAAATAATTTTATAATCTAATAAATTATAGTAGATCATGTCAATTTGTAAAATTATTTTTATATAATCGTTACAGTATTTCTCTAATATATTTGGAGGTGGACTCAATGAGACAGCAATATCATCATTGAGTGAAAAACAAAAAACAGAAAAAAAACTACCTTGTAGTACATCCTTTCGGAGTGCCCTGTGGATGAATAATAAGATATGGGCAAATCACTGCAAAAGGCAACTCTTTTATTGGATAAGTAGAGTGTGCCAATAACAGGTCCAGTGGAAGTTGATAAATGGCAGGCATATGACTTTAAGAGCTTCTCTCCTGCCAATACATTAAATGCTTTCTGGAACATATGGTCATGGCCATCAGCAAGTAACCTTGTCCCCTGTGCAAGCCTAGCTATTGCTGCATCCGCGAGATTAGGACTAGTTCGGACTGTACATGTTAAAAGTACTAAATTACTTGTCTCACTCAAAATGTATTTACAAAAGTTAATGAGATAATATGTAGGAGTAAAGAATAAAAGTGAAGAATGCAATATCCTCAGATATATTTTCAGCTAATTATTACTGCAGTTCAGTAATTCTAGTGTTGGAAAGTAGAAACTTCAATGGCAGCTCTTGCAATTTATTTATAAAAAGCATCAATTTATTTAACAAAATAATTAATTTGTGTCTTTCTTGTAGAAATATTATACTTTTTATTTCAATCCCAGTACCAAGATGATTATGTTTATGAACCATAAGAAGGGTTCTGATGCTTCATTGAAGTTAGTCCCGTTTGAATTCGAAACTTACCTTGATTCATCTCTATTTTATCATTATACTTTTTTAATTTCTCATACAAAACACAAACCTCTATATATCTTTTTCAAATCTCAATATACATTTTTCAAATTTCAATATATTTTTTTCAAATTCTAAAATAATAATAATATTAAAAAATTAATTAAACTCATCTTTCAATCCAAACGAGATATTAATTTATCCATCAATGGTGATTCAAGACGGCAGGACTAGCTGCTCTCAAAAACACCAAAAAGGCTTTAAAACAGACAAGACAATTACCCACTTCATACATATATCACGCATGCATATAGCTTAATAGACGGATATACAGAGAAAGATGACAAGTAGGCAACTGGATGGGCTAGAAGACGAACTCTCTTCCTCTATGATTTATCGAAAAAAAGCAAAAAATAAAAATAAAAAATCCAGCTATATGTCACAAAAAAGGAAATTAAATTTATAGATGAAAACTGACGGTGATGCCAGAAGCTTCCGGCCATGGCCTCCGCTCTTTTAGTGACATCTTCGACCCTCTTTCCATACCTATTCAACGTCTCAAGTATCGTATCCGTCGGACCTGCAGCAGCATCAGGGACCAATATATATATATATATATTAGTTAGGCATAATAAAGCAAGAAAGTCTAAAATCAAAGAAATATATTTGAGTAGTGCAGAAGTACGGACGGGTGACAGGTGCAGAGGATGTTGGCGGCACAGGGGAGATGTTGATATAAGGGTTAGGTTGGGGGTGGCTGTCGATAGGGGTGTGGTACTCTGTTCTTGTAATGGGGACCCTTGTATCGTTATTCATTTTGCTCATGTTCTTCTTCTTTCTCCCTTCTCTCCTTCTCTCTGATTCTTTGGGTTTATAAAATGGTGTTTTTGGGTGAAGAATCTGCGTATAGTTTACGTTAAGTGAAAACTGATCACAAGAGAATCCAAGTAAAGGGGTTTATCTCTGTGAGACCAGAATATTGATCATGCTGATCGTGATCAGGGAAATGCTGACCCCAACAACAGAACCACATGAAATGCCTTCCCGATCTTTCGGCAAAAGCCTCCTAAAGCAGATTCGTCGAAATCATAGCGATTCCAAATATATATATATATGAACATGTTCTCTAAGGCCAGAGATCACTTTTCAACTAGGATGTTTAGGTTCTGTTCTCCATTCCAAAAGATAATAGATTAATTAAAAAAAGAAAAAGAAAAGAGAGTGGTTGAATTCTAGGTCATAGATCACAATTCCTTAATTATGATCCACAAGTATACGATCAGTACATTAGATAAATGGGATTTACTATTCATCATTGTCACAGTACACCATACATCATATTTTTTTTTTTTTAAATAATAACAATAATTTCTTTTGTTTTATTCTTTTTATACTTATTGAATTTTTCTACTCACTATCCATATATCACATATTTAATAAAATAAATAAATAAATAAATAAAAAGTGTGATATGTGGTGTGTCTCAAACTCTTGTGTGGGATCATGATGAATAAATTTAAAAAAAAAATCGAATTAAGCTTTTTAATGGCATTTTTTACATCATTATAATTATTTCAAAAAATTCTATTCACTATCTTGATATTAATTATCATCCTTCCATCATCATTTAATTTGGCATCTAATAATTAGATGATAAATAATAAATAATAAATAGTTTTATAATTATTCATGTCAGATTACATAATGATGGCAAAAAATAAAGGTACAACATTTCTCTATTTTTAATTTAGCACTTGATCCGAGGCTTTTGCTTTTGACAAAACTAGGTATTGTGCTGATCATTATAAGAATCCAAAAATATACTATAGCTTTTGGATAATGCGAGTTTGAGAAGAATTTATTAAGACAAGATAATGGCTAAAGGTTTGTGGCAGGGTTGGTATAATTCTCAGCTTTCAAATGGAAGTCTGAGTTCAAAATTCCTCTCTCCTAAATGTATATTAAAAAAAAAATTAAGACAAGATGATGACTTGGAATGAATTTTATATTTCAGTTTTATTTTTTTTTAAATAAAGATAATTTCTAGCAAATAATTTGGGGCGCAAATGATGGGCATTCCCTCATTGGTTTGCATGCATGCATGTTATGGTCACACGTTACATGACCAGCTTGATCATGTATTGGGGTCACCAAATTAAAGAAAAATCGCATATATATATAATTAAGAGATCTGATCTGGATCTCTCAAATTAATGTGCTTTTCTCTTAGCTAGGGTGAGGATTATAGAGGCCGTGCTAGCTAGAGTCGTTTAACAGGTACCTTAATTTGTAGCATACTTCACCACCTCGATCGTCAAGATGATGATGATCGAATAAATATATAACTCGTGATGTACGTGTCGTTGTAAATAATTAAGCTCGATCGATAGCAAAGCAAGCATTACTTCCGATCCAAATTATCAGTACTTTGAGGCAATTATATCATTTTTGTTGTGCGCGCTCATGTGTTTATGGCCTTCCAACATCAATTAAAGAATTATAATTAAATCTTAATAGGACTATCCCATTAATATGCGGTATGGATCTAAATGATATATGGTTGGAAATTAAAAGCTAGCAGCTAGCTTTGAGAGATTTTACAAACCCATTAATGGATTGCATTTGATTTGAAGCTGTCAGCGATCATAGTATGGATTAAATTATATATAATCTTACCATAAAAAGAAAAATATATATATAATCTTATTTCAAACAAGAAACTAATTGATTTGCGGCCAGCTGGTAGATTAGTTAATTTGCTCCAGTCTTGATTCCTTTTAGTGCATGAATTCAATCAATACTCTCAATTACTTGTGTGCAAAGATATATATAACATATATGTATGTCTCTGTTAGTTTGGAAACTAATTGATCGATTATATGTATCTCATAATAAATTGAATGAATCACAATTAAGGGTTTGAGCCGATTATTAACTTTTCTCTAAAGATGGGATTTTCTATGTAAATATATATATATATATATTATATACAGAAGCACTTATAAGCAGTCGGACTATTATTTGAAGAATAGTATAATCTAGCCCTCCTTTCACATGCTGCCACATCAATAATTACACAATACTCTCAATAGTCTCCACCACACAGAATAGCATCATTTGTGAGAGACGTATTTGCACAAACCCCTCCCTTTCATCTCTTACATCTTTATCTTCTCGTTGCCCCTCCCTATACTCTCTTCCATCTCTTTGCATCGTTGCCCAAGAGCAAAGTCAATTCCATTGTCACTGTAATATATATATATATATATATATATATATATATATTATATACAGAAGCACTTCTAAGCGGTCGGACTATTATTTGAAGAATAGTATGATCTAGCCCTCCTTTCACATGCTGCCACATCAATAATTACACAGTACACTCAATAGTCTCCACCACACAGAATAATATCATTTGTGAGAGACGTATTTGCACAAATCCCTCCCTTTCATCTCTTCCATCTTTATCTTTTCATTGCCCCTCCCTATACTCTCTTCCATCTCTTTGCATCGTTGCCTAAGAGCAAAGTCAATTCTATCGTCACTGGAACGTCCCAATGGAAGGTCTAAATCACATGACCTATACTCCAAAAGAACTAGTTAATGATACAATGAAACCCCATTTGGACTTTATAAAAAGACGTAAAAAGTACTTTTACTTCCCAAGAAATGTGAAACCCCATATATCACCTTTCTCATATAGGGTATCATATGCAATCTACCCCCTAAAATACTCAACGTCCTCGTCGGATTTGTCGTTGTAGGTAGCACGGATTGAATCCCACATTTCTGATTGGGATAGGTTTTGATACTATTTGTAACGCCTTAATAGAAGGCCCAAATCATATGACCTAAATTCTAAAAGAATTAATCAATGATACAAATGGAATCCCATTGAAACTTTATAATGAATAAGAATTTATCATTTTCAAGCAATGTGAGATCTCATACACCACTTACTTTTATTCTTATCATATGGGGTGTCACAGCCACCATCTCAATTCGATGCCAATTGACCGTCTATTGCCTACCTTGGTGTTTCCCACCATCTGACCCACACAAATTTTGCACCATCTCACCCACAAGTATGGTCCAATTCTCTTCGTTTAACACGGCACTAAACCCCTCATCTTCATCGCCTCCTACAACCTTACCTACCAAGCCCTTGTTAAACACGGCGGCACCTTTGCGAGCCGTCTTGTAGTCGTCCCTATTGCAACAAGCACAAAGATTTTGTGGATTTACCTCTTTCTCATCACACTCATTTTGACTATTTCTTTTTCCATTTTCAGTTGCTAAGATTTTTTCTTCTCACTGCATACAAATTATTGATGGCTTCCCTTTAAGAACAAAACTATTGGACCATATCCACCACATTGTGTTTATCTTGTTTATTCGCTTCGCTTTCAGAGGACTCGGCGAGACTCAAATCAAAGAAGTTGAAGAAATACAATATCAACTTCTTGTCGTTACGAGCAGTCCAGCATATTCGATACCTTTCCCAGACTGGAGAAGTTGTTTCTTAGGAACCGTTGAAATATGTAATTACAATTCTTTAGTGATGGCTGCGTTTTTTTTTACTACGTTTGGTACCAATCCTTCGTCCTATGCTTGGAATAGATAAGGTAATGGGTCACTATGGATATTAGCCTTTGTCGCTAGAGAAGATGAAGTCGTGCAAACTCCAACAATGCAAGAAGGAGTTGCAAAGGGGCAGTCGTGCAAGAGGGGGTGTGAACTCCTAGGCGTGTGAGAGGTACAGGTGGCAGAGAGCACCTGCCACAAACTGCCCTCGCCCCATTCATACGAAAGGGCTGTAGTGGAGGCGGGGGATGGAGGGGGCTCAGCCCTACTTCGTAAATCCTCTGCCCCACTCCTATAAAACGATGTCGTTTTGTCATAGACAAAATGATGTCATTTATCTTGATACATCTGGGCCCTAATTTCTCTCTCTCTCTCTCTCTCTTCTTCGTCTTCCATCATCGTCGCCTATTGCTCATCGTCGTTTCCATTTCTACGTCCATCATTGACACCATCTCCATCAACCTACATCGTCGTTGTCTAAGGTAAGCCTCAATCCAAAAATAATAACTTTTATAGTTTTTTTTATAATGAATTTAATTTTATATCTTATTGAGTTATGAAGATTGAAAGATGATTGGGATGAAATGGAGATGAAGGATGAAAATTTGTGAACTGTTGTTGTGGATTTGAATTGTGCATGTATTTGAACTTTGAATGTTTGTTGAGTTGATGTGCTTGAATTGAATGTTGTGAAACCCTAAACTGACTTACGGGTTTTAATCTTTGAAACCCGTAAATTAATTTAGGGTTTCAAATTGTAACCTTAAACTAATTTAATTAGAAGAGATATCCTGGGGGTCCGTCGGTCCGACCACCTACCTTTTCCCAGCAGCCTTAAATCTGGAGGGAGCCGATCCCGATGGCATGTGGGGTGTCGCTCACGATGGCCAGCAGCGACGGGGGCTAAACTTAGGCCGAACGCTCCTATAAATTCATCTTTATTTTATTTTTTATTGTGTTTTTTATTATGTTTTTTATTATATTTTTTTATTATATTTTTTATTGTGTTTTCTAAATTTTATTTTTTATTATATTTTTTATTGTATTTTTTATTATGTTTTTTAAAATTTTTTGTTGTATTTTTATGAGGGTTGGTCATTACATTAGGCCCGACTAGCCCCCAGCGTTACCCTAATTAGAATTCCAATCCTTTATAATTAGGAGTTCAGATTGGACTCTAATTATGATTCCAATCCTTTATAATTAGGATTTCAATCTTTGAGTAATAAATTCCAATTAGATGGGGACATTTTTAAGCAAACTTTAGCTAGTGAGACTTTTACTAATTTTCTAAGGAAGATCCAAGTTTCGACTTTGCACATCTATTTTGGTTTGAAAAGAATGGATGACTAGACTCTTAGTCTGCGTTTGGATGTTGAGATGAGATGAGCTGAGTTAGATTGAGTTCAGTGAGTTGAAATGATAGAATAAATTTTGTGGGGTCCACCTAAAATGAGTTTAAATGTGTTTGGATGTTAAAATGAATTTAGATATATTTATGGGAAGTTGAATAAGTAGTGGGTCCCATGTGTAAAGTAGTGTTAAATTGAAAAAAGTTGTGAGTCCCTCGTATAAAGAGATTTTGAGTTGAAATGTATTTAGTAATTTAATAATTAGGTATTTAGATGTTAGACTTAATTTAAAAGTAGACTGAACTGAGTTGAACTCAGTTGTGTTTGATAACCAAACCCAGCCTTAGTAATAATAAGTCGAGAAGTAAATCTTGATTTTGACAAAGATCATGGTCAATCTATAATTTCTGCGTGTTTTTCTTTATATCATGTATGTATATATGATCATTATGTCCAAAAATAGACTCATTTTAGGTTATTTTGATATTGCAAGAATATTTCTTGTTTTATTTCAAATATATATATAATTTCTTCCATCATACAATTAATCATATTGTCAATATACTAATGCTGATTTTGAAAGCATGATTATCTCTATAATAATGTTGTTTTTGTGCATTTTATGTTTGTAAGATTATTTTCACAAAAGGTTATATACAAATTAAGAGAAAATTCAAGAGTTTGGATTGCTGGTTATTTTACATTTTTGGTGCATTTTGTTGATGTTTTTGATTGTTTCTTGCTGATTATTGGTTGTTTTATTTTTAGAATTGTGACTTTTTTTCGAGAAGTCTTCTACTCTTGCATATTTTAGTGACAGTTGTCATACCCCTACCATACATACCCAAACACCTAACCCCACGGATCCTAATCCTAATCCCACCGACCCTTGCCCTGCCCTCAAGCCCCACAAAGCAAGAAACTCATTTCCATAGTTTGGTCTCACTTCACCAAACTAGAAGGTGACAACCCTAATAAACCCCAAGCTAGCTAAGAAAAACTATTGCGATAAACCTTATAGGTGCCACTATAGGAAATATGATACGTTATAATTAAAAGTGCATTTAAAAGAACAATGCAAGAAGATCCTTACAAGGAAAGAGTCAATTTAGACTAGAGATTGGACTTAAAAGAATGGCAGATGAAAGTAGTGGGGGTTCTAGGTTGAAGGGGTATGGGTACGTTTGGATGGTGAGAAGTGTCGAAAATTATTTAGAAGAGTTATAAAAAAGTAATGAAAATTAATAATAATATATTGAATAATAATGAAAAATAATGAAAAATATTGAATAGTAGTAAGAATGAAGTAAAAATAATAAATAGTAGCGATGTATTTTGCTAATACCTGATAATACTTCACTTGCTTAACCTAGATTAAGTATGACCCTAAAGAGTGTAGGATATACTTAGCTCATATGGTCATCATAGATATTGAGCTATCTTTTCAGGTTGTTGATGGGATAGGATTCCAAGTATATTCACATTGCTTGAGATCTAGGTTTAATATTCTCTCCCGATACTGTGACAAAAGATGTTAAAAAGTATTATAAAAAAGAGAAGGATTTATTGAGGGGATAGTTGGCGGTTAAGTTGTTTGCCTCACCACCGACACTTGGACATCAGTCCAGAATTACAATTACATGTCTTTGACTATATGCATTTAATTGATTGTGATTGGACATTACAAAAAAAGATTATAAGATTTTGTCAGGTTTTTTTATCACAAAGGTAAGATGGTTGGGAGGGTCCATTACAAGAAATATAGGTTTTTGCAATGTTTTTTAATGTGTGGCAAAAGAATTGGATGCAGATGGGGAGTATTTACTACGGTCATTAAGTCGATGGTAAATAATGGGGCGCAATTATAATAACAATACGATATTAGTGTCTAGACCTTTGTGGTGGCGAAATGTGATATTGTTACAGTGACATTATCGTCGCAATAAATATTCACTGTTAGCGACGCACGCTTGCTTGCTTCCAATGCCCTTTTTTAACTTTAACTAATCGTAGGATAAGTTGCATATGCGGCTTTTATTAGAACCATTAATTGCCCAATTGAAAGGGCAAAGAAAGAATGAAAGCAAAAACCAAAAGAATCTACAAATACTTTTATCACTCAACATGGGTAGATATGAAAAGGACTCGATCTTAATTGTGCATATACAATGTGTATATATTATATATATAGATATTAATAGTCCAAAACTGAAATGAGTAAACAACTATTCATTAACGAAGCAAGCAGCGTCGCTAGCAGTGAATATTTATTACGATAATAATGTCGTCGTAAGAATATCACCTTTCGTTGCTACAAAGGTCCAAACACTAATATCGCACGATTCTTATAATTTCACCCTATTATTTACCATCGACTTAATGACCGTAGCAAATACTCTCCATTTGCATCCAATTCTTTTACCACACATTAAAAAACGTTGCAAAGACCTATATTTCTTATAGTGGGTGTCACTTAATTATTGGCGGACTGTTAGTTGGGAAACATTAGACTGCTTGATGCTAGGGATTTCTCATACATATAGGCTAATTAATTAATTACATGGGTTAGTACTATCTTATGCATTGTGATCCAACATATCTCCGTCTCAAAATTGCTTACGTTCAATTGACCGGTATGCATGGTTCATTTCAATTTCCATGATTTTTCTCAAATAGTTATGTTTTTTTTTTTTTTCTGATTTCCAGGCATCAATCAACTTGGCTGGGTTCTTCTTGATCGAGCGAGGGATCATTAGGAAAAGAATAACATTTTTGTAGGAAACGTGATATTGGTCATATGATGTTAATTATGTGTATATATATTATAATATAGCATTTGTGTGCCATACATGCACATTATTCATATATATATATATATATTGATGATACAATTAATATATAATACTAGTTAAAAACAATATGCAATATTAAATAACAAGCTAGGGTACTTAGGAAATGACCGTGAAGCATATCTATCAGATTTTCCAACTTCCCGCGCGCAGCCACACCCCAAAAAGCAGCCAGCGCCCTGATCATGCGATTATATTTATATAGGCCGGTTAGGCAATGATCAAGAAAAATCTAAGGCGCAGCTAAGGTACGATAATGGGAAGTACAGTTCACTACTTTAATTAGACGTTGGCTAATTTATTCTCAAAGGAAAGTTTTATCTAGATACAGATCATCAACGGAAGAAAATGATATTGATCATCATTTACCTAATATATATATATATATATATATATATTAGAACTTCGATAGATAGGATCCGCCCTTCTTTTATATAAATATATATGCGTAGTACTGCTAGCTAATGGCCGCTAGGTAGCAGCTAATCAAATACAAAATAGTATTTAGCTAGTTAGGAATGTGTAGAAATTCATAGGTTTAACTCATCTTATAAAACCGGTTCAACAAGATAAATTTGTACATTACTTATAAGTATGTTCAAGACCTTGTCCATAGGCAATATGAGATTTATTCTTCAACACCCTTCCTCACGTGCAAGCTAGTCATTTTTCTAGTCTTTGTCACGAGATAAGTAATGTAGATCTCTATTCATCCTATAACAGGCTCTACTATCATAAAAAAGTGCATGCACCATTTTTTAAAAAGCCTTATTAAAAGGGGGCTTATCCATCAAACAACTTATTTTTTAGTACTTCTCTAGATCTCCCTATGTATGTAGCTCTCACTCTCTCTCTCACCTAATTATTATTTCCAGTGTTCATGATGATGACGATCACAGGATAAATTAACTGCATGCAGTGATCAAAATTAAATAGTACTTGACTCGATTGACTTGATTAATTAGAACCCATTTACATGTATAACTGATCAGTATATATATATAGTAATGGAAAACAAATATATATGCATGCACAAAGGCACGTACAGCTAGGCCGAATCCACAGCTAACCAGACAGATCACGTACTACACATTAACACATGATACAAAATTACCAAGTCCGAGATCGAAAGACACCAAATTATTCAGATAAGTCCTCCTACCAGATGCAAATAAACAAAGCAATAATAGGTCTAATCTTGTCTGAAAACCTTCAAGAGTGATGGTAATATTTGATCTTATATGCTATAAAAGACGCCATATGCGAATAGTTCCAATGGATTAGTTTCAATGGGAGGAACGCCCCCGATCATCAAGAAAATATTGTTGCTGTGGACAATTACTTGACAGCTAATTAACTTTATGCTAAGGAGATCAACTAAGAGAAATAATATGGAACAGAATGGTATTTATTCAATTGCTCTTCCTGGTAAATTAGTGGGAGTACTAGTACGAGGAGAAGAATTAGAAACTGATCATAGGAACAATTAAAAGGAGGAGCTATATATATATATATTGTCGTGTAATTTGAGAGAGTGCAATGTTTATATTTTGAAGGACAATATATAAATAGAGCTCAATATTATTTATAAATAATTACTTGCAATTTTTTCATTTAAGTTTTGTGAAATATTATGTGTTGGCCGCCATGATATAGGCCGGTGGCCGACCATCACTAATATTTCCAGGGTACTATTATGTATAAGCTTGGATTCTTTAGTGTATATAGGTTCATGATGATCATACCACTATATTTTTGTTGGAATGCTAAGTATTTACATATCATGTATATCATCATGTACATGATCATGAGGGGGCAGTGCTATTTCAGTCATCATAATGGTAACATTAAAAGATATATTTCAGTCATCTTAATTAATCCATGGCTTGTACATTAAAAGATACAGGCCATTTAGGGTGTATATTGAATTTTTTATAATTTCGAGTATAAAAAACATGCATAATTTGCATGTGAAATATTATATAGTTCTCCCATTTTATATGTATAATATTCCCTAACCTTAAGCACCGGCCAGCTTTTCTCTCTCTAATTGCAAGTACCCCTATTTGTATTTCGAATTTCTCCTTATCGATCTTGTAGCGCCTTTGAGTTTAATTTCTATCATCGGTCATGATGATTACATTACTCTACATTATTTTCTTCTTCTCTTCATGAGCTATATATATATATATATATATATAGCCATGGTAAAGCTAATTTACAAGTTTCTATAAAGTCCTAGCCTCTTGCTAGCAATACTAGTTGGACATTAAATGCACGTGTATCTAAATGATCTTTATGTATATGCATGCATGACTTCATCTAGTTTTGCATCTGATTGCATGCAAGAACTACTAGTACTCATGCATGCTTCTATTTTGTATCTCTCCATATCTAGTTAGAAGTTTTCCAGAGTTCTTATTTGTATCTCCATATCTAGTTAAAATTTTCCAGATCAGTTAATTAGTAATCTTTTATGTGCTGTATTGCTTAATTAGTTTGTCATTTGAAAGTTTCATTTTTATTGGTGGTAATTAAGGGGGCTGGAGATCAGGATGGTGGAAACGGAGGCATACCTATTCTTTATTTGGTTTTGGACAAAGATGATCAAACCAAGGGTACTGTCTCAAGGGGTTCGCGGACCAAGAGCACCCCTGATTGGCTTGAGCTCGGTGGGTGGCTCCCTAGCTAGTTTGGCCCCCAAAGGGACATGGCCAGGGATCAAGCCGTAGTATAAGTAGGGGCGGCCATGGCCTTCCTGGTCTCCTAGATAGGTCTTTCCCTGATTCTAAATCTATTATGGAGTTGTGTTGATTATCAAGGCTAACTGATTAAACTATTTACCCATCCCACTTATAATAATAATTTTTCATGAAGATAAACATTGATTCATTCATATTCTACAGGATTTGTATGCTTAATCATATTAGATAAGTTAGGTATCTTAGGACAAATTAGCAAAGTTCATTTAGATGAAGGGAGGGGCCTGATACCGACTCTAAAGATCATATCTTAGACTAAATTAACACGATGAAAACTAGGCCTAAGATCTCAAGAGATATAGGGGTTGTTTGGGAAGTTAGCTAGATGAGATGAGTTCTCTCATAACTTCTCAAAATTTTCTTTCAAACCATCATTCTAAGACAAAATATTTGTCAAATTCAAATTTTTAACTTTTTCAATTAGTCAATATCTACTCATTATAGTTTTTTGATTTGTAATATTTTTATTCAATTTTTTATCTCACATTTTCCAAAAATCAATAAAATATCTTAACTCAAATAATTCCAAAACTATTTACAAAACATTTCACTAATATTCACAAAATTATTACCTCATCTCAATAAGGCCCCATTTGGAAGTAAAACTCAGCTGAGATCAATTCAGTTCAGTCTAATTTTATTTAAACTAAGTCTAACATCCAAATTACACCCAATTCTCAAATCACTACAAGAAAAATAGACATAAATAATCAATCTGATGTTACCAAAATGACTGTTTTTACTGGAAATTATTTTTTGCGACGTTCTTTCCTGCTTTTTGCAATGAAACTTGATGTCACAAAAGCCTATTTCCTTGTAGTGAATTACTTAACTCATCTCAACTCAAAATCTTTTACACGTAGGACCCACAACTTTTTTCAAGTAAACATCTTTTTATATGTGAATTCCACAATATTTTTTAACTTTTCATAAATACATCTAAACTCATTTTAACATTCCAAATACATATAAACTCATCTTAAGTGAGCCTCACAAAACTCACTATAGCATCTCAACTCATTACACCATCTCATGGACTCACTACTATATATTCATAAATAATTCAACTCATCTTAACTCAACTCAATATCCAAACAGAGTCTAATTCTATAACCATTCCATTAATTTTCATCATGAAGTTGTAGTACTAGTACTGCTGATACCAACACAAAAATCCCTATCAATATTTGCAGGGAGGATGATATATATTTCATACTTATCAGGAATTAAGGGTGTTTTTTATACTATGATCATCTATCACATGATTGATTCCCCTAAGATCGAGGGGATTCTTGCTCGTGTGGAAGTAACAGCAGTACCCAAAGCATGGTCCGAAAAGATAGATCATATTTTATCGAGGAAATCTCTAGTTGGGTCAAAGATATTATGTAATTATTGAAAAGGTCAAAGAGGAATCCAATGATATATATTAAGGACCTAAGGTAACCAGATAACATGATTATAATTTATATATATATATATATGAAGATGTGGGACATCACATGATTACATTATTAGTGGACAAGTCACTGGAATCAGCTTCGTGGTGAAATAAAAATAACTCAACCAACATTCGATTGACATATACACAATCATAGTGATCATCTCAATTAATCCCAGAAATATATATTATATTAATTTGCAAAAAAAAAAATCATCCTTTGTATTCATTTTATAAGTTCCATATAACATATATATATATATATATTATATTTCTTGGATGAAAATGGCCTAGCTATTATTCATGATCTACATGTATGATTATATGCATGCAAGTTAATTAGCGCATGGCACTACTGCTTTATATACCAGCAATGTTAATGCAATATTAAATCTTAGCAGCTATGATGATGAATGCTTGCAAAAGGATATAATTTATGCATTGAAAAACACAAGCATATTATATATATATAGGGAGATATATAATCCTTCACGGTATATTTACTTACATTTGAGCCATTGATAATGTGCTGATCATCAGGCGCATTGAAGTACAAAAAAAGTGGATAAAGTAGAGGAACTTACCAGATGATCATGTCATTACGTACGTACGTTTTTCTCCTGATCATCATAAGTTCCAGCTATAATTCTGATCATCATTCAAACAATTAACACAGTGCTTGAGCTATAAAATACATGGAAGGACTTGATCCATGAAAGAGTTGATCAATATTATATATTGCAATCCGGTATATTAATAGAGCTTCAAAACATAGCAGCAGTACTGGTGCTACTGCTTCAGGAATTGAAGATTGATTATTTTAGGAACCTGAAAAGAGTAAGAATTATTTGTAAATTAATGAGTAAACATACATAAGACAACAATTATAAGGCTGATGAGATCGACACTGAAAATTTGAGCAATTTGTGTTAATGCTTATATATATTTCGGAGATGATCATGAGCATATATAATTTGTGAATACTTTTGACGTGTTGAATTGCGCATTTGTGCACGCAGTTATGATGTGCTTAGAAATTATTAAACATACATAAATTATCTGATCCATGCTTGTCAATTAATATTAGTGTCACTTGAAGCTCACTCATGATCTGATATATATATGACTGGCTAATCATAAAGGAATAAAGGACTCATCTATTTATATTTTATAAAAACAAACATTATCGTATATATTATATATTATTTATATAATAATAATAATAATAATCGGAAGCCATTAATTAGCTAGCACTAATCTAATGCAGACAAGACAGCCCGATATAAAGATCATGTATAGAACTCAATCGCATTTATATAGCAATATTCCAAAGAAAGGACATGCATATAGAAGTAGTAGATCAGATCAAGATAAAACTAGAAACAAAAGAAAATTATTATATATAAGAGCCAGGACAACAAGGCGAACAGGCACTTTGGTTTATGATCTTTACTGTGTGCTGAGATGATCTTCGAGTACGACAATTTTGTTGAGAATATTATGCCAATTAGGAATTATATATATAGGCTTTAGCTCATTGATCAAGAGTGATCTTATAAGTGTGCGCGCTTGTCGCCTTCATTTTTACTCGAAATAGGTAAACATGATTTATATACGGCAATGATCAGACCATGTTAATATATATATACACGACACATCAAACATCAAACATCTGCATGATGTGTCGTCATTTATTCAAGGTGGCCATATATAAGATCATTGCACAGATCAGTTCTAAATTAAGGAGTTACAACCGTTAAAAAAGCAAACTTGTTAATGTGAACTATTAAATTTGAAAAACACGAAAAAAGAAAACTGTAATTCTGCATGAGATCAGAGAGAGGGAGAGAGATCAGATCGATCAGGTCATAACTTCCCGTTAGCATCATTGCATCTAATATTGGCACCAATGTTAAGGTAAATTAGTTTCAGGGTACTGTTATAATGTCATTAATTTGGACTCTAATTAGTAATAAAGAACTACGCAAATTAGGGTTTAAAACCCTTTGTCTAGGGTTTATTATGGAAGGAACGAGATGCTCTTAGGATGAATACACTGTAGCCATTAAAACATTTATCTCATTCTTTTGTATTTTATGAACTTTGCCTCCACGAACGACGACGATCTTGAGCTAGCTGGAAAGGTCTGCGAATTGATTAAACTAATTGGGTTCCAACACTTAAATGATCTATTATATCCTGTATCACGATCATCATATTTTGTCCTATTTTCAGATCCAGTTTTCCAAACAGTTCATGCATATCATTAAGCTAAGAGGGAAAATTACCATTTTCTTGGGACAAACAACGGAAGCCAGATGATTACTGTGTAGGAAAGTTGGAGTTATGATCATCGTTGGTTTTCATCAGATTTCTTTTCTTCTTCTTCTTCTTATAAGGGATTCCCCGAGCCTTGGATTGGGAGTCTCTCACCTCACGCAAGTAAACTCGGATAGCACCACTTGCAAAGGGGTTTGTCTCAGGCAAGCCGCCATTTTCTTCAAAAGCAGCTCGAAGCCGGCCGATGAGAGCGTCGAGGCTGCCCCATGCTTGTCTGAGCGGGCAAATGCAAGGGCCAGGGGGCTCAGGCTGTCCAAAAAAGACACAACCTTGTAAATGCACCTTAGTCTTTCCGAACTGATCAAGGTATCGCAGGAACTCAAGAACATGATTAGAGTTGCACTGTGAAAGCGCCACTGGGGGCCTTTGGTTCCTTAGATACTGACCAAAAGTGTTCCAATCTCGCCGTTTCTGTGATTCATAGCGGCTCAGAGGATGTGGCTGTTGCAGTTGATCACCGGCGCCGGCACCACTGCCACCGGCGGCTGAAGTAGAAGATCTTGATGATGAGCCTTCTGCTGCATCTTTTCCTTTGTTGCTGGCCATGATCAAATTAACAGTCTCTTTTACAGCAAGAAAGAGGGGGGTAATGTAAGGAAGAAGAGAGAGAGAGAGAGAGAGAGAGAGAGGCTAGAGAGAGAGAGGAGATTTTAGTGGGGCGAAAAAAAATTGAAAATCACATCATGGGGATAGTGAGGAGACATATTAAAGTGCTTTAGCTCCTCTTTTTCTTCCCTCTCACATTATTTTCTTGCTTTAATGGTGCTATTAGGCCCTTAAGTATACTTTTTTATTCTTATAATTATTATTATGCTTCCATCACCTAGCCAATCATCATCGACTACATTAGCGTAATTAATACTGTGGTTTGAAATTAATATATGTCGAGTGGTGAGTTTATGATAATTAAACTAGTGCTATAGAATCTGAGTTAGGGTAGGTTGGGAATTAGCTAGGGAGTTACCAATTTTGGGAAGCAAAAATGGACGGCATAGATTCCTCTCTTACCTACATTAGAAAAAATGATTTCGATCGAGATATTGATGATCCTTAGGAAATGATCACTATCTTCATCGTCTCATGGTATTGCGATTAGCCTGATCTAAATTAAGATGATGATTATCAGCTCGAGAAAATAAAAATAATATATCTTTGGCCAGGGATAATATATTGATGGAACTTAATTCTATGGGAAGAAGGATATTGGTTCTGAATTCTGATCGTTAGTTTAAGAAATATGTTCTTGTAACTTTAATTTGAAAATAAAGATAGACCCTTTTATTTGTTAATTTGGAAAAGAATTGGATATGAATGAAGAACGACTTCGAAAAGTCATAGGAGTAGTACTGATCTTCATTGAACTGCAGCTACGGATTTTCTAGTTGATCTTGAGATCTTCCTTTTGCTTTTCGTATGTTTTTTTTTCTTCAATATTCCATATAAGTCTTGTCATAAATCGTTGCGTTTTGATTTTTTTTTTTTTCTTAGCAAATTAAAATATTCATAGAAAAATTAGCAAATACAGGATACAAGTTCTAATAGAATGGGAATAATCTCTTACAGTCTTCCCAAAATCACCAAATGACATCACGAAAAAATAAAAAAAGAGATCTGAAATCAAAAGTTTGGCTCCCACCGGCCATTTCCTGCAAGGAAAGACTGCTTGAAGTGATTTTTATATAATCTGATAAAAACATACTATAAAACTGTGGCTTGACGCCACAATAAATTAAGGTTTATATGATACAACTTATTGGTCTAGTTTAACTAGAAAAAACTTTGACATCCACTTTCACTCAATTCTTGATTAGGAAAAGTGGAAAGATAGAAAAGCAACTAAAAATTGTGTCGAATCGCGGGCAAAGGATTGTCATTGCCCGTGGCAGCATGTGCAGAACAAACGCCACACTTGAAGTGGAATGGTTAGTCAAATCTGGAAGATCTAATGTCGTTGATCCCAATTATACCGTGCACGGCGGCAAGAAGCTGCTCTCCAAAATGCGGCAACACATGAATCTCACGTTGCATTTTAAGCATTAACAGTTTTTTTTTTTTTTTTCTGTTTTAGCCGTCGATTATTTCCAGCTACATCAATCTACCTCCATAAAGAGTTAGTTAATCAATTGAGGAACGGTTTACTTATGTCCTGTTACGTGCGCATATATATCATTTGTCATATATACATTATATATATATATATAGGCGCAAGAGTACACGGGCCAAATTTATAAGTACGTTAATAAAAAAAAAAAAAAATTGTAAATTAAGTACATTAACGCCCCCGGCCAGGAAAAAAGAAAAAAGACTTACAAAGCATTAATTCACTTCAAATTGGCATAACTTAATTCCTCAAAAAGGTCTCTCAAGATCATGAGTTTGTTAATTAGGACAATTTTTGGGCAATGACTCATTTCAAGTGCAAGTCCAAACTTAATTAACTCTTAATTAATAAAGTGTTTCATTAGAAAATTGCAATGATTCAAAACACAATCCTAAACTCCTAGGTTGAGCAACTTGATATTGACTCATATATAGGTAGCTAGGGAAAGTTAGCTAGCTAGCTAGGCACATACGTACGTACATTATTACATATTCTAGATAACTCGGTTGACCCTCGAAATTTTTTAAGCCATTTTGAGTGCTGTCCAGTAGCAAGGCTCCACGCAAGCAATCCTAAACAAGCTCGCCCCCACGTGGCTCACTACGACTGGGTTGTCATGGTCTGTCGTGGATTGTCCCCCATATGTAACATTTTTTTTTTCTCAATGTGAAAGCCAGTACCATGCAGGCACCATCACTAGCACACAGTGAATGTCACTGCTAGTAATGCTTAGTGATACTAATTAATATTCCAAGCTAGTGCTTGCTAGTGATGTTGTTGTTGTTGCATGCCTTTCTGGTTTCCTTTATCCTTCCTGGCTTTTGGAAGTTTTACCAAAACTTACATACATTTCATATGATTTCAGATGCATACTCCTCCTGTATGTTTCCAAAATTACATGACATTTCAATTTCTTTTCAATCGGCTGCATTCATGCAGTTTTGGGGTTTCGTATATTCTTCAAAAGCTACCACATCTAGTGACAATGGTCAAATATGTCAATGTTTTTTATCTGCTAACTTTCAAACATGATCAAAACAATTAGTAGTAGCATTGCTGACGGGAAGTTCATAATTTGGCGTGTTCTTTTATTTTTTCTTAAGAAAATGAGGGTGGGGCAACCAGTGTAACTATCTTTCCTGATCATGACCATAGAAATTCCTCCTAAATGTAAAATGTCCAGTTTGAGCCATACTTATTACTCGATAGGCGAACCCATCATCACCAATGGCAAAGGTCCCCTCCACAAAATTAATTTAGTAAGATAATATTAATTTTATTTTGTATTGATCTCCTCTCTAAAAATTATCTTAACTCCTTCTACAAAATTTAATCTGACTTAAAATAAAATAAATAAAAATACATTTCATATAAAATAAAATGATCTAATAACATAATGACATATTTTTATTATAAATAAAATAAAATAAAATAAAAGTTGGATGATTTCTAACTATAACCACTAGTATTTCTAATTTCCTCTTTCCATTTTTCAAAGCACTCCATCTGCAAGTTATGCGACTTACGGCAATCTGCTATTGGCCCACTACATTTCGTCCTATTGCTACTTTATATACATTTTACTTTTACAGACTTGCATTTATTCCGCACACACTACAAAAAAAATAGTTATTTGTGGCATTTTAATTGCAGTCAAAATGACTATTTTTGCTGTAAATACTTTTTTGTAGCATTTTTTCTATTTTTTGCGACAAAATCTAATGTCGCAAAAAGCCAATTTTCTTGTAGTGACAACACATTGCATTTTGCATTTTGTCATTCGCATTTTGTTCTCTCTAACATCAAAACGATGAAACAAACATATTACTTCTTCACCTACTCGACGGACCCATCTAGTAGAAACTTACTAATCTTCTCGCAAATCAAAACTTGCTACAATAGTAAAACTCCTATAAGTCTCCTGCCATGGGCCATGGGGTAACAGTCTAACGGGTAAGCGTGTAAATTTAGTTCTAACAATTATTTTTGTCTTATTCTCTCTTTCTCGAAAGGTTTGGTGCCATTTTATAAGGTTTTGGAATTCTCACTAGTTTTTTTTTTTATTTAATTGACTAACGATTTTTTTTTATTTACCCCCGCCCTTTTTATAAAACAAATTTTTGGCTTTACTACTGTAATTACAGTATCACCAAACTATCAACTAGTCCAAAATTTGTCTCATAGCCCAAACATTAGGGACTATTCTCACAAAAGATTTCGACTTATATCATACTCAAACGCCTACATACCTAATATGTTCATATAATATATAGAGAGAGAGATTAGATCAAGCAAACAGATCAAATGTCGTACATCATGTGCATCAAACGACAGATATATAACTATATTGTAATGTAAGATGCGGTAGATGATTGTGTAAGGAGGGATTGCCTTTTACCTGTTCTACCACTGTCGTTCGATCGTGTTGTCATCATTAGCATTTGATTTGGTGAAAAGAAATTTATTTTATATATTCCCTGCAGCTTTTGTTTAAAAGTAATATGCTTTTCACAACAACGTTGTCACAATCAGTGAATCAGAACAATTATGTTTTATGATTTTTATCAATTGAGATTTCTCCAGTGATTTGAATATATATGGAAGATGATTTTTTATTTTTTATATTCTTTATGCTCTTTTGGTACTGTACAAGTTTTCTGCAGTACCATAAGTAGAATAGTGGGGCGCTTATGAGGTTTTCAAAATGGGACACGTACCAAATTCATATTTATAAAATGATCTTTTGGGACACCACCAGCTTGCTACTAACTAGGCATGATCATTATAGCATTTCTACCCGCTAGAGAAATTCTCCGGATAAAGAGGATCAAGTACCCTTGGACATTCTCTCTCGCTTGGATTCTGATATGAGATGAGTTGAGATGAGTTTAGATAAGTTTAGTTTATTTTTTAATATTATTATTATTTTGGGATTTGAAAAAGGTATATTGGGAATTGAAAAATGTGTATTGGAAATTGAAAAAGGTGTATTGGGAATTGAAAAAGGTGTATAGGAATTTGTGTTTTATATAAAAAATTATAAAAATATAATAATGAAATGAAGATGAGTTGAGATGAGTTGAGATGAGCTGAGCTCACCTCTGAATCCAAGCGGGGCCTAAATGAGCTTAGTCGGAGCTTGTAATGCTTTGATAGAAATTTCAAACTAAATAACTTATATTCTATAAAGATTAGTTAATAATATAACTAAAGTCTGATCAAAATATTAGTTATGTTGAACTATTAGCTATGTTAAGAGGTTTGCAATTCAGCTTGCATTTGGGAATCTCAAAGATTGTGCTAAAGAGTAATTGCTTGCCGATGGTGGAAGCTCTAAATTAGGGCCGGCTCGATATATATTGAGATCTAAGACGAACTTTAAGTAAGTCATTCATATTTATATATAATATGATAAAATACAAATTATTATATAAAAATAAATTAGATTTATTTAAATTTATAAATAAATGATTTTTAAATTTATATTTAATACAACAATTTGTATAAAATGAGACCTTAATGTAAATTTTGTACTTAAATTTAGCATGATCTTAAAAAATATATATTTGAAAATATGAATAATTTATTGTATTAAATATTAAAATTATTTAAAAACATAAATAATTCATTGTATTAAATATTAGATTTAGTAGTATGGGGCCTTGCACATATTGAAAAATATATTTATTTAAATTTTATTTAATGAGATGGTTTTTTATTTTTTTCAAAGAAATTAAAAAAAATATCTAATCATTTTTATTTTTGGGGGGCCTTGCATAGATGGAGCCTTAGGAAATGGCCTAATTAGCCTAACCATTGAGCCGGCCCTGCCCTAAATGCTAAGGAAGCTTTCTTTATTTGTCCAAGGTAATTTGTTGAAGGAGATTCGGAATTTGCTCAATCTCTTCCATGACAAAAGAGTTCAACATGTGGCTAGAAGTGGAAATCAAGTTGCGCACCACCTTGCTAAGCATAGATGCATGGGGAATACCAGACATAGAAATATGGATGAGAGCTTATCCTTCTTTTTTGTCTCAGTTTATTTGGATTGATTCCGTCAATATGTAATGACTGATCTTTTATGATATTATGAATGAATTGAAGTGTTTCCATCAAAACAAAACAAAAAATCTAATTGAAATAATATAAAAAGTTAGAACTTCTTATTTCTAAATAATGTGATCCGATATACTACTATCTATGTACCCTAATTATCACTTATCAAAATTATAAGGTCCATTGATAGGGAATATAATATGATTTACTTTAATATGAATAAATCTACTATGTCCACTCATTTTAACACCTATTTTTGACACCTCATGTATTTTAATAAAATACTTTAAAATGATAAAAAAAAAAAAATACACTAACAATATAAATTATAATGGAGCAGTATAGCGCACCAGAGTAGCACCACTCCTTTAATATATTCTCATTCCACTATAGAAGTAACTTTTTTTCTTCATATTCATTTTGATCTAATATTTTGAGGGGTAATTAAGAAAATTGAATTAAAATATGCATTATATATTTACCTACCCCCTCAAAAAAAAAAAAAAAACCCTTTATATCTTGTCCACAGTACGTGCATGCATGGACCACATGGCGGCTACTTAAAATCAGTTCAATAATGTTGTTCGTGTGTAGGAGATCATACGATCGAGCTGTAATCCTTTTCTAACAAGATTAAAACTCTTCTCTCTTCCCATGTGTCAAATCTCAAACTTACTAATCTTTAGGAGAAGGCTATGTTTGGTTTTTGCGCGAATATGTAGGACAAATCTGGCCTTATCATGTTTCAAAAATATTGGACCAACTAGACAGATTGCCGGATCTTTGTTTGCTTCTAGTTCCTGCATATTATATATTGCCAATATTTATCATTATTTAATTTATAGGAAATTAAAAAAGTATATCATGACTTATCATGTCACTGCATGTAAAGGGAATTTAAAAGAGTGAAAAATATATTTTGCACCTTCAAACTACATCTGATCATCATTTGTTATCAGTATATATAACCTTATTAAACTACAAAAAAATGTAAAGTATAACTAAAGAATCAAGGACAATGGCCCGGGCCGCTGTGTCGGGTAGGCCGGCGAATCAAGGGCTTATCATGCAATATATTGAAACTTTTCGTAGTTCAGGGTGAAAATTGCAAAATAGAAAAATTATGATACTGTAATGAACGAGATTGGAAGGACGACTGTCGTCCCCTGTCCCACTACCAAAATTATGTGAATGACTCCATCATTATTATTTTAAATTTTGCATAGTGACTTGCATAGTAATTTCAAGGCCTATATATATAGGCTTCAGTTGTTATAAAATTCATAAGAAAACATATAAAACAAAAAAAGTTAGTTCTTAAGAATTCCTTTTATATTTCTCTCTTGCAATAGTAGTAGTTTCATTTTTAGTTTTATAACAGATATGAATATAATTGAATTAGAATAGAAAATAGTGATTTAAAATGGAAAAATAATGACCTGATCATCCAATATATATTTACCAAAACTGTTGGATCGCGACACAAGCACCCTCGAAGCTTTTAATGGATCTCATCGGTAGATTGTCTTTCATATTAATTTCACGTGGATCGGAAAGATCTTTCATTATTAAAATTATCATATTCATATATAGTGATTGCAGACGTGCACTATTTTTGTTGGTTAAAAAGCTTTTAATCATCTAATTTGATTTGATTAGACCACTTATAATAATGGAATCTATAATATATTGATTGACCATTAGTTAATAACAACATCGTTTTCTCAAAACCTTGATTTACTAGTCATCCAAATCGTGGCACGTGATCATGGAAATAAGGTTTCAATCAATTGATAGAGATCAATTTGTAGTGAGCAAACTAAATTAAGATTAACAATAAATTAATTATATAGTTGGTGCATAATTATCTTTCTCTAGCTTTCTCTAATCATCGAAGTTTCATTGATCATGATCAGGACTAGTAGCACTATTTTAAGAAATAGATCATCACCAACTAGCATAGAACATCATGATCTACATTTATAATTAGGTAAAAGTTTATTAAGCGACCGTATATAATATAGGCGCTGCAAGGTATATATACTAGTACTACTAGTTATGATGATCTATATCGATTGAAAAAAGATTCATTCTAGTACAGTATATTATTACTATTGTATGATTTTTTATTTTTTTATCAACATCAAATTCTAGTTACTTAATAACTATCCTAAATCTGCCAAGGTACTCCTTTAGATCAATTGGCAACACGTTGGTTAATTTCTCATTAAGAGAACCAAGATCAATTGAATCCCCCGGCCTCCCCCGCCCATGTTAATTACTGATCAATTAACTAACAAATTATATAAAGATCCGCCACAAAAAGAAATCATGTTCAGGTGGATTTTTTTGCACTACCTACTGTCGCCGCATTTGAACACTTTGACTTCATATTTTACTCGTTACTAACTATTTCATAAATCGCTACAAATAACCTTTTACAAATTTTATATCACTACAAGAAAAATGTTCAAATGGGGCTAGCTATTTTTAGCAAAAATATTATTTTCTATTAAAATGAATTTATTTTAATTGTAAATAGTCATTTTCATCGCATATACTTTATCACTAATAATTATTTTTCTTATAGTGTATATCCAACGATCACCGTGGTAGTTCTTTTTTTGGGTTACATAAAAATTATACCAACCCATGCGTTTTCCATAACCATATATTACGAAACCCTAACCTGATTAGTCATCAATATTTATACCCTATGCATTTCAAGTCAGTCACAAACAATTTCTTCAAAAAACAGTTTCATCATTTTTGTTAAACATTTTTCATGCTGAACTAATTAATTCCTGTAACATATATAATATTTATTTAAAATAAACTCAGCATAACTAAATCTCACATAGGACCTGAACATGTACATGGACCTCATGATATTTCCTGTGTCCACATTCCCATTGCAAACTGGTAACATAAAGGAGCACTTAAGAAACTAATTTTATGATCTACTCTTATGAACGGATCCACATCAACAAAGCTATGGGCAACTGATTGGCACATGCCAATTTAATAAAGGACATTAATTCATCCAGATGTTGAAGATTCACACAATATGTCACTACAAAAAAACAGACTTCTTGCAACGATTTTAAAATAGCCGCAAAAGATATCGCCACATTAAGTCCTTAATTGCGACCTTTTCCGTTTCGTGGCTAAATTCCAAACTTAATTGGGTGAGTGTTGATTTGTTGACTTTTTGCGGCGACTTTTATGGCTATCGCTTGGCTAAATTAGAAGGCACGCGAGACTCCCCCCCCCCTTGCACGATCTTCTCCCTAATCCCTAATCCCTAATCCCTAATCCTTAATTCTCTCTCTCTCTCTTCCCATGCCTTCCTTAGGCTATGTGATTGCGCCACCCCTTCTCATGTTGTGTCGCTATCCTACCATCGTCGGCGGCAACTCGCTTAGCAGGTAAGTGTTTCTCTCGTGCTATTCTTCTCCATTCGTCTCTCACTGTACATTACTCTCTCTCTCCGTTCATCTTAATTTCTCTCTGAAATATCCATTCCTCTCTCTCTATTACTTATCCTTTTAAGTTTATTTTCATAAATTCGTGTGTTTATTGGTAGGACCTTAGAATGTTGGAGAGATTATTTTTGTTAGGTTTTCATGAAAATAGAGGATTTGAGTTTTTATTTGTGGATTGTAGTGTTTTATTGAAAATTATAGTCTTTCTTTACAAGTTCATTGTGTTGTGATCTAGTTAGCCATGAGTTAAAAATTATGAGCGCTCATGCTTGCATTTCTCTGTTAAAGGCTTGGCAATGGGGTTGGAAAGTATGGGATTCTTGTTGCTTTTGCTTAGTTGCTTATGGGTTTACAAGCAGTCTGGGTTGAACAAAAACAAGGAGAGCGAGTTGAAAGAGATATTGTGCTAGCTCGATAATTCTTTATAATTTTGCACTACATTTTATAAAAGCATTTTTGCACTACATTTGTTTATTTTTTCTTTATAATTCTACACTACATTTTATAAATATAATATGATTTTTCATACCACTTATACTAGACAATTTCAGTTTTGTAACAAAGGGGCTTGGTTGTTTTTATTCGATTTTCTTTATCGTTTATTGATTGTGTTAAGGCATATTGATGGGGCTCAAAAATCTCTAAGCTTTCTTTCTTTGAGTTGTTTTCAAACTCCTTTTTGGCAATTGTATGGGCCTGTTCATATATTAGGTGTTTGGGGGTATATATGCATTGTTGTAGGCCAATTGATTTTCACGGTACTAATAATTCTTAATCTCCCTCAAGAGGACTTAGTCTTCTTGTCAGCTGCTAGTTCAAAGAAGACTTGGTTTTATTAGATATATGACATACGTAGTTTTAATTTGGCTGTTGGAAAATAGCAAATATATTCATATGATAGATAAAGAACTTTTTTTTTCCAAAAATGCGCATTAGAGTTCAGATAATAATATTGATCTTATTTCATATATTTTTATATATGAGGTGCTTAGTCCTTTGTTTTCATACTTATTAACATGATCATCATCATCTATTTTTTGAAAAATCAAATGGTTAGAATAATGGAAAAATTACTTCAGGGACAGCTTAGAATTTTATTCAGCCACATTCAGTCTGGACCTCATTGCATCTAGTACATTCTTGTGCTATATGGCAAGTGCTCAAGATAAAGCATTTGTTTGTTAGTGGAATATCAGGTAACTTTCTATTGATAGTTACACAGGTGATGGGATCCAAGTAGTTCATGAGTAGAACATCAACTAATTGCACTTTGATAAGTACACAATAAGTTGGAAATAGCCTGCAGTGAGATGAACAATCAAGCTTAGGCTTTATTTCTGGCTCTTAATTGAAAAATTACCTATTTTTCTTTTTTTTTTTTTTTTTTTTTTTTTTGAGTTTGAAACTAATATCCAATTACTTGACTGGTTCTTAATGTATGCTAGTTATTATTGTTTGATAGATTGCAGAGGTTGTCAGTTGCATGAAAGATTTAATGACTTTTTCCTTGATCAATAATAACACAGATGTTAGAGATACTTATGCTCATGTTTTTTGAGTTTGAAACTAATATCTAATTACTTGACTGGTTCTTAATATATCCAATTACTTATGTTTCAGCTTCACATTGAAATTTTAGATATTAGCAAGTTCATAAATTAGAGATGCTTATGTTTCAGCTTCCTACCTTACCCCAAATATATGTTATATTTTCAGTTCCTGGTAGCCTGAATAATATTTAATGTAAGAGTTATAATCTACGTACTCAGATATATAGCAGGACATGAGTAGTTCACTATTGATATATATTTATATATATATATATATATAACTGATCTCTCAGTCCGATTGATTAATTTATTTATTATAATGTTACCTTATATATTTAGTGAGTACTATACAAACCTTTATGGGCTAGTGAAAACTTGTTCTGATCTTAATCTAAACTACTCGATTCTAAATTGTTAATAAATATCTTGATTTATTATAGAATGCTCACTTTATTATTTGCTTGTTTTTTGGTTCTGATGCCAAATTAGTACAATAACTCCAATTCTTCATGGGTAGTACTGAAAGCTGAATATTATTTCTTGTTTGCATATTATGATATTCGAATGTTATCAAGGTTGTCTTCAAATGTAGTTATCACTTTGTTATTTACATTTTTTTTTCTGTTTATCAAGGTTGCTTCTATATGATTTACAGTGGGAAAGACAAGATTGAAACTCCAGAGCATGTGTGATTTTGAGTTTGGATTATTTAGGCTTTTTGTGCTGGGTTTGTCTGTGCAAAGATTAAATGAATGCTTTTAGTAAATTTTTATTTTAGTTTAAGCAAGCTAAAGAATCATGTTGTTGAAATACTATAAATTCTTTCTAGTTTGAGTAATCTTTGCATGTTATGCATAAGTTTTGCATCACAATTTTGCATTACTTTTTATTTTATGACCTCATTTGATGCTACTTATACTTTATACTTAAAAGGCATTTTCTTTTTTGCAATGTGATTGATCTGTCTTTCTCAGTAGAGGGTTGAAAATGATAAGGTGGTGCTTCTTCAAGCTAGAACATGCTAATAAAGATCATCTACATTTTTTTTTTTTTGTATTTTTAAGTACAAATAGAATTTAGGCAATTGTAAAAACTCATATATTTTGTTTTATAACTTTTTAATACTTCTAAGAGAAGTGAGATGCTAATGTTTGTAAATTTTGCGTTTTATGTTGATGTGAAAATTCATGTAAGAATTTCGTGATCCTGTTTAATGGAATTTTTTTTTGTATAGGGTCATTTTCGACTTTTTTTATAGCAAATTTTGACACTATTTGTGGCGAACTTATCTCGCAGTAAAAAGTCTTTTTCCAAACACTTAACCAAGATTAGCAGGCTATTTGTGACGAATTTATGACTTTTTGCAATGGCATACATTCATTGCAAAAGGTCATACAACAACGGCACTTCTCACAATTCAAAACCAAAGAATTGTAGCGTGCAAATAATAGCAACAAGCCTTCGGCGCCAAGAATTTCATCGCAAAAAAGTTTTTTCGATAAAAATAAAGCATTTAGCGACAAATTTTAGGCACCGCAAAAAACCTTATTTGTTATAATGTGTAATTATATATACACTGGTGCATTAATGAAGAGCAAGTACTAATTGTAGTGTGTAAATAACAATACCTCTATTGAAGTGGACAGATGCTTGGAAGCTATAATTCGAATGCATTCTGGCAAGGTTGAATGGAATTCCATTTAATATCACTGCAACCATGTCCTTTTACGAGTGGCCTAATGAGGTTATTTTCAATGTGTCGTTGGCATGCAAACATCAATCTGCCAATTGTAGATAAAATGCATTAAGTATACAAGCAGTTATAGATAAACATGAGCATTATCCTATGATTCAGATCCATTATAACAAATATCACTTATTGATCTCCCTAATAAGTGATGTTCACTTATTGTCCATATAATGCACATATGACTTTATGCATTTAATAACATCAACTAATACTTATTAGCAAAGGGGAAACATGACACGATCACCTATTCCTCCAAACTTTAAATAAATGAGTATTTATGACAAATTATTTGTGACGGATATGATTATTTTCATGCATGCACACTACAAGAAAATCGACTTTTTGCGATATTAGGTTTTGTCGCAAAAAGTATAAAAAAAGGTCGCAAAAAAGTATTTTCAACAAAAACAATCATTTTGACTACAATTAAAATATCACAAATACCTGTTTTTCTTATAGAATTGTGACGAAAATATACTTATTTTGAAAAAAAATAATCATTTTGACAAAAAATAATTAGTCACAAATAAGCAATTTTCTTATAGTAATCAGTTTATATATTATATAAATAGGCATGGTTCCTTAGTATTTAACATTTTAATTTATTTACTTCTCTCCTAGGGTTACTTGAATCATTTCTCAATCCGCACTTGTACAGTAATTGGTCATTGTTTTCTTATGCTTGTCTCAAGGGAGCACAAAAAATCATAGCTTGTGCTGATCAACAATTAATTGTCGTGGAGGGTTCAAAATTAAGCTTCATGGGTGCATGCACAACATCTTCAACACCCAAATCCTCCGAGTGAATGAATTATGAATAATGATATATATATATATATATGTATATATATATAAGCTCTAAATAGACAGATTTTGTATAAATCTTTTATAAAAAAAGCTGACTTCATTATGAAAATTGAAGCGTGTTTTTTTTGTGGAATTCACTTTTTTACAAAAAAAATGTATAGGATCTGTCCAATTGGAAGCTGTCCCTAGCATTTACTCATGAATTATATATATAAGACCCAAATACGTAAAACTTAAATATGTGTTTTGGTCTATGAAATTAGAGAACAATTTTGGATCATCCATATGTTTTGATCTTGTGGGTATGTGCGGCCTTTACTATAAGCTAGCTAAGCTACAAACTAACACCATCAAATATGTCAATATTGATCGGTAACCAAAATTGAGGACGCGGTGAAAGGAATCTCTGTATATAGCTTATACTTAAACATTGATATGGTGTTCTAAATGTGTGGGATTCAGTCTATAGTCCACCTTTCACAAGTGTTGATGGGCTTTTGTTTTGTTTTGTTTTTTATTATACAAAGTCCGAGCAAATACATGTACAATATACGTTAACAACAAAGCAATTTTTTTTCTTAACAAGATAAGTAGATATGCATAGATAAATTAGTAGATTACAATACACAAGTTCTAATGAGGTGGGAGTCCCCAACAGTCTTTTCAAAAAATTAAAATAAAAATGTTGCACAAAAAAGGAAACCAAGAGAAATACTTCCAAGAGATGGGCAGTGGCGCCAATGAATAGCACTGGCCCATAGTCCCAAAAAGGGAGGGACTGCCAAAAGATGGTTTTAGGCTATAGTCAAAAACTGTTGCAATAAGGTATGTGTTGCACCGTGTTAGTCTAGATAAACTATGAGGGATTTTCACTTGATCTTTGGTTAGGGAAAGCAGAAACATAGAGAAGCTGTAGACAACACCAGATCGCCAACAGACAACCCACAGCAATGGTGGTGCGTGTACTGCACTCGCTGAAGGAGAGGGAGGGCGAGCGGCAGGGATCGAAAGATCAAAAGCTGCAAAGACCGCTGGAGGGCACGTGGGCCACAAAACCACTACAAAACACCTATACGTGGTGCGGCCCGTACGGCGCACACGCCCATTGGAAGCACGAAATCTCATCCTAGACTTGTAGATTGACGATTATAGGGGCTTGTGGGGTGGCATGTGAAAGTCGAGAAGGGTCAATATATAGAAGATCGATGATATAAAGCTTCGGTAGGAAAATCGATGGAAAATTGGCGGAAATATAAAAGAAAAAGGAATAAAAAAATATAAAAAAAAAAAAGGGCATGAAATGCCCAGAAGCAGTCGAGAAATGGTGAGGGCCTTTCGTCCGAATTCTTCTAATACGGAGAGAAGAAAGAGAGGCTAACAACAGAGCATTTATATTCACATAAAATTAAGGCTATATTCATTAAAAAATTATATAAAAATAATTTATAATCAGATAAATCACATTAAATTACACCATTTTATACAATTATTTTTATATAATCGCACAGGATTTCCAAATTATTTTCGTCAACTTGGCCAACAATTCCGCACATCGTTTGATTCTTTGTTTTTTTTTTTTTTTTTTATTGAAATGAATACGTCGTTTGATTCTTGAGGCTTGAGAGGGGACGACTATCGGCCCATTGCAATAATTGAAAGGAAATCATGAGTACTACACCTGACTAGGCAATATAACTATATATATATATATATAATATATTGCCCCTTTAATAAATTAACAAACTTTTGTGCCCCAATTTTTCGCTTTTTATTCAAGAAAATGATGTCAACATCGTAATTTTAAATTATAAATCTCTTTTTAAAATAGAATTATTAATCTTTTGGGCAGTGAAAACTTATTTAATTGCAGTAGAGAGCTAGGGATCAAGAAAAGGTAATAATCCAACTTTACTGTCCATATCTAAGACAGATTTCAGATTCGGCAGAAATCTATTAATTATTAATTAATCAAAAAGGCTTATGCAGCAAATGATTGGGGTTTGCCTATTGCACAACATTCATTGTTAGTGAGGAACAATCTCACATGGCTTCGGCCAACTAGCTCGTACATCTTTTTAATATTTTATCTTTATATTTTATAACCTGCCGTCTTTCTTTTTTTTTTTTTTTTTTTCATGCAATGCATGATAAAGAGTTACATCATGTTTGGATAATAAATATTTTTAAGTCTTTTTAATATTATATTTTATTTTTATTTTTTATTATTTAATATTTTATTATTACTTTTTCAATATTATTCATAACAATTCTCAATACTTCTTAGTATCTGAACATACGTGTACGGAAAGAAATATTTTAATATTTTATAAAAATAAATTTATAAATTAACAAGAATTGATGTCATACATTAAATTAAAAAATTATTTTTCTTACAAAATAGATCTAATATATTATATTGATTTATGTGAATTTATAAATTTGTTTTTATTGACATAACACTTTTCTGACATGAATAGAGTTTTTTTTTTACATACTGTGGTTTTGCCCTTGTTTGGTAAATGGAGTTGTGTTCATAGGTGATGATCACTTTTATTTTAAGACTTTTTTCCTTTTTGAGTCAGCATGATCATCTTATAAAAAGTGTTGATTTTGGGGCACTGAGCACCAAATTGAGTAAGCTTAATTGGTGTATTGAAAGTATACTTGTCACCCACAAAATATTCTATTATCATATAATGACTTCTTCTACTTGAAAGTCGGTGTATAAAACACATCTTCTATTTTATTGACATGGCAAAAATTGATTTCTAAGATAATTTATTTTTAAATTTTTTTAACAAATCAAATCTTTCTATGTCAATGAGATGAGGGTGTGCTTTATAATTGATATACCAGCTTCCAAATAGAATTTTTCTTATATAATTAGTATATTATTATGATGGTAAATTCTCTATAATCAAAAAGGTGTAATTTACGGGAAAAAAAAAATCAAGAATAAAAAATAGAGATAGGAGTTATTTACATTGAATATAATTAGAAGACTGTTATAGTCGCAAAGAGACTATACAAAAGTAATCACATAAACTAATATAATTTCATATGATTCGTTAGATCTACTTTACAAGAGATTATTTGTAACTAAAATATTTCTCGTATAATTAATAACGAGAAATATTATTTTTCTTCATAAATTCTTCCATCCCTTTTTTCATAAACTGGTTTGTTGCATTGTAAATAAATCTTTCTTGTAAATATAGACAAATCCGAGAGAAGGCTCCGTCGAGGGATGGGTCCAGTATAGAGTGTCCATGCTGCATTCTGAAAATTGGGCTTGTCTTTTGAAATTGGGCTTTGTTCCAAACTTCCAAGCTTTTCTGAGTTTACCAGAAGAGTGAGCCTATGAGACTGGAATTACAATGCACGAATCATGAAAAAATATATAAGTTCGATGGGCCTTAATTAATGCTGATGATGGATTATGGAACAATAGTGATAGAAGATATTGTATCTACTGTTATGGCAAATAATAAATTTATTTTTAAATCTGTTTTTTTATTGATATATCAAATACACTATTGACGTGGAAGAATGTCACATTATCTTTACATTTAAAAAATATATTGGTAACTTTATAAATGCCCTGGGTCTAAAAATTACACACCAAGCGTATAAAAAACTTAATTCAATAATAAAATATCATAAGATTGCTTTTAAGTAGCAAGATGATCTCAAATGATCAATCGTAGTGAAAAAGTGGTAAACTCAATATCGCCAAGTCTTAGAATATTAGCATTGGATTCATTAAATTTTCTTTCAAAATTTAATAGAAAGTACAAATTTGATAAAAAATCAACACATCCACATCTATAACTTCACTTTGGATATATTATTTGATTTATAAAAATAATAATATAATAATATTTTTTTTAATAAAGAGGAGAGAGAAAAATAAGAGAAAGAAAGTAGAAGAAAATAAAACACATTAAATAATTAGTTTAGAGTGTAAATAATGACCTTTCAAATTTGAAAGATGAATCTAAATTACTGTAACTCAAAATTTAAGATGATAGAGTTTAATGAGTTCCAATATAAGATTATTTTAGATAAAATTATCAAATTTATATTTAATAGATCCAATACTAATACTTTTAGACAGAAGATGGCGTATATACATAATACAACATAAATTTGAGACACAATAACAAACTCAATTTGAGGCGCAATGGAAGGAAGCCGCGTGCATTGATCTCCAAGGATATTCAATTGCTAGCCCCTGCACTTAAGTTACTGGCTTTTATCACCTGTGATGAGTCATGAAATTAACTTATGGCTTTTATCACTTGTGATGAGGCATGAAGTTAAGGTAATCATCGTCTATTGGAAAACAGAATATCCGTTTTAAAGAACTGTAAATTTTTCATATAATGCTTAATAAATACTTGAAAGCATACTTCATACGTTTGTTTATCTATATAGACATGTGAGATTTGGAAAGAGATGAGCATTGCAGAATTGGTGATGTAATAATAATATCACGTCATCCAAAATATTCAAAAATATATATTAAAAAGAAGATAAAAACATTACGTGAGAGAAATAAAAATAAAAAATATAAATAGTTAAATTAGATGATACATAAAAATAGCATTCATATATATGATGTATATGCAAAAAAATATATAAATTATATACAAATAACATTTTTGTTTTGAGAATAGGCAGTGCAATGTGTAAAGATGCAAACTAGTGGCATTGGGCTTATATAATGGTTACTAATTCTTTGGGCCTCATTGGCTGGAACTTGGACGTATAGTTTTAAGCTTGTTTTGTATAAGTTTCAAGTGAAATGCATAAGGCCATTACCAGCATGATCTCCAACTATATTCTTTACTTCATGTAAACCATGATAAAGATACTATGCTTGGCTTATAAAAAACACATATGACTTTACAAGATTAAAAATAAATAGAATATTGGTATTATTTAAATAAAAAGAAATAAAGCAACATGATATCAATTTTTATCAATGCCGAGAAAGAGAAATAATATTTACAATTATAAAATACATAAATATCTTGCCATCGTTTTTCAAAAAAAAAAAAAAGAGTTAATGCAGATCCCATAATAAGAAAAAAAAAAACTAACTTTTAAGGAAATTGTTAGTTGAATTTAAAAGGCTTGACCGATTTATTATTTTTTATTAATTTTATTTAATAATTTAGAAAGTGAATAGCATCGTCCAACCTCTTAATAGTGCATCCTATTTTTTAAAAATATTTGAACAGCGTACACATTTCAAGCGTAGCATTGTTGGCTAAGGAAATGAAAGGTCTATATTTTCCTTTCCTAAAAGGAGCCGACAACCCACATCACATTGATCTTTTCCCGAGAAAAGTGGATCTGCAATTCGTTTCAGTCAAACCCGCCTTCTTTCCTTCACCACTCCAGAACGCATGCATTACTTTCCCTAAAGTAGGCATTAATATTTGTAAAAGAGTTCTCGATAGTTATTTTTGCGTAATTTTTATGCATTTTGTTGATATAATTTATTAAAATAATTATTTTATGTTAAAAAATTAATATATTAAATTACATTGATAGAGTATGCAAAGAGTAGGTATGAATGACTCCATATAAAATTTTTATTTTAAATAATCTATATGTATGTATAGTAATAATGTACTGATTTGTCGTAAATACTAAATACTTTAAGGCATTTAAATGGTACACGGAATTTCAATATTTATTTTAGAACAATAATATATTTTGTCATATTCTGTTAAATAAATTAACAACCATTCAAATTTTAAGATTGATTAGAATGATAAATGAGTTCCCCAAATTAGATATGTAAATAAAGAAAGGGACTACATATGAAGTAAGAGTTATAACGGTAAATATTATTTGTCTTAAAAATTTAAGCTAATAATAATAAATAAATTTTATTACTTATTTTAAAAATAACAATAACTTTCATCCTTTTTTTTTCAATGAGTAAGTAGATATTATTAATAAACCAAAATACAACAAGGTTTTAAATAATTTACAAGTTAATACTAAGTGGGTCTTTTTCACTATGAAAGTTTAAAAAGGCTAGGAGGAATTAGAATTAAGGGAAGGTGGCTAAGGGTTTGTATTGTCGCTATCCATTACGCTAAATTATACACATTGATTATGAAATCAATAAATTTTTTTTGCTATCCAAGACTTGAAATCCTTGAGTAAATGATGAACATCACTGATGATAAGTTCCAGGATCCAGTCTTAAGTCGGTGAGGACTCTATGATGGCTTGGATGACAACTTCGAATTCTCCTTCTAGTAAGATATTATCCAATTTCAGTACTTGTGCCTCTTGAATTGCCATTATTGCTGTTGAAGCTTCGCAAGTGTTGGAGTGGGTGCTTTGAATGTTGTCCGTTCTTATTCCGAGGACTTCTCCTTGACTGTTTCTACATATAGAGGCAATGATATTGCTATCCTTTCTTATTGCTACATCAAAAGAGAGAATGCTAACATGTGAAGGTGGTCATGTAAAATTTCAAGGTCTTTTTAGGAGTTTAGGATTTTTGACCAAGCATTAGAATGCTCATTAAAGCTTTTCCTAATAGAAGACACAAAGGTGGATGGAAATTTTGTTCCTAATGTACCAAATAGAGTCAATGACGATTACAACAAGGGAAACTATGATAATTAGTTTTAAGAATTTTTAAAATGGCAATTTAAGGAAACTATTATGATGATAAGTTCCAGCAAGTTGTCGTTTTCTAGGGTTTCGCACCAATTACACTATAAATACATGTTATATCATTGTAATTAGCAAGTGAGACACTTTTGGAGAACAGCTATACACTTTATGAGAGATAAATTCCTTTTGATAACAATTCTGAAAGTGCACTGGATGTATTGAGATTATGAGAATTTGTGAAAGATCTCTTTGTACTCCATCTTTGTGATAGTGAATTCATTCCGACAATAATGGACGTAGGCTCACATTAAGCTGAACCACTTAAATCATGTGTTCTTTGTGTGATTGATTGAATCTTCTTTTGTACTTTTGTTTCTGCTGCGATACTTTAAATTTATCATTCGTAATTAAGGCTTATTCCCAACAAACTGGTATCAGAGCTTCGGCTCTATACTATATCTATAAAGGATGGCCTCCATGACTAAATTTGAAGTAAAGAAATTTGACGATTAGAATAGTTTCAGTTTGTGGCGCATCAAGATAAAGGCAATGCTCCGACAATAGGGGTTGGCTAAGGTGCTTGACAGTAAGCTAGATTTTGTACCCAAGAAGGAAGAAAAGGAGAAGACACATAGTGCTATTCTTTTGTCGTTGTCTGATGGAGTTTTGAGGGAAGTTGCCGATATGGAGAAAGCCAATATTTTATGGACCAAACTCAAGAGCTTGTATATAACAAAATCAGTCACCAACCGATTATATCTGAAACAACGGTTATACATGCTTAAAGTGAAGGAATGTACTCCTATCTCTGAATACTTAGATGAATTTAATAAAATTATTATGGACATGAGGAACATTGACATTAAGGTTGATGAGGAGGATAAAGCCTTAATTGTCTTGTGTTCATTGTCCATGTTGTACGATAACTTTGTCAATACCATGCTTTATGGTAGAGACACAATTTCTTTAGTCGATGTTAAATTTGCTTTGATTTCAAAAGAATTGAGAAGTAAACTAAATGGAAAGGGTACCGAAAATCAGGCCGGTGGTTTGTTAAACGTTCCTCTAGTAAAGGAAAATCAGGTGAAAAGGATTCAGGGAAGAATAAGGGAAAATCAAAAGGGGTTTCACAGTCCAAATGTAGTTATAAAAAGAATGTAAAGTATCATTACTGTCATAAATTTAGCAATTACAAAAATAAGTGTCCCAGGCTGAAAAATAAAGAGGATGGATCTAGTTCCTCTAATACCGTTAACATTGCTGATGAAAAGCCTAACGGCTCAGATATTGTCCTAGCTATCAGCGATTCTATTAGTCACTTCGAAGACAAGTGGGTCATGAACTCAACTTATACATTCCATATGTGTCCTAAAAGGGATTGATTCGCTACCTACGAACCAGTCAGTGGTGGCTTTGTTTTGATGGAGAATGATATGGCCTGCAAGATTGCTGGGGTTAGTTCAGTGAGAATTAAGATGTTTGATGAGATTGTTAAAACATTGTCTAATGTTTGACACATCCGGACTTAAAGAAGAATCTTATTTCTTTGGACACTCTTGATACTTTAGGTTTCCGATACACTGGTGAAGGTAGAGCCGTAAGAGTCAGTAAAAGCTCTATGGTTGTGATGATGGGAGATAAGACATATGATCTTTATTTCCTTCAAGGCAGTATAGTGACAGGTACAATCATAGTGTCTGTTTCAGATGACCCTGATTCAGATATTACCCACATGTGACACATGCGCTTAGGTCATATGAGTGAGAAATGAATGTCTGTTTTGGGTAAGTAAGGTTTGCTGTGTGATTCGAAAATAGAAAAAACTTGAATTCTGTTAACACTGTGTGTTTGGAAAGCAATGCAGAGTTCAATTCACTATCGGGATTCACAGTATCAAAAGCACTATGGATTATATTCATTATGACCTTTGGGGTCCTTCTTCTGTTCCATCGAAAGGTGGAGCTCGGTATTTGCTTACTTTTATTGATGATTTCTCACGTAAAGTTTGGGTGTATTTTATGAAGTAGAAAAGCGATGTTTTTGTTAATTTTAAACAGTGGAAAGTGTTAATTGAGAATCAGACAGACAAGAAGGTGAAGCGATTTCGAACTGACAATGGCATGAAATTTTCAGAGGTGAATTTGATGAATTCTACAATGAAGAATGCATTGTCAGATATCGCACAATTAGACACACTCCACAGCAAAATGGAGTAGCTGAGCAAATGAACTAGACTCTTCTAGAGAGAGTCCGCAATATGCTTTCTAATGCCGGCTTGTCTAAAGATTTCTTGGCTGAAGTAGTCAATACAGCTTGCTATCTGGTCAACCGATCGCCGATCACTGCAATTGGCCCGAAGACTCCAAATGATGATGGTCTAATACTCCTGCTAATTATTCAGATTTGAGAATTTTTGGTTGTCCTGCTTATTTCTATGTAAATGAGAGAAAGTTGGAACCAAGGACAAAGAAAGCCATATTCATTGGATATACCAATGGAGTGAAGTGATACAGAATATGGTGTACTGATTCTAAGTCACCTAAGTTTATAGTCTGTAGATATGTAGTATTTGATGAACAATCTATGCTTAATTCGAGAAATGTGTATGTTATTTTTACAGGAAATGAGCAAAATAATAGCAAAAAGGTGGAGCTAGGGCTTGAAGTTTCACAAAGGGTGCCAGCCGACTCCCAAGATCATGCTGTTGCTGATGAGTATGATTCCGATTCTGACAACAGTGCACAGGATCAGCAGAGCTACAACATAGCAACTGGTAGACAGAGGAGACAGGTCTAGCCACCTCTCAGATGTGCTCATACAGAAATGATTATGTATGCTCTTACTGTTGAACTCAAGGTTTCAAGGTTCATGTAAATCTACACATGGATTTTGATGATAACAAATGAATTCAAAGAATAAAGGAGTCTCAAGCTCAAGTTGTCTACACAATACAATAAAGCACATCAAGGAATCAAGCATGAGCAAAAAGGGAACAAGTTCACATTAAAATCATAGAGTAATTTTGTAAATCTCTTAAAAATTCGAAATTAGGATTAAGGCTCAAAATAAATATTTTATCATAAAGCATTAAAATACATTTTCCACATGTGCATGAATATTTTGAAAATTAAATTTGACAATTTTGAAAGATGATTGATTGTCATCTTTCACATGTGCATGACATGATTAAAGGTTTGAACTTTGAAAATATTAAGATGATTGATTGTCATCTTTCACATGTGCATGTTTTATTTGAATATTTTCAAAAGTGGTGGATGCTTTTCTTGACTTATGCAAAAGGTAGATGTCTTTGTTTGAAAATTTTGAAAAGTAAAGTGTGCTCCTTTTGTCATATACAAAAAGTAAAAGATTAGGTTTGAAATTTTTGAAAAATAAAGTGTGCTCCTTTTGTCACATGCAAAAAGTAAAAAGATTTGATTTGAAATTTTTGAAAAGTGAATGATGATGTCTTTGACATGTGAATCTTTTTAAATTTGAATATGAAGTCTCATATGCCTATAAATAGATCATTTGAGAGCTTCACATTCACAACACCAAGAGCATACAACATTCATTCAAAGCTTTCATTCTCTCTTCTCTAAGCATTGAGCCTTAACCCTTATTCATTTTGAGAGATATAGTTTGCGCTGTATTGTTTTTATTTCACTCATTGAGGAGTGTTTTCTGATAGCCTACCCACTATCAATTCTTGTATCAGTAAAAGGGTGTGTATAACCCTTGTGTGTGTAGAAGGTGTTCTACACGGGGAAAAGTTAAATCACCAAGTGTGAGGTGATTGGAAGTGTAGAGGGTGTTCTACACGGATTCTTTGGAGCGGTGCTGCTTAAAAGTGTAATAGGTTTCTATCTCCACCTAAAGGAGATTGACTAGTGAATTCGGGATCCTCAAGGGGTAGCTTGAGGCGAGGACGTAGGCAGTGGGGCCGAACCTCGTTAACATACTGAGTTTGCTTCTCTCTTACCCTTACTCTTTATATTTATTGTTGTTTTATATTTTCTTTATATTTTATATTATATATTTGATTTATAATTGTTATTTTTTTAAATACAACTCAATTCACCCCCCCTCTTGTGTTAGTCATCTGGGCAACAATTGGTATCAGAGCTAGAGCTCTATTATAAGATTAACTATCTTTTGAGTTAAGATCTTATGGCTAACATTGCAGCTTCATTTGGTGAAGGTCAATCTAGCAGTCGGCCTCCACTCTTTTGCGGAGACAATTACTCATTCTGGAAAGTTAGAATGAGAATATTTCTTCAGGCTCAAGGTCGAGAAATCTGGAAATGCATTGTAAATGGACCTTATATTCCAACAAAAGTAGTTGATGGAGTAAAGGTCAAAAAGGAAGAAGAAGAGTTTGATCGTGAAGACGATAGACTTTATACTTTGAATTTAACTGCTATGAATTTATTATTTAATGCTCTAAATGGTAATGAGTTTAATAGGGTAATGACTTGCACTACAGCAAAGGAAATTTGGGATAACTTGGAAGTTACTTATGAAGGAACTTCTCAAGTCAAGGAATCAAAAATTTATATTCTTACTCATGAATATGAAATGTTTAAGATGAATGATGATGAATCTATTTCTAGTATGCACACTCGTTTTACTAACATCATAAACAGCTTGACAGCTCTTGGCAAAGTTTATTCCAAAGTGGAGATAGTAAGAAAAATTCTCAACTCTCTACCAAAACGTTGGGAATCAAAAGTGACAGCGATTCTTGAAGCTAGAGACCTCAAGAAACTCGAAGTGAATGAACTCATCGGGTCACTTATCACCCATGAGTACACATTGAAAAGAGGAGAAGAAGAAGGAAAGCCAAAGAAGAGCTTGGCACTTAAAGCTGTTCCACATGAAAGTGAAAGTGATGAAAATGAAGAAAGCGATGATGAAGAGATTGCAATGATCACAAGAAGATTTAAGAGATTCTTGAAAAATAAAGCTCCTCCAAGGAAACCTTTCAAAAAATTTTCCAAGAAAGATTCAGGTAAAAATGACACTTTAATTTGTTATAAATGCAATAAGCCTGGTCATATCAAGTCAGATTGTCCTCTGCTAAAGAAAGATCGAAACAAAGGCAAAAAAGCAATGAAAGCTACATGGGATGATGATTCAAGTAGCTCAGATAGTGAAGCAAGCAATGGAGAATCAGCAAATCTTTGCCTTATGGCTAAAGATGACATTGAGGTAACAAATCTTGATAATATTGAAGATCTTTCATATGAAGAATTGCAAAATGTTTTAGAAGAGGTATATGAGGAATTTGAAAAATTGGGTATCAAATATACTGCTTTGAAAAAGAAAAATTCTTCTTTAACAAACGAAATTGATATTTTAAGAAAAGAAAGTATTGTTTTGAAAGATGAAAATCTTGAGTTGAAGAAAAAGAAAACTGATTTAGAAAATATTATTGAAAACTTTACAAATGGAAAAAGAAATTTTGAAAAACTTCTTGGTAGTCAAAGATGTGTTTTTGACAAGGCAGGCTTGGGATATATGCCAAAACAAAAATACAAATCTTATAAAAACTTCTTTGATAATCCTTCTACATCAAAGTCCAATATTCAAAATTCTTTTCATAAAAATAATTTTGTTAAAAAAGGATACTATTATAATCACTTAAGTCCTTCATATATGTCACATGTTATTTGTAATTTTTGTAATAGAAATGGTCATAATTATCTTGCTTGTCCTATTAGAAGAAAACATACAATGACTATTAGGGCCATATGGGTACCTAAAAATCTTGTTTCTTCTAATACTAATAAATAAAGGACCCAAAGAACTTGGGTACCAAGAAAAATCATTTTAATTGTTTTTATAGGTGTGCATGAAGTCTTCCACGAACAAAAATAAATGGTTTTTAGATAGTGGATGTTCAAGACACATGACGGGAGACAAGACTAAGTTCTTTGATCTTAGATCTAAAGAAGAAGGACACGTGACATTTGGAGACAACTCGAAAGGAAAGATCGTGGGAATAGGTAAAATTGGTAATGAGTCTTCTCTTATAATTGAAGATGTTCTACTTGTTGAAGGTTTAAAACATAATCTTTTAAGCATAAGTCAATTATGTGATAAAGGATTTACAGTTACTTTCAAAATGGATAAGTGCATTATATTGAATGATTATGATTGTAATATTTGTTTTATTGCTTTTAGAAGTAACAATGTTTATACAATTGATTTTGAAGAAATCACCTCACAAGATGCGATTTGTTTTTCAGCTCAAAATGAAACTAATTGGTTATGGCATAGAAGACTAGGTCATGCCAACATGGAACTTATTTCCAAACTTTCAAAAAATGATCTTGTGAGAGGTTTACCAAAGGCAAATTTTCTTAAAAACAAAATTTGTGATGCATGCCAATTTGGTAAACAAACAAAAACTTCTTTTAAAACCAAGAAACATATTTCCACTACTAGACCACTGCAACTGATACACATGGATCTTTTTGGACCAAATAGAGTTGCAAGTTTAGGAGGAAAATATTATGCATTTGTTATTGTTGATGATTTCTCTAGATATACTTGGGTCATCTTTCTTGCTCATAAAGATGAGGCACATAATGCATTTACCAAGTTATGCAAGAGAATTCAAAATGAAAAGGGTTATACTATTTCAAGTATCCGAAGTGATAGGGGAAAAGAGTTTGTTAATAAAAATATTGAAACATTTTGTGATGAAAATGGTTTTGTGCATAATTTTTCTGCTCCTCGAACTCCTCAACAAAATGGGGTAGTAGAGAGGAAAAATAGATCTCTTCAAGAGATGGCAAGAACAATGCTTAATGAGAACAACTTGCCTAGTTATTTTTGGGCCGAAGCGGTAAGTACTGCATGTTATGTTATAAATAGAGTTATGCTAAGGTCCAAATTAGATAAAACCCCCTACGAACTTTGGAATGAGAAAAAGCCCAACATTGGTTACTTTCATGTATTTGGATGCAAATGTTTTATTTTAAATGACAGGGATAATTTAGGCAAGTTTGATGCAAAATCTGATGAAGGTATCTTTCTCGGGTATTCTACTAATAGTAAAGCTTATAGAGTATTTAATAAAAAGACTTTGACTGTACAAGAATCTATGCATGTAGTATTTGATGAATCTAATTCTCTACTCTACAAGAAATCCATTGATGAAGAAACAGGAGGTATAAATAATACGGAAAGTCTCAATCTCAATAAAGAGAACACAATAGAGGAAGTCCAATATGGAGACATCAGGAAAGATCATCAAAATTTAATACAAGATGCAACCAAACAGTGGAAATTTGTGAAAGATCATCCAGTGGAACAAATTCTGGGAGAACCTTCACGAGGTATAAGCACTCGATCATCTCTTAGAAATATTTGCAATCATACTGCTTTTCTATCTCAGATTGAACCTAAAAATATTGATGAAGCACTTCTTGATGAATCTTGGATTCTAGCTATGCAAGAAGAGCTTAATCAATTTGAAAGAAATGATGTTTGGACACTTGTTCCAAGACCCAAAAATCATACTATTATTGGAACAAAATGGGTTTTTAGAAACAAGAAAGATGAGTCCGGGGTCATTACTAGAAATAAGGCTCGACTTGTAGCCCAAGGTTTCAATCAAGAAGAAGGAATCGATTATGATGAAACATATGCACCAGTCGCAAGATTAGAAGCTATTCGAATGCTACTTGCATATGCTTGTTATAAAGATTTCAAACTTTTTCAAATGGATGTTAAAAGTGCTTTCTTAAACGGTTTTATAAATGAAGAGGTATATGTTGAGCAACCTCCAGGTTTTGAAAATCATATTTCTCCAAATCATGTTTTCAAACTCACAAAAGCACTATATGGACTCAAACAAGCTCCTAGAGCGTGGTACGAGAGACTTAGTGGTTTTTTGATTGAAAAAGGCTTTTCAAGAGGAAAAATTGATACAACTCTTTTCATTAAATACGAAAATGATGATATTCTTTTGATTCAGATTTATGTTGATGATATAATATTCGGTGCTACTAATGAAAATATGTGCCAAGTTTTTGCTAAGACTATGCAGGAAGAATTTGAAATGAGCATGATGGGAGAGCTTACATTCTTTCTCGGATTGCAAATTAAGCAAGCAAAAAGTGGGACATTCATCAATCAATCGAAATATATTAAGGAATTGCTAAAGAAGTTTGGGATGGAAGGTGCTAAGGAAACTGGAACACCAATGAGCCCATCCACTAAACTTGATAAAGATGAAACCGGTAAACCAGTTGACTCGAAGATATATCGAGGTATGATTGGTAGCTTATTATATTTGACAGCCAGTAGACCAGATATTATGTTTAGTGTGTGCTTATGTGCACGCTTTCAATCATCTCCAAAAGAATCACATTTAATTGCAGTTAAGCGCATTCTTAGATATCTTAGTGGTACAATTAACTTAGGGTTATGGTACCCTAAGCACACATCTTTCGATTTAATCAGCTACACAGATGCAGATTATGCTGGCTGTAAAATAGATCGAAAAAGCACTAGTGGAGCATGTCACTTCTTAGGTCGTGCACTAGTTTCCTGGTTTAGTAAAAAACAAAATTCTGTTGCACTATCTAATGCTGAGGCAGAATATGTTGCTGCGGGTAGTTGTTGTGCTCAAGTTCTTTACATGAAGCAACAACTTGAGGATTTTAAACTTATGTACAATCACATTCCAATCAAATGTGATAATACAAGTGCTATAAATCTTTCAAAGAATCCAATACAACATTCTCGGACCAAACATATTGAAATTAGATATCATTTTCTTAGAGATCATGTGCAAAAGGGCGATATTGTATTAGAATTCACTAGTACACATGATCAATTGGCAGACATTTTCACAAAACCCCTACCAGAAGATAAACTATGCATAATTAGAAGAGAAATAGGAATGATGCATGCCATGGATATTTGCTAGATACTTTTATTTCATTATCTTAAATGACCTACAGAAACTTGAGACGTTTAGCCTCATCATTCAAATGCATTTGCTCCTCATAAATCATCATGTCATCCTTGTCTAAAGGATTAGGCAATCGAAATGAAGAGGTAAGCAAGGATTTCAAATCCTTATTCTGTTGCTTTAACTCTACTATTTTTTTGTTTGACTCATAAACAAGTCGTTGAAGTACAGATACAGTCTCGTTAAGCTTCTCAATTTCGCGAGTTTTGGACTGCAACCGAGCAGAAAACGCGACGATAGATGATGAGTATCGAGTTCCGAGACCCACAAGCTCGTAAATGGCGTCATGATCTGATTTATTAGCTAAATCAGTCTCTTGTTGCTTCATGGCACCTACGACAGATGCAGAAATAGATTGAGACTGAGGTGAAGGATACCTCAAATCATGATCAAGAGAAGCACTGAAGGGAATTCTACGAGCCATTGAAAAATTGTAGAATGAGAATGCAAGCAAATTGCAAAGATGAGAAGAAAGCTTGATGCGAAATAGATAAAGCTAAGGATTGCTCTTATAGAAACGGAAATAAGAACAAGACAAACTTATAAATCATGATGATATCTCAATTTTCAGCAACATCAAGCGGATCAAATCTCAGCACCGAATTGCCAGAGCTACGCCTCCAGCCTTTGCAGGTTTTGTCGGGCACGGGTGGTTTCAATTATTCAGCTCTTTACAAAATTTCCTTCCGCACCGAATTACCGAAACTAGGCCTCCAGCCTTTGCAGGTTTTGTCGAACACGTGTGGCTACGCACCGAATTCTCTACAGTCTCTACTAACGCAGCATTTTATTTGTCTATTGGTTATTGTAGGAATATATTTTATTGAGCTAATTATGATTCCTTTTTAATGATGCCAAAAGGGGGAGAAGTTTTAGACTAGAATATTAACATTGTTTAATTTGCTAAACTTGTTATATATGCTTGGAATTATATTTATATTTTTGCTTGAAAAACTAACGCACATTCTCAGGGGGAGCGTAAGTATTCATACAGGTTTCAAGTTCTATCAAGTATTTGTCATCATCAAAAAGGGGGAGATTGTTGAACTCAAGGTTTCAAGGTTCATGTAAATCTACACATGGATTTTGATGATAACAAATGAATTCAAAGAATAAAGGAGTCTCAAGCTCAAGTTGTCTACACAATACAATCAAGCACATCAAGGAATCAAGCATGAGCAAAAAGGGAACAAGTTCACATTAAAATCATAGAGTAATTTTGTAAATCTCTTAAAAATTCGAAATTAGGATTAAGGCTCAAAATAAATATTTTATCATAAAGCATTAAAATACATTTTCCACATGTGCATGAATATTTTGAAAATTAAATTTGACAATTTTGAAAGATGATTGATTGTCATCTTTCACATGTGCATGACATGATTAAAGGTTTGAACTTTGAAAATATTAAGATGATTGATTGTCATCTTTCACATGTGCATGTTTTATTTGAATATTTTCAAAAGTGGTGGATGCTTTTCTTGACTTATGCAAAAGGTAGATGTCTTTGTTTGAAAATTTTGAAAAGTAAAGTGTGCTCCTTTTGTCATATGCAAAAAGTAAAAGATTAGGTTTGAAATTTTTGAAAAATAAAGTGTGCTCCTTTTGTCACATGCAAAAAGTAAAAAGATTTGATTTGAAATTTTTGAAAAGTGAATGATGATGTCTTTGACATGTGAATCTTTTTAAATTTGAATATGAAGTCTCATATGCCTATAAATAGATCATTTGAGAGCTTCACATTCACAACACCAAGAGCATACAACATTCATTCAAAGCTTTCATTCTCTCTTCTCTAAGCATTGAGCCTTAACCCTTATTCATTTTGAGAGATATAGTTTGCGCTGTATTGTTTTTATTTCACTCATTGAGGAGTGTTTTCTGATAGCCTACCCACTATCAATTCTTGTATCAGTAAAAGGGTGTGTATAACCCTTGTGTGTGTAGAAGGTGTTCTACACGGGGAAAAGTTAAATCACCAAGTGTGAGGTGATTGGAAGTGTAGAGGGTGTTCTACACGGATTCTTTGGAACGGTGCTGCTTAAAAGTGTAATAGGTTTCTATCTCCACCTAAAGGAGATTGACTAGTGAATTCGGGATCCTCAAGGGGTAGCTTGAGGCGAGGACGTAGGCAGTGGGGCCGAACCTCGTTAACATACTGAGTTTGCTTCTCTCTTACCCTTACTCTTTATATTTATTGTTGTTTTATATTTTCTTTATATTTTATATTATATATTTGATTTATAATTGTTATTTTTTCAAATACAACTCAATTCACCCCCCCTCTTGTGTTAGTCATCTGGGCAACACTTACTATGGTAGATGACATTGTTAGTCGCGAACCTTCCAAGCTATCAAGAGAAAAGAATCTGCACAGTGGTGCACTGCAATGAGTGAAGAGATTTAGTGAAGAGATTAAATCTCTTCACAAGAACCAAACATGAGATTTACTTAAGTTGCCGAGGAAGACGAAGACTGTTGGTTGCAAATGGATTTTCAAGAAGAAAGAAGGGATCCAAGGTATTATAGATGCAAGATACAAGGCATGCCTAGTTGCTAAATGCTACAGTCAAAGAGAAGGCATTGACTTCAATGAAGTTTTCTCTCCAGTAGTGAAACATGGTTTAATCCGAGTGTTACTCGCTATAGTAGCATTATATGATTAGGAGCTACAGCAACTTGATGTAAAAATGGCATCCCTACATGGAAAGCTCGATGAGACCATTTACATGCATCAATCAGAGGGATTCATTGTTAAGGGTAAGGAATACTTGGTTTGCAGATTAAAGAAGTTTCTGTATGATTTGAAGCAGTTTCCAAAGTAATGGTATAAACGTTTTAACTCCTTTATGATTGATCATAGTTATGTAAAAAGTAGTTATGACAGTTGCGTTTATCATAGGTAGATAATCGATGGATCTTTCATTTATATGCTATTGTATATTGATGATATGCTAATTGTTGCTAAAGGCATATCTGATGTCGATTTGTTGAAGAACCAGCTCAGTAATAAGTTTAAAATGAAAGATCTAGGTACTGCAAAAAAGATTTTGGGATGAAAATTCACAAGGATAAGAAAACTGGAAAGTTATTTCTATTTTAAAGAAAGTATCTAGAAAAAGTCCTTAAGAGATTTGGAGTGATCAATTATAAACCAATAAGCACACTGCTTACTCTGCACTTTAAATTTTCAGCTTCCCTACCTCCCAAGACAGATGAAGATAAGCAGTTTGTGGTGGGTGTTTCGTATTCCAGCACAGTTGGTAGTATCATGTATGCGATGGTTTGCACTCGCTCAGATATTTCACAGGTAGTGAGTATTGTTAGCAGATACATGGTCAATTCAGAGAAAACTCATTAGCAGGCTGTAAAATGGATACTCAGGTATTTGAAATGAACCTTGAACTATGGACTGGTTTTTAATAGAGATGTTGATCTCAATTCTAGGGTTGTTGGCTATGTTGATTCTGATTATGCTGGGGACTTAAACAGAAGAAGATCATTGATAGGATACAATTTCACATTATATAGCTCTGCTATTAGTTGGAAAGTAACACTATAATCAATTGTTGCTTTATCAACACCAAAGTTTGAACATAAGGTGTTCTTGAGATTTCGAAGATTGTCACAGCAGAGAATCCAGCAGACATGTTGACAAAGCCAATTGTAATTTACAAGTTCAAAATTTGTTTGGACCTGATTGGTGTTCAAGGATCTTAATTCCCTTAGGGGATTTAAAGGGGGTCAGACTTTGGTGAAGAATGAATTTTGTGAGACTTGATAGAATTCAAGCCAAGGTGGAGATTTGTTGAGTGTGACTTGAATGTTGTTGGAGAAGTGTCTCAACATGTGACTTTGCTCAACTTCCAGCTTATGCGAGATTTGCAACCCGAGAGTTCACTCGACTCTCGCTCGATCTCCAGCTGGAGCGAGATGCAAGCCCTAGAAGGCTTGAGCGAGATTTGACCCCACTTGAGTGAGATTTGACCCCACTTGAGCGAGCCGCCGTTTTCTAAGATTTAGCATCGTTTACATTATAAATACATGTTTTATCATTGTAACTAGCGAGTGAGACACTTTTAGAAAGCAACCATATACTTTGTGAGAGAGATATTCCTCTTGATAACAATTCTGAAAGTGCACTTGGTGTATTGAGATTTTGGGATTGTGAGAATTTGTTAAAAATATTTTTGTACTCCATCTTTGTGATAGTGAATTCATTCCACTCGACCCTAATAGTGGACGTAAGCTCACATTGAGCCGAACCACTTAAATTTTATGTTCTTTATGTGATTGTTCGAATTTTCTTTTGTGCTTTCCTTTTCGCTGCGATACTTCAAATTTATCATTTGTAATTAAGGCTTATTTCCAACAAATGTGAATAGTTAAAATTGAAAGTTAATTATATTATTATATTATTATATTTTAAAAAAAATAATTATTCTAATATAGATATTTATGTAAATAAAATGATCAAAAATTAAAATAAAAACTATATTGACTAAAATTATATTTTAACAATGACCAATTCAGCAAGAGTGCTCTCATGATTGATAAGTTATTCAAACATAAATTAAGAGGTAGCACCTACCTAGCATAATTCAATAGCTTATCACCAATCCTTATCAATTTACGTCAATAACAAAAAGGAAAAAAGGGGTCGGAATCGAAGTTTTGCAACTCATAAAGAGCCTTGAAAAGTGGTGCTAAATAAATAAATAAAACAACTAAAGTCTACTTATGTAATCCTTTGTTCGTCATTTCATTAATTTTTATGCTGCTTTTCCTCTGTACTTTTCAATATGAGCGGCTATAAAAGCAGCAGATTACTTCTCGACAGACTTTGGTAACAGTTTCAAAAGCAATGTATTTTTTTAATGTATTTTAATTATTAGTGTTTTTTTATAGTTGTTATTGGAGAACGTGAGACAAATGGTCGGCATTAGAATTGCGTCAAATAAGTAGACTAATTTATTCAAAGAGATGACATATTAAGCCAGTGATCATGTGAGTTTTTTAGCCCAAAAATAGAGAATCGGTGTAACAGCATCTTCATTTGATCAAACATATCTTTAAAATTTAATTAATATTTTTTTTATAATTTAAATTCAAGTCCTATATTAAATTAATTATTCATTTATTATATAATAATAAAATATTATTTAATTTATTTTTATCAAATTTTATTTATTTTTATTACATTAGATTAGTAACTTATTTTTATTGAATAATTATAAATATTATTTAATATTAACTTATTTTTATCACATTTTGTAATTTTTTTATTTAATTTATTTTCATCACATTTTATAATTATTAATTTATTTTAATCACATTTTAGTTGGAGTGAACATAGTTTTTTAATGTTTGATTAAGCTATTGTAGTTTTTTATCTTTGGCCAACTATTATAGAAGAAATTTAAATTATTTTAAAAATACTTAATTTAATATGAGTTTTTTTTTTTTTACCTAAATCATCTAAAATTTGGACATCTTTTTTATTTGACCAAGCAAATAATTATGCTCTAAGCGGCTATTAAAGCAGATTATCTCTCGACAAACTTTGGTAACAATTTCAAAAGCAATTTATTTTTTCAGTACTGTTATTTATTTATTAATAATTATTGGAGAACGTGAGACGAATGGTCGGCATCAGAATTGCATCGAATTAGTAGACTGGTTCCGTTTATATTTGTAATCGAGAGGAACTCGTATCAGTTTATTTTAAATTTATCATTATATTTTTTTATATAAAATATAATTTTTTCAAATTTTAATATAATATTTTTAATTTTCAATCAATTTTTTCGAATATCAAAATAATAATAATCTTAAAAAAATAAATTAAACTCATCTCATCTCTAAATTTAAACAAAAATTTATTCAAAAATATTAAACCAGTAATCATGTGATTTTTTTAATCCAAAATATAGAGGATCGGTGTAAGGGAGTAGCAAGCTAGAAACATAGATTAACAAAAGAAAAGGTTCAATGAATGTAACCATGTCACTCTTTTAATTAATAATTTTAGCAATAATGTATAATATATGCATGCATACACGAAATATACTTAATATCTTAAAAAAATTTAGATTTATAAAATTTAGCATAAATAATGATACGCACATGATCTCCAACTATATTCTCTACTTCATGTAAAAATTATGATAAAGATAATATATATGATGCTTGACTTATAAAAATCATGAGTTTACAAGATTAAAAAAGAAATGGGATATTGGTATTGTCTAAATAAAAAGAAATAAAGGAACATGATATCATTTTTCTCAGTGCCAATAAAGCTGTAGAGAAAATTAGAAATTATTGATGTGGATGTAAATGTGGAAGAAACTATAAAATTTAAGGTTTGGTTTGTTTTATAAATTAGATTTTACTATTTATAACTTATTTTATATTTTTAATTTATTTTAATTATTTATTTTAAATTTTAATTTATTTTAATTAATTATTTAATTATTATTTATAATTTATCTCATTTTATCTCTAAATTTAAATAAGGATTCGAATCAGTTTTAGCATATGCTAAGGAAATGAAAGGTTGTATTTTTCTTTCCCAAAAGAAGCCGACAACCCACATATTCTTTGTTATTTTTGTTTTCCCTTCTCAGCCGACAACCCACATTTTTTTTTTATATCACATTAATCTCTTTCCGAGATAAGTGGATCTGCAATTCATTTCAGTCAAATACGCCTCCTTGCCTTGATTGTTTCAAAAAGGTTGAAGCTGCCATCCGGATTAGTGTAAAAATGGTTTTTACACCAGTCAATAGGATCGTGCCGCGTAGGCATTCCAAAAAAAATAAAAAATAGGTGCACTCCAATCCACCCGATTGAGTCAAGGAGTTTCCTCTCCCTCGATTCGGACCTCATCCCCTCCCACAGCCTCCCTCCCTCCCTCTCTCTCCTCTGAAACCCACTCCATTTCGCAACCTCATTCCATTCCGTTGGCCGCACAACGCACGCCATACGACCTCCAAGACCGGTGGAGGGGCCCCAGATCTTGCGACCATAGCCCACTGTTTTTCTAGCTGGTTCTATTTTTCTCTGTTCTTGCAATTTCTTATATTGCTCACGAGCTTTCTATTTCTCTACCTGCTCTCTGCAACATAAACAAAAATTGATGCCATTGATAAACAAAAACTCATGAGCCTTCTATTTTCCTAATCGGTAAATATATGGGGCCCGGCGTTAGAACTCCTTTGCACCAGATTTTTTAATTAAAAAAATTAAAATAATCACAGATATTTTACCTACATATATTATTTTATTATTTTTATAAAGAAAAGTTTTAGACTATGAGGCACAAATGGGCCCAACGGCACTCCATAGCATTGTTCTTCTCTAATTGTTCTTTGCAACATAAGCTTTTCATTGACGAGTTGGGTTTTTATTTTTTGTTTTTTTGTGTTTTGGGACTCTTTGAAGGAGACGAGTTGGGATTTTTTCTTTGTGTTTTGGGGGTTAGAGAAGAAGTGGAAGAAATTGTCATTCACCTTAGCCTCTTTGAAGGAAACAAGTTGGGGTTTTTTTGGGAGAGGGAGGGGGGGAGGGGGTTTAGAGAAGAAGTGGAAGAAGTTGCAATGGTTGAGAAGAAGAAAGAAGAAATCGAAAATCCTAATCTTTAGAAGCAACTAATTAGTTTTGGATATGAGAAAAAAATTCCCATTTTTACTAGCGTCGAGATGGAGCGTTGGAAGCAGGCTCATCGACGTGATTTTTTCATTGTCGTCGCGGCATCTAAGAGAGAGGCTGAAAACTCTTTTAGGAGGAAGACGGGGATGGGGGTCGAATGGGAAATGGAACTCAACAAGCAATTGCATTAGTTGCACCAAATTTTTTTTTAAAGCGCCTGCGTGGCACGATATCATTAGATGCGTGTATTACACCCATCTGGATGGCAGCCTATACATGCATTACTTTCCCTAAGGGTAGGCATTAATATTTGAAAAAGAGTAATCTACATAGATGGATTTTTACGTCTTTTTATATATTTTATTAATATAATTTATCAAAATAATTATTATATATTAAAAAAATGACGCAATTAGAATAATTATTAATATAATTATTATATCAACTCCAAGTATTTTTCTTATCTATGCCATATTAAAATATGGATAATGATTTTCAGGACAACATGTCGAATACTCCTTTGTCTAAAAAACAGACTTAAAGATTTCCCACGCCATTTTGTCACATAGCAACACATTTAATTATTAAAGAAATCCTTAATTCTCCTAATTTTGGCCCAAAAAACTCCAGTCGTTGTGGGTGCCAGCTTCGTATCATATAATATTAAATTATTTAGGAGACAAAGGGGTCAGTTCTAAGATTCGAGAGCTTTTTATGTATTTTTATATTTCCAAATAGCCTATCTCATGAGTGATAAGTTATTCAACATAAATAGGTAGCACCTCCCTAGCATAATTCAAATAGCTTATCACCTTTCCTTATCGATTTACTTCAATAACAATGAGCAAAACAAGGGTCGAATCAAAGACTTTGCAACTCATAAAGAGCCTTGAAAATTGTAAAATAATAATAATAAATAAATAAGCAAACAACTAAAGCCTACTTATGTAACCTTTGGCAACAATTTCAAACGTAATTTTAAATTTTGTATCGTATTAATCGATATAATCGATAGATATTATATTAGAATAATAATTAATATAGAAATTAAGTCTATTTTATATTGGCCTAAATTTTGGTTATACTGACCTATATCGATTATATCGGCCGATATTTCAATCGTACCGATCATGTGTATCAGCCTATATCAAATTTCGAATTTTTTTATTATTTTTTATTATTTTTTTATCCTAATTTAGATTAGATTGTTTATATATATTTATATATATAATTTATTTATATATTGACTATTATTTTGAAATATAATTTTTATATATATTTATATTTTTTTTTTTTTACGTATAGACTATTATGAAATGATATATAAAATAATATTAATATCTAAATATTTCGTTTTAATATTTTGACTAGTATACTCATCGATACTATATTCAAAATATTAAATTTTTAAAAGTAATTTATTTTTTCAGTACTGTTATTTATTTATTAGTAATTATTGGAGAACGTACTGATCAGACTAATGGTCGGCATCAGAATTGCGTCAAATAAGTGGACTAATTTTATTGAAGGAGATGACATATGAAGGCAGCGATCATGTGAGTTTTTTAGCCCAAAAAATAGAGGGTCGGTGTAAGGGAGTCGCAAGAAACATAAATTAATAAAAGAAAAGGTTCAATGAATGTAACCATGTCACTTTTTTTATTAATAATTTTAGCAATAATGTATAATTTTAAAATGGGAAGTCTTATAAATATTATTTGCAGCGAAAAAATAGTCAATATGTATATTTTAAAGTGGTTTTAATATTGCCTGCGCCATGAAAGATGGAGGTGATGTTCATTCGTTTTGGATGTGCTTATCTTTCCTTATTCGATCCTAATTCATCACTTCTTTTTGGAAAAAACCATCCAACGGTACGGCTACCTAAAATACATAAGATTTATTCCATATTAAATCAGCACTTATTTTAATTTTTTTTAAAACAATTATTTTTATAAAAAAAAATAATATACGAGCTAGGATGGCTATTCACATTACAAGAAAAAAAGTATTTGTGATGAATTATTTGTAATAAAAATAACTATTTATAATTAAAATATTTTTATTTTAATAAAAAATGATTATTTTTATAATAAATAATTTATTATAAATAAATAATTTATTTATAATGTCGTGACAAAGAAGGCAGTAGGCAGCAATTTGAGTACGCAAGACCTGACGAGTTCTTGGACCAAACCACATGCTGACATGCATGAGATGGACGGTGGACCTATGTAGCTGTTAGGTAGAAATGCTGTCAAAATGGACCCCAATATCACATGCATGCGTGGACAATTATCATGTACTCCAATATGAAATCAGCATCTTATTAACTTGGTGCATATACGTACGTACATCTTATGCATGTCCGCACGTGTTGACTTTCTCACTCATAATTCAGTTGAGTTGGTTAATTTTTAAAATTCATTTCATCTTATCTCGTATTTTTAATTTATTTCAATCATTTATTTAAATTTTAATTCGTCTCAATCAATCATTTTATTACTATTAATAACTTATCTCATCTCATCTTTAAATTTAAATAAACTCTAAGTTTATTGCTTGAATTTTCTCTCTAAAATTTTGTACTAAGTCAACAAAATTATTTAGGGCATGTCAATAGGTTCGTTTTATGTCGTTCTCACCATAAACTTCCATGACGGAAGAGTTGACTATGAAACCTTCTAGATAAAAATAAAAAATGAAAATAAAAATATCAAATAAAGAGACGTTAATATTGCAACCATTTCTTTTATGAGTAATATTATTATAGTTATAAAATACGTAAATGAAGCAGTACAATTCTTGTCTGAAAAATGATAAAATTTATTATTAAAAATTTAAATTGCTCGATATTTGTATACTCCATGCTAGCTCTCCAGTACACTCTACGTCGCAAATATCATTTTTATTCTTTTATTACTCATGTTCTTTGACAGCATATATTTGTTTGATGATTCCAGCTTGTAGGAAAATTATGTTATTTTAAGATAAAAAAAATAATGAAGCGAAGTCAAGGAATGAAAGAAACTCCCTTAATTTAAAATGGAATTTTTTTTTTATCAATTTACACATAATGTCGCCACGATTGATGCCGGCAGTGTGGTACTGACTGCAATTCATGCATAAATTGCTACTTTAATTCAAGTGAGTGTCGAGAAAGAAGACAAAATGAAGAGAAATATTTTAGTCATAAAAATATCTCATAAAACAAATCTCATAAATTATTATGATTTTATGTAATTCGTTAAATTGTAAAATTAATTTTATTATAAAATAGATTTAATAGACTATATGAAATTATGTCAATTTGTGAGATTAATTTTATAAAATCTCTTTGTAATTACAGTAGTCCTCCAAAAAAATATCCCATCCATCACTTGGAAATGTAGTAACGTTCTCGACACGAGATCATGAGTCAAGGGAACACGATTTATTTCAATTTTCACTCATTTTGTTTCACTTATAAATATCTTGAAAATTTCTTCCGCTTTAATATAAATCCTTATTTATGTGGTATATATGTTTGAAGCCATTATTTATTTTGATCATTTAAAATATATCACAACATTAGTAGTAATACGATATATGGTCATATTAGTAGTGCAATTATATTAGTAGTGCAATTCAATATATGATCATAACTTCATATGATATATCCAAATTGGACAATAATTGGGTATTTATAATTAAAAAACTAATAATGATAGATTTAAGATGTTTAGAAACATGTTATATCTTGTCTTATTTATAAACAACGTTGAAATTACATTAAACACTTTCAAATTATTAGTTAAAATGAGATGAAAATTAAGAGTTGAATAAAATATTATTAGAGTATTATTTTTATTATTATTTTAGAATTTGAAAATTGAGAATTATTTTATTATATTTTGTATAAAAAATTTAAAATCGTAGTGATTAGAGATGAGATGAGATCAAACAAGTTAAAGTGTTTTTTCTATTCAAACCTACATTTAAAAAAAAAACCTCCCCTTAATAACATTTAGATTTTTTTTCCTTCTATCTTTCAATCCTTCAAGTTTTAAAAAGCGTAGTCTATTTTTTTCTTTCGAAAAAGAGTTAGACTCACATATTCAAAAGTGATCTATCTCTAAATTAAATATATATATATATATATATATATAATCTACTTATACATATATAAGAAGTAAAAATTATTACTTAATTATGAGTCCCACGTCTTCATGATTTCAATAAATTAAGCCAATTGTTGTGGTTGGCTTAATCCTGACTACTTAAATTGGTAACCATGCCTTGGGATTTTATTCTTATTCATGGGGTCATAATTTGGAATTATCTTACATGAGTCTACAAAATTTTAGGATTTGAAGATAAGTTGAGTTGCTGATTTCAAATTTATTATTTCATTTTTTAAAATTTTTATATAAAATACATATCTCAATACAATTTTTTTTAAATCTAATATAATTTTTTTAAAATTTTAAAATAATAATAATAATATTTTATTCAATTTTTTAAAATTTATCTCAACTCATCTCAACTCAATTTTAAATCCAAACGTATCTTTGTTGTTACTATTATCGCTTTGGTAGAAAGTAGTATTGAATGAAAAACAAAACTAATAACCTATACACATACGAGAAAGTGAATTGCAATAGGGATATGAGAAATGATACATATACTACTATTTTACAATTTTTTTACAAATTTTTTTATATTTATTTTTTAAAAATTTTTAATTTTATTTAGTGATTAAGAATGTGAATATTAACAAAATTATATTTATTTATTTATTTTTTTAATGATTAAGAATGTTAAAAAAATACTTAAATTAAAATGATAAAAAATAAAAAATAAAATTCAAATACACTAGTGAATTGTAAAATTGTTATAAATTGATAGTATGTGTATCATTGCTCTTAAGAATGTTAAAAAAATACTTTAAAAAAGTGAAAAAAAAATTAAATACACTAAAAATTGTAAATGAGTAATAAAAGGGTTGTACCCACAGTTTTAAATCTCGTACCGTACCGGTCGGTACGGTCGAAACATACCGTTCCGGCCGATTTTTCGATACATATTTTAGAGGCATACCGTTTCAGCTAAAATACCGGCCATACCGAACTGTACCTGCCGTTTCGGGCAATATTTCGACCGGTACCGGCCTCGTACTTGTCAACATTTCGGCCAATATCGGCCGTATCGGATTTTTCGATTTCAGCCATTCAATTTTTTATTTTTTTATTTTTTTGCTATTTTTTACTTCTATTTATACTAGACTAATTACATTTATATATTTTTATATGTAATTATTCACGTATTGACTATTATTTTAAAATATAATTTATATATCTATTTATTGTTGCCCAAATGACTAACACAAGATGGGAGGTAAATTGGGTTATATTAAAAAATTTATACTTATAAATTAAATATACAATATAAAATATAAACAGAATATGAAGTATCAGGAAATATAAAGAGTAAGGGTAAGAAGAAGCAAACTTAGTATTTTAACGAGATTCAGCTCCACTGCCTACGTCCTCGCCTCAAGCTACCCCTTGAGTATCCCAAATTCACTATTCAATCTCTTTCAGGTGGAGTTAGAAACTTATTACACTTTTGAGCAACACCGCTACAAAGAATTCGTGTAGAACATCCTCTACACTTACAATCACCTCACACTTGGTGATTCAACTATTCCCTGTGTAGAACACCTTCTACACGCACAAGGGTTATACGCACCCTCTTACAAATATAAAAGCTGATAGTGGGTAGATTATCAGAATACACTCATCAATGAGTGAGATAAAAACAATACAGTGCAACTTATATCTCTCTCACAATGAACAAGAATTAAGGCACAAAATTTAGAGAAAAGAAAATGAGAGTTTTGAAATAATTATACAAAACTTAGCAATTGATATGTAAGCTCTTATTGTGATTTTTGCAAAACTTAAGTGAACTATTTATAGGCAAATGAGTCTTCATATTCAAATTTGAAAATATTCACATGTCAAGTAAAAGCACTATTTACTTTTCAAAAGATTCAAATAAAAAAAATCTCATTTTTATATTTGTCAAAGACAACTCCATTCATTTTTCAAAGAAATCAAACCTAATCTTTTACTTTTCATACATAACAAAATGAGCATGATTTATTTTACAAACCAAATCATTTTCTTTTTGCATATGTCAAAAAAACACATAACCACCTTTTAAAATTTTCAAACAAATCATCTATCTTTTGCATTTGTCAAAAAAATACACAACCACCCTTCAAAATTTTCAAACAAAATCATCTATTTTTTGCATTTGTCAAAAAAACACACAACCATCCTTCAAGATTTTCAAACAACACATGCACACATTAAAGATGACATTCAATCATCTTACAAATTCAAATCTTTATGCATATGTGGAAAAAAAAAATTTTGAAATTAAATATTTTAATAAAGTTATGCAAATATAAAAAATGCAATTTGATATTTTATGAGAAAATATTAATTTTTGAACCTTAATCCAAAAAATTACTCTACGAGTTTCATTTGTAGACTTGTTCTTCTTTTTGCTCATGCTTGATTTCTTGATGTGCTTAACTTTCTTTATGCGTAGACAACTTGAGTTTGAGTCTTGAATTTATTTGTTATCATCAAAATCTATACGTAGATACAAGACTTGAAACATTGGGTTCTACAATCTCCCACTTTTTTATGATGACAAATACTTAGTAGAAATTTACGACCTGCAGTAATACTTAAGCCCCCCTTGAAAATATGTATTAGATTTTCAAATAAAATTTAAACATGATTCTAGCATATATAATAGGGTAGTATAATACTAGTATAAGACTTCTCCCCATTTTGGTATCATTAAAAATGAACCGTAATTGACTTTAGTAAGATTTCTTCTCACAATAACCAATAACCAAATAAAACGGTGCGTTAGTAGAAATTATAGATAATTGAATAATTGGAACCACCCGTATTCGACAAAACCTGCAAAGGTTGGAGGCCTAACTCTGGCAATTTAGTGTGGAATGAGATTTTGTAGAGAGTTGAATAATTGGAGTCACCCGTGGCCGACAAAACCTGCAAAGGCTGGAGGCTTAGCTCTAGCAATTTGGTACGGAAGGAGATTCAAATCTGCTTGACGTTATTGACAAAAGAGATATTGCAGAGATTTGAAGTGAAATAAGTGGAGTCGTCCGTGTCCGACAAAGGCTACAAAAGCTGCATGCCTAGCTCTAGCAATTCGGTGCGGAAGGAGATTCAAATGCGCTTGACGTTGTTTACAAATAAAATATTATCGAGATTTTGTGCGGAAGGAAATTTCTTCCCATGTCCGTGTCCGAAAAAACCTGCAAAGTCTGGAGGCCTAGCTCTGGTAATTTGGTGCGGAAGGAGATTTTGTAGAAAGTTGAAAAATTAGAGTCGCCCGTGTCCGACAAAAAATGCAAAAGCTGGAGGCCTAGCTCTGGCAATTTCATACGGAAGGAGATTCAAATCCGCTTGACGACGTTGACAAACGAGATTTTGTAGAGATTTGAAAACTTTCGATTTCTGTTTAAATGACCATTTTCACCCATCGAATACTCATTAATCAAGTATCTGTTTATCCAAAATGACAGAATAACGGAGAAAATTTCTTCTGGTAATCTTCCGGATTTGAACCAAGAACCGTCTCAATCAGTTATCTCTCACGTCTCATCCAGCATATCTTGTAAGTTTGACTAATTAAGATTTGAAGAGACGTCTTGTTCTTATTTCCGTCTCTATAAGAGCAATCCCTAACTTTATCTAAATCGCATCAAATCTTATTCTCATATTTGAATTCGCCTGTATTCTCATTTTACAAATTTTTAATGGCTCATCAATTTTCCTTCAGTACTTCTCGTGATCAATCTATTTCTGCATTTGTTGTAAGTGCCATGAAGCAACAAGAGATTGATTTCGCTAATAAATCAGATCATGACGCCATTTATGAGCTTGTGGGTCTCGAAACTCGATATTCATCATCCATTGCTACCTTTTTCGCTCAATTGCAGTCTAAAACTAGCGAAATTGAGAAATTTAGCGAAACGGTCTCTGTACTTCAACGACTTGTTTATGAGTCAAACATAAAAATAGTAGAGTTAAAACAACAGAATAAAGATTTAAAATTATTGCTTGCCTCTTCATTTCGACTGCCTAATCCTTTAGATGAAAATAACATATCGATTTATGAAGAGCAAGTGCAGTTGAAAGATGAGGCTATAAATCTCAAGTTTTTGTAAGTCATTTGAGATAAATGAATAAAAGTATCTAGTAAATATTCATGGCATGCATCATTCCTATTTCTCTTCTAACCATGCATAGTCTATCTTCTGGTAGAGATTTTGTGAAAATGTCAGCCAATTAATCGTGTGTGCTTGTGAAATCTAGTACAATATTACCATTATGCACATGATCTCTAAGAAAATGATTTATAATTTCAATATGCTTAGTTCTAGAATATTGTATTGGGTTCTTTGAAAGATTTATAGCACTAGTATTATCATATTTAATAGGAATATAATTGTATATAAGTTTAAAATTCTCAAATTGTTGCTTCATGTAAAGAACTTGAGCACAGCAACTATCTGCAGCAACATACTCTGCCTCAACAGTAGATAATGCAACAAAATTTTACTTTTTACTAAACCATGAAACGAGTGAATGACCTAAAAAATAACATGCTCCACTAGTACTTTTTCGATCAATTTTGCAACCAGCATAATCTGCATCTGAATAACTAATAAGATCGAAAGAAGTGTGCTTAAGATACCATAACCCGAGGTCCATGGTACCGGCAAGATATATGAAAATACACTTGATAGCAATTAAATGAGATTATTTTGAAGATGATTGAAAACGTGCACATAAACATACATTGAACATAATATCAGGTCTATTAGCTGTCAAATATAATAAACTACCAATCATACCTCGATATACCTTTGAGTCAACTGATTTACCATTTTCATCTTTATCAAATTTGGTGGTTGGACTCATTGGTGTTCCAATTACCTTCGCACATTTCATCTTAAACTTTTTGAGTAACTCTTTTATATATTCTGACTGATTAATAAATGTTCCACTTTTTACTTGCTTGATTTGTAATCCGAGAAAGAAATTAAGTTTTTCTATCATGCTCATTTCAAATTCTTCCTGCATACTTTTAGCAAAATATTGGCACATATTTTCATTAGTAGCACCAAATATTATATCATCAACATAAATTTGAATTAAAAGAATATCATCCTGTTTATATTTGATGAAAAGAGTTGTATCGATCTTTCCTCTTGAAATACTTTTTTCAATCAAAAAATCACTAAGCCTCTTATACCAAGCTTTAGGAGCTTGTTTGAGTCCATGTAATGTTTTTGTGAGCTTAAAAACATGATTAGGAAAAATTTGATTTTCAAAACCTAGAGGTTGCTTAACATATACCTCTTCATTTATAAAACCATTTAAGAAAGCACTTTTAACATCCATTTGAAAATGTTTGAAATTTTTATAACATGCATATGCAAGTAACATTCGAATAGCTTCTAATCTTGCGACATGTGCATTCGTTTCATCATAATAGATTCCTTCCTCTTACTTGAAACATTGGGCTACAAGTCAAGCCTTGTTTCTAGTAATGATTCCAGACTCATCTTTTTTATTTATAAAAACCCATTTTGTTCCAATAACAGCATGATTTTTAGGTCTAGGAATAAATGTCCATACATTATTTCTTTCAAATTGATTTAACTCCTATTGCATTGGTAGAATCCATGATTCATCAATAAGTGATTCATCAATATTTTTAGGTTCAATTTGAGATAGAAAAGCAGTGTGATTACAAGTATTTCTAAAAGATGATCGAGTACTTATATCTCGTGAAGCTTCTCCTAGAATTTGTTCCACTGGATAATCTTTCATATGTTTCTACTGTTTGGTTGCATCTTGTACTAAGTCTTGATGATCTTTCCTTATGTCTCCATGTTGGACTTCTTTCATTGTATTCTCTTTATTGAGATTGAGACTATTTGTGTTATTTGTACCTTCTGATTCTTCATCAATAGATTTCTTAGAGAGTAGAGGGTTAGATTCATCAAATACTACATGCATAGATTCTTGTACAATCAAAGTCTTTTTATTGAATACTCTATAAGTTTTACTATATGTTGAATACCCAATAAATATACTTTTATTAGATTTTGCATCAAACTTTCCTAAATTATTTTTGTCATTGAGTATAAAACATTTGCATCCAAATACATGAAAGTAACCAATGTTGAGCTTTTTCTCATTCCAAAGCTCATAAGGAGTTTTATCTAATTTAGACCTTAATATGATTATATTTATAACATAACATGCAGTACTTATCGTTTTGGTCAAAAAATAACTAGGAAAACTATTTTCGTTAAGCATTGTTCTTGCCATTTCTTGAAGAGATCTATTCTTCCTCTCTACTATCTCATTTTGTTGAGGAGTTCGAGGAGCAGAGAAATTATACAGAAAACCATTTTCTTCATAAAAAGACTCAATATCTTTATTGACAAATTCTTTCCCCCTGTCACTTCGGACGTTTGAAATAATATAGCCCTTTTCATTTTGAGTTCTCTTGCATAACTTGGTAAATACATTATGTACCTCATCTTTATGAGCGATAAAGATAACCCAAGTATATATAGAGAAATCATCAACAATAACAAATGCATAATATTTTCCTCCCATACTCGCTACTCTGTTTGGTCCAAAAAGGTCCATGTGTATTAGTTGCAAAGGTCTAGTAGTGGAATATGTTTCTTGATTTTGAAATAAGTTTTTGTTTGTTTACCAAACTGGTATGCATCACAGATTTTGTATTTAATAAAGTTCTATTTTGGCAAATCTCTCACAAAATCATTTTTTGAAAACTTGGAAATAAGTTTCATGTTTGCATGACCTAACCTTCTATGCCATAACTAACTATTTTCATGTTGAGTTGATAAACATATAGCATATTGTGAGGTAATTTCTTCAAATGCGATTGTATAAACATTATTGTTTCTAAGAGTAATAAAACAAACATTACAATAATGATTATTCAAAATAATGCATTTACTATTTTTGAAAGTATTTGTAAATCCTTTATCACATAATTGACTTATACTCAAAAGATTATGCTTTAGACCTTCAACAAGTAGAACATTTTCAATTCTGAGAGAAGATTTATTACCAACTTTACTTATTCCCATGATCTTCCATTTTGAATTGTCTTCAAATGTCACGTTTTCTTCTTCTTTAGCAGTGATGTCAATGAACTTAGTTTTATTTTCTATCATGTGTCTTGAACATCTGCTATCTAAAAACCATTTGGTTTTTCCTATGAAGAATTTCATACATACCTCAAGATCATCTTTAGCCATAAGACAAAGATTTGCAGATTCTTCATTACTTGCGTCGCCGTCTGAGTTACTTGAATCATCATCCCATGTAGATTTCATTGCTTTCTTGCCTTTGTATCGATTTTTCTTTAGTATGGGACAATCTGCCTTAATATGTCCTGTCTTTTTGCATTTATAATAAGTTAATGAGTCATTTTTACCTATATCTTTGTTGAAAAACTTTTTGAAAATTTTCCTTGAAGGAGTTTTATTTTTCTTTAAGAATCTCTGAAATCTTCTTGTGATCATTGCAATTTCTTTATTTTTGTTATCGCTTTCATCGTCTTCATCGCTTTCATTTTCATGGGGAACAACTTTGAATGCCAAGCTCTTCTTTTGCTTTCCTTCTTCTTCTCCTCCTCTTTTTAATGTGTATTCATGGGTAATAAGTGACCCGATGAGTTCATTTACTTCGAGTTTTTTGAGATCTTTTGCTTCAAAAATTGCCGTTACTTTTGATTATCAACGTTTTGGCAGAGAGTTGAGAATTTTTCTTATTATCTCCAAGTTAGAATAAACTTTTCCAAGAGTTGTCAAGCTATTTATAATGTTAGTAAATCGAGTATACATAGAGGAGATAGATTCATCATCAATCATTTTAAACGTTTCATATTTATACGTAAAAATATAAATTTTTAATTCTTTGACTTGCGAAATTCTTTCATAAGTTACTTCCAAGTTATCTCAAATTTTCTTTGCAATCCTGCAAGCCATTATTCTGTTAAATTCATTGCCATTAAGAACATTATACAGTAAATTCATAGTCATTATATTCACTGTATAAAGTCTATCATCTTCACGATCAAACTTTTCTTCTTCCTTGTTGACCTTTACTCCATCAACAATTTTTGTTGGAATATAAGGTCTATTTACAATACATTTTCATATTTCTCGACCTTGAAACTGAAGAAATATTCTCATTTTAGTTTTTCAGAAAGTATAATTGTCTCCACAAAATAGCGGAGGCCGACTACTGGATTGACCTTCAGCGAATGTAGCTGCAATGTTAGCCATATAATACTCAATAGATTATTAATCTTATAATAGAACCTTTACTCTGATACCAATTGTTATCCAGATGATTAACACAAGAAGAGGGTGAATTGAGTTATATTAAAAAATTAATACTTATAAACCAAATATACAATATAAAATATAAATAGAATATGAAGCAGCATGAAATATAAAGAGTAAGAGTAAGAAGAAGCAAACTCAGTATTTTAACGAGATTCAACCCCACTGCCTAAGTTCTCGCCTCAAACTACTCCTTGAGGATCTCAAATTCACTATTCAATTTCCTTCATGTGGAGATAGAAACTTATTACACATTTGAGCAATACCGCTACAAAGAATCCGTGTAGAACACCCTTTACACTTGCAATCACCTCACACTTGGTGATTCAACTATTCATTGTATAGAACACCTTCTACACACACAAGAGTTATACGCACCCTCTTACAAATACAAAAACTGATAGTGGGTAGGTTATCAGAATACACTCCTCAATAAGTGAGATAAAAATAATATAGTGCAACCTATATTTCTCTCATAATGAACAAAAATTAAGGCACAAAATTTAAAGAAGAGAGAATGAAAGTTTTAAAAGAATGATGTAAAACTTAGTAATTGATGTGTAAGTTCTTGTTGTGATTTTTACAAAACTCAAGTGAGCTATTTATAGGCAAATGAGTCTTCATATTCAAATTTGAAAAGGTTCACATGTCAAATGGGAACACTATTCACTTTTCAAAAGATTCAAATAAAAACATCTCATTTTTATATTTGTCAAAGACAACTCCATTCATTTTTCAAAGAAATCAAACCTGATTTTTTACTTTTCATACATGACAAAATGAACATGATTTATTTTTTAAACCAAATCATCTTCTTTTTGCATATGTCAAAAAAATACACAACCACCTTTTAAAATTTTTAAACAAATCATTTATCTTTTGCATTTGTCAAAAAAACATACAATCACCTTTCAAGATTTTCAAACAAAATCATCTATCTTTTGCATTTGTCAAAAAAATACATAATCACCCTTCAAGATTTTCAAACAACACATGCATATGTTAAAAATGATAATCAATCATCTTACAAATTCAAATCTTTATGCATATGTAGAAAAATAATAATTATTTTCGAAATTAAATATTTTAATAAAGTTATGCAAATGTAAAAAATACAATTTGATGCTTTATGAGAAAATATTAATTTTTGAATTTTAATCCAATTTCAAATTTTAAGAGATATACAAAATTACTTTATGAGTTTCATTTGTAGACTTATTCTTCTTTTTGCTCATGCTTGATTTCTTGATGTGTTTAGCTCTCTTCATGCGTAGACAATTTGAACTTGAGTCTTGAATTTATTTGTTATCATCAAAATCTATACGTAAATACGAGACTTGAAATCTTGGATTTTACATTTATATATATTTTAATGTATATTATTTCGAAATAGTACACAAAACGGTACCGATACCGAAATATTTTGTTCTAATACTTTGACCGGTACGCTCACCGATACGGTATTTAAAATTTTGGTTATATCCCTATCACTACTCTAGTACAATATAGTCTCAATTAAATATATGAGACCAAAAACAAAAAAAAAACAAAAATACCGTGACAATTATTTTATTTTAGAAAATTAAAAAATATTGAAAAAGATGATTTAATTAATGATTTTCAAAACTAAATCTCATTTTCTGAATAAAATATATTCTATAAAAAGTGCATAGACTTTTTATTTGGTTTAAATAATTTTTATAAAGAGTAATATTATATATAATTATAAAATGTATAAATATTGTATAATTTCTTTAAAAAAGATATATTATTAAAAAATAAATTTTTAAAAATAGATCTTATATTATTTATTTATTTTAAAAATGATTGTATACTTGCACACTCGCGAATTTATCTATTATTTCTTTAGATATGTTATTGGCTAGATGATATTTTATAGTCTTGTTTCGATTTGAAGGTGAGATGAGTTAAGATGAGTTTAGTTTGTTTTTTAATATTATTATTATTTTAAAATTTGAAAAAAATATATTAAATTTTAAAAAATGTCTATTAAGATTTGAAAAATGTGTATAAAAATTTATGTTTTGTATAAAAATTATAAAATTATAAAAATAAAATAAAAATAAATGGAAAACACTTCTAAATTCAAATCGATCATATTAGATCATTGTTGAGTTTCATTTTATTGGAATTGGATTTAGTAAACTAGTAACATGTGTCTCCTTATAAACTGAAACCGTACAAAAGCTAAGTCCCTGAATTATTCCATTATACAATCAACCTAATAATTACTTATTTTTATATAAAAATAATAACTACTTATTTTCCGTTTTTCTTGGAAATTTCAATTATTATTATTATTTATTTGGGTTTATTTGGGTATTACTTTTCCGGTCAAACCACTACTTGGTGTTGGAAAATTCAATTCACAATCAGCATCTTTGGTGGCATATTCTACTCCAATTCGATCCAATTCGATCAGACAGAAAAAGAAGAACGAGACAAAAGCGAAGGGGCAGTGCGGGAGAGAAAAATAAAGCACTGACAGGCTTTTATTTTCTTTATAAAGTCACATCCTTTGCACCACTTTCGATCTCGTAACGCGCACTCTCTCTCTCCCTCTCTCGCTCACTCGCGCTCTCACTTGTATCCGAGCCAAATTTGTCTCGTATCGATCTCGCCCAGATCCAGGTACGATCCATTATCCAAAACTTCGCAATAAAATTGTCAAATTGGCCGTACAAAATCAGCTCTTTCCTGTAGATTCCTTGTTTTGCGTTTTGAACTTTTTCAATCTCATTTTACTGCACACACTCTTTCTTCAGACGTGGCGTTTATCTCCACCGCGTACTTGGTTACATAGGCTATACTTTAATAAATATGATCGGAATTTGTGACTCTTGGCACTTGATTGAAAAGGACATTCCCGGCTCCCTTTTTGGGTGTTCGCTCTCTAATTTTCTTCTTACAATTCTTTGTTTGGTTTTTTGATTACAGTGGGAGACTGAGAACGAGCGATGGCTAATCGGAATATCGAGAAGTTGGCGTCAATCGACGCCCAGCTTCGACTTTTGGTTCCAAAGAAAGTGAGTGAGGATGACAAACTGGTCGAGTATGATGCTTTGCTTTTGGATCGGTTTTTGGATATTCTCCAAGATTTACATGGGGAGGATCTCAAGGAAACGGTAAGCGATTGATTTCTTCCTTCTCCACTTTAATTTGATTAATGCTCATGATGCCCAGTTCTTCACTTTGCGTTGAGAAGTTTTGGAATTTGAGTTTTACGTTAGAAAGGTTGATTTTTGTGTGGGAATGGAATACCCTTTTTTATATTCGTACTCATTCTTGATTTGGCAATTTGGGGACTGAGGTTGCTGTTTTGGTATGGGTTTAACGGAGTATTTAAATAATATATTCCGGTGATTCTGTAGTAATGAAAACCCTCAAACTATGTCTGAACATCGGTACCATCTGTGCAACATTCTTTGGTAGTTTCATCGACTCCTTAGTCATTATGCTAATTTTTATGTAATGGCGTACAAGTTCGAGAGCTCTTCCAGTCATGATTTGGTGTGGGATCGGGAATCTACTGTTTGTATTGTCCGTGCTATTCTATTTGATTCATCAATCACACTAGTGGGTAGACCAAGGACCATTTAAGATATGATCACACCGTATCTGGCATTTTTCCTTTGACATGGAAAGATGGGCGTACTCCTTTTATTTTCTTTGAAATATTAAATAAAAATAATGTTTTGGATTTATAGTTAGTCTAATGAATTACAGTAATTCATCAGTAGTTATAATTTTATATTTATTTTTCCATTGATATCTGTAAAGGTTCAAGAGTGTTATGAGCTTTCTGCTGAGTATGAGGGTAAGCATGATCCTAAGAAGCTAGAAGAGCTTGGAAATGTGTTGACAAGCTTGGATCCAGGGGACTCTATTGTTATTGCAAAGTCTTTCTCCCACATGCTTAACTTGGCCAACTTGGCCGAGGAGGTTCAGATTGCATACCGCAGACGGAACAAGTTGAAAAAGGGAGATTTTGCTGATGAGAACTCTGCAGCAACCGAATCAGACATAGAAGAAACTCTCAAGAGACTGGTTGCACAACTGAACAAGTCTCCGCAAGAAGTTTTTGATGCTCTGAAGAACCAGACCGTGGATCTAGTCTTCACTGCCCATCCCACACAATCAATTCGTCGGTCTTTGCTTCAGAAGCATGGAAGGTTTGTTCTCTCGTTACTGTAGTTTTGTGTCCTTGCATTTTATATTCTGATTTTGGGCTGAAGATTCCTAAAATTCAAGTTACCTTATGTAACTTTACTTATACGGTTCTTTATGGAATGCCCCGTGTTTTACGTGAGGGGAAGAGTGATGAAGTTGCATTCTTTCAGTGCTTTTTTCTTTTTTTTTACTTTAATGTTTTCAATTTATCTCATTTGTTCAGGATAAGGGATTGTTTGGCCCAATTGTATGCCAAAGACATTACTCCTGATGATAAGCAGGAGCTTGATGAGGCTCTTCAGAGGGAGGTGAATATCAACATCCTTTGAAATCATTACCTTGTTATCAAATTGTTCTAGAGCCGCATGTTACTGAATTTGTCTTACATTTTGATGAGAAAGGTGGGCCAACATTAACATACTTTGACAACAACTCATATTTCTTGCATATGATGCCCGGCCTGTTCTTTCCCATTTTTGTTTTCCAATAAATATTTGTTTCATATAAAAAAATTTCTAAAGAGCATTGGATATAGTTACCCCGTTCCTCCCCTTAGTTGTGCTTCAATTTCAAGGAATATACAGTAAAATATTGGATATTACATATGCTACTGTACTCCATATTTATTATTTATGCCTTTTGGATCTTCATAGCCATAACTATTGCTGCTCTGTGATCTTTTCGAGTTTCAGGTTTTCTTCAGAATTGTTTGTCACAAGCCAACTTTTCTCAGTAGCATGTTGGCCATATGAATTATGCTCGAACCTGTATTTCAGACAAAATGCAGAAGTTGACCCGTCGATCTGGGTTATATGATAACTGCTTGATTAACATATTAAACCCAGATCATATAACCCAGGTTATGCACCCTGATCTGGGTTATATGATAACTGCTTGATAACTGCTTGATTCAAACTAGTAGAATGTAACTAGGCGTATTTTTCTTTGTATACTTCCTGTATACTCAAGTTATGCTTTGTTATATTCTCATCAATAAAGTGGCTGATTACTTATCAAAAAAAAAAAAACATATTAAAATATTATGCTAACTGCTCAAATGCTGCCAATCTGAAATATAATGTTCTTATGGTAATCTGCCATGCAAGACACTGGCTGCCCTACTCCAATGCATTATATGTTTAAACTTGGTTGCTCGCAAGTTTTGGGAGATGATTTTGATAATTTAGAGAAGTGTCTTACAAAAGAAAGTTATTACTGACAACATGTTAACTCTCACAAAACTTCAGTCATGGAATGAATCTGAGCTTTAGAGGATTTATATGGGGAAGTTCTACAGAAAAAGAAAATATTGCCTTAGTTGATGGCATTTTTAGTTTTTCACCTTTCCCTGCTACTTTATTTCATGTAGATCCAAGCTGCATTTCGCACAGATGAGATTCGAAGAACCCCTCCAACTCCACAAGATGAGATGAGGGCTGGAATGAGCTACTTCCATGAAACAATCTGGAAGGGTGTTCCAAAGTTCCTGCGCCGTGTTGACACAGCTTTGAAGAACCTAGGAATTAATGAACGTGTTCCTTACAATGCCCCACTTATTCAATTTTCTTCTTGGATGGGTGGCGATCGTGATGGTAAGATCCTTTCCCATGGGGCAAACTTGTAGTTATAACAATTTGGAACTAGAGGAAGAAACCATCAATGTATCTTCATAGTAGCGAACTTTCCTGAATTTTAGTTGGAATGTTTCTTATAATGTCAGTGTGATTTTTGGTATGGTTTATTTGTTAATGGAATGGTGAAGATCTTCATAGAATGATAATATTCTAGAGAAATCTGTCATGTAGTTATAAATATATTTCTTTTGGAAGGAGAAAAATACTGGACAGAACAGCTTGCAAGTGTTTGAATTTTGGAATGGGATTTCAAATTCATGATTCCTGTCTTGTTTTTTTTTTGGTTTGCTTTTGGTTGGTCTAATTAGTTTATTTCACTTGTAAAAGCTTGGGGATTCTCTCTCTCTCTCTCTCTCTCTCTGAGCTTAGCATTTATTTTGCGTTGGATGCAGGTAATCCTAGGGTGACTCCTGAGGTCACAAGGGATGTTTGCTTATTGGCTAGAATGATGGCTGCCAATTTGTACTATTCCCAAATAGAGGATCTCATGTTTGAGGTACTTAATAGCTTCTAGGTCTTGCAATCTTCCATGGTTGGGGGATTATTGCTTGTTCATTAATTTGTCATGTGTCCACTAATTTCTGCTTTTTTCCTTTGTTGGGGGACAGTTGTCTATGTGGCGCTGCAACGATGAGCTTCGTGTTCGTGCGGATGAACTCCACAGGTCCTCCAAGAAAGATGCAAAACACTATATTGGTAAGTAATCTATGATGTAATGCATATTTTCTTGTATGTGTGATGCATCATTTCAAGAAAGATATGGTATTTCCATGTTTTTCCTTTCAAATAGTGTATTAGATATGTATGTGGGCTACGCCTACTTCTTTATGATGAATAAAGTTCTAACTTATCAAAAAAAAAAAAAATTTATTAGATATCGTAAACACTGATTCATTGTTTCAAACTATTTGTCCATAGAAATGTTGAGTGGATTTTATTGCTTGACACTTTCTTGTTTGCCTTTCCTATGAATCGTTCACATTTGTAGATAAATAGTTCCCTCAACTGTGTCAATGTTCATTGGCATTCTGAAATGTCTTGCCAATTTCCTCACCTTCGGCCCAAAATTATTTCAGCTTTACAAAAAGAAAAGAACAAATGCAAATAATGTTTTTCCACAATAATCTGCTTTTTAACCATGCCCCGATTTCTGTAGTTTGATGTTTAACCATACCCCTACAATTGGACTTATTCTTTATTTTCTTTGTAGCCTTTAGAGACACTAATTTCTCTAAGATTAGGGTACATCAGCCTTATTTTTAGAAGTATATAATGAATTTTATTGAAGGGACTGAAAACTTCTAATGTTATATAAGACTCATTGATTTTTTTATGTGACAGAATTTTGGAAACAAATTCCTTCCAGTGAACCATATCGTGTCATTCTTGGTGAAGTGAGGGATAGGCTTTATCAGACACGTGAACGCTCTCGGCATCTGTTGGCCAATGGGTACTCTGACATCCCAGAGGATGCAACTTTCACCAATGTTGAGGAGGTATTTTCCTATAATTGTGTGGCCATCTCCACCTATATTTCACATCTGGTCATATCACTTCCTCACCCCAACAAGGCCACCATCTTTCACAGCCCCCCTCTTAATTGTTTAAGCTATCATACTGTGATTAATTCTTCATTAGATAAGTGAAGAAAGAAATGGAGATATATTAGGTGGATTTGGTGCCGAAGTTCATTGCTGATAAACCAGTACTTCTTGTTCGATGAAGTTTCAAACTGCATCTTTTACTTCTTTACTTATTGTTTGACTGGTCTTGTTACTGATCAAGTTTGAAATTGTATGCAGTTTTTGGAACCTCTCGAACTATGTTACAGATCACTCTGTGCATCTGGTGACCAAGCAATTGCTGATGGAAGCCTTCTTGATTTCTTGAGGCAAGTGTCAACTTTTGGACTTTCACTTGTGAGACTTGATATTAGGCAAGAGTCGGACCGTCATACTGATGTCATGGATGCCATTACCAAGCACCTGGAAATTGGGTCCTACCGAGATTGGTCAGAAGAACGTCGACAGGAATGGCTTTTATCTGAACTCAGTGGCAAGCGCCCGCTGTTTGGACCTGATCTTCCCACAACTGAAGAAATTCGTGATGTTCTGGACACCTTTCATGTCATAGCGGAGCTTCCATCAGACAACTTTGGAGCATATATAATTTCAATGGCAACTGCACCATCTGATGTGCTTGCAGTTGAGCTGCTGCAACGTGAATGCCATGTGAAGCAACCATTAAGAGTTGTTCCGCTGTTTGAGAAACTCGCAGACTTGGAGGCTGCCCCTGCTGCTCTAGTTCGGCTTTTCTCAATAGATTGGTATAGAAATCGAATTAATGGAAAGCAAGAAGTTATGATTGGCTATTCAGATTCTGGTAAAGATGCAGGACGGTTTTCTGCAGCCTGGCAGTTATACAAGGCTCAAGAGGAGCTCATAAAGGTTGCCAAGCAATATGGTGTGAAGCTAACTATGTTCCATGGTCGCGGTGGTACTGTTGGAAGAGGAGGTGGACCCACCCATCTTGCCATATTATCTCAACCTCCGGATACAATTCATGGATCGCTCCGTGTTACTGTTCAAGGTGAAGTTATTGAGCAATCATTTGGAGAGGAGCACTTGTGCTTTAGAACGCTCCAGCGTTTCACGGCTGCTACTTTAGAGCATGGCATGCACCCACCCGTTTCTCCAAAGCCAGAATGGCGTGCATTGATGGATGAAATGGCCATCATTGCCACGGAAGAATATCGTTCTGTTGTTTTCAAAGAACCTAGATTTGTTGAATATTTCCGCCTTGTAAGAAGTCTGCAAATAGCATCAATATCATCTTTATTCCTGGCTCACTAATATTTTGCTTAATAACCACTCTCTATTGTTATATGTAGGCTACGCCAGAGTTGGAATATGGTCGGATGAACATAGGAAGCCGTCCATCGAAGCGTAAGCCGAGTGGAGGTATTGAATCACTCCGTGCAATCCCATGGATCTTTGCCTGGACACAAACAAGGTTTCATCTTCCAGTGTGGCTAGGCTTTGGACCGGCGTTCAAACATGTTATTCAGAAGGACATTAGGAATCTCCATATGCTCCAAGAGATGTACAATGCATGGCCTTTCTTTAGAGTCACCATCGATTTGGTTGAAATGGTGTTTGCCAAGGGAGATCCTGGAATTGCTGCTTTGTATGACAAGCTCCTTGTTTCAGAAGATCTGTGGAAATTTGGAGAGCAGTTGAGGGTCGATTATGAAGAAACTAAGAGGCTTCTCCTGCAGGTAAAAACAATTGGATAGAATATATTCAGATCTTGAGTTTGTTGCATATTATTGATTACCCTGCCATTATTGCTTTCTTTGATTACCAGTATTGAATGCTTTCTTTCACCAAGTTTCCCAGTTGGTGCTTTTTGAAATTTCTAAACTGTTGCTCTAAGCATTGGGTAGCATAGACCTTGAAATTTCCCCAATAACCATATATGACCATACCATTAAAAGAAACGATATTCCTTTTTACCTCTGCTTGTAGATTGCTGGACACAAGGATCTTCTTGAAGGGGACCCATACTTGAAGCAAAGACTCCGCCTCCGTGATTCCTACATCACTACCCTTAATGTTTGCCAAGCCTACACATTGAAGAGAATTAGGGATCCAAACTACCATGTGAAGATGCGGCCACACATCTCGAAGGATTTTATGGAAATAAGCAAAGCAGCTGATGAACTTGTGAAACTGAACCCAACAAGTGACTATGCCCCTGGTCTTGAGGATACCCTCATCTTGACCATGAAGGGTATTGCTGCAGGTTTGCAGAACACCGGTTAGACTTGTGCAATTCAGTGTTTTCTTTTTGCTGTTTTTCTGCAGAAAACTTGCCTCAAGGAAACCATAAATTATATGCACAAGAAGTGGATGCTCTTTTATAATCCACCGCAGCTTCAAAATTTGGTTGCGCTGATCTGGGTGACCTTATATCGTTGTAATATCATATATAGCTGTGCTCGAATACTACTAAAGCCAGCAGTTTTATTATATAACCATACAAGAGTTGAACTTGATGGGACTTTATGTTTATGTTTTCCTATATATAAGATGTCCTATGAGTTTTTATGTTTGAATAATTGTTTGTGTTTTCGGTTGCTGGACAATTCCCAAGCTTGTTGCCATCCATTTTATTTCAATCTGAGACTCTGACCATTTCTATATTAATTATAGACCATTTCTAATTAATGTATAATTAATAAAGAAATAAATAAATAATTGGCCATAAAGATCACAAAGATGAACAGAAATATGTCATCTACTGAACTGCCTTCCGACTTTGTACGCCTCATGAAAATCATCAGGTGCCATGCAATAAATCCTCCACAACGGCAGCTGACTAGCTTTGTGGGAGAGTTTTAATAAGGTTGTTGTCCATGGTGATGGGGTGTTGTTGGATATTGTGTTTAGAGAGTTTTTATCATATTTCTGCTCGAATCAGGAAGTGTTATGATTGAGAGAGATGTCTGTCATAGTCTCCTTGAGCAATAATATCATAATTCAGTATTCAGTAATATCAACTCTCAACTTTTGATTTTAACAGACATTTTGAGTCAAATAATGGATCTACCGGAAGTGAATAATATTAACCTAAACTCATTCAAAGTTTAATGATGGAAGTGTTCTATTCTCAAGTTTGTGTGTAAACTGTAAAGCAAACCGTTTATGCAACAACTTAAATAGTAAGATTTAAATTTTGTAATTTATTTTTCAAATTAAATTATGTCTAGTAAATACTTTATTATGTGTTGTATATACTAATTTGAGAATAGAATTTTTTTTAGTACATGTTTGAAATTGCAGTGAGAAATATAACTTATAACTTTAGGACTTATATCTTATAATTTAAATAATAAATTTTATATTTCAAAAGTTTGTTTAAATATATATTTAAAGTATTTTTAAAATTAATTACAATAATTTTTTAAAATATATAGTTACTTGCATGAATTTTTTTGATAAAAGTATCAATTTAACATTTAAAAAAAAAGATTTTTAACTTTTTAAAGTGATTAAAACACTTTTTATAAATTTATTAAACATGTTATTTTTTTATAAAAAGTATTTTAAAATAGTTATGGAATCTCAAACAAACTCTTAATGATGAGGTTTTCTTATATTAGTGTTAAAATTTAGTCTCTTTTTTTTTTTAATGAATCTCATATTTACTATGTATAAGCATTCATTTAAAAAAAAAATTAGTCTATAATTAAAAAATTAGTTATTATTTTTTTTATTAATCTTATATTTACTATATCTATATATTTTTAAAAAATGGACATTACTTGCTTGCTCAATAGTACAAATATGATTTATCTTTCTTAAATTCATGTTGACCGGGCACATGACACAGAATCCAATGGGTAAGAACAATTTTATAGGATTATCAAATTGCAAGAAATTCTTATTAAATTATTTAAAGTGTATTTACGCAAAACCACTCATATAAATTAGTCAGAATTTTATTTGAAATATCAGTGTCATCTGTCTATAAATAAATAAAAAACTCAATTTTTTTTAAAGAAAATAATAAGAATATTTATTTGTAATTTTATTGGAGATGGTTTATTGGAAAAAGAAAAAGAAGAGAGAGAGAGAGAGAGACGTTGTTTTATCTTTTTATTTAATAATGTTAAAACAAAAGGTTGCTTAATAATAATAATAAAAAATTAGAATGGTCAGTAAAAAGAAAAAGCAGCTTAGAGAGAGAGAGAGAGAGAGAGAGAGAGAGAGAGAGAGAGTTTCTATAATATGTTCTATGGAAGGAAGTATCATCCCTCTCTGACCGGCGTCTAATAGTTCCAGTGACCGAGCTGATCGAGAGAGAGAGAGAGTGAGAGTGAGAGAGATGGAACTATCGACGAGGAAGAGACGTCCGCTACAGCCCGATCCTTCGTCCTCATCGTCTTCGCAATCAGAGTCGTATGGGAAGCACGATAAACCGGGGAGATCGGGCGGTGGAAAAGGAGATGGGGGAGACGAGGGATTAGGGTGGATGTTGCCGCTGTTCGTACTAGGAACCCTACGCTACATGAGCGCCACATCAAACATAGTTCACGACTGCGATGAAGTCTTCAATTACTGGGAGCCACTCCATTTTCTTCTCTACAAATCTGGCTTTCAGACCTGGGAGTACAGGTATATATATCACTCATATGCGGCCATGTTTATTTCTTTTTGTTTTAGAAAAGTGGCACTGTACTTGGTTACACATTTGTACTTAACTGCACACTTGCAGACGCTAATAGAACCGATATCAGATAGATGAAGCGACATTGTCTGATAGTTAATTTATCTCAAACTTTTATATAAAAATAATTTATCTCAAACTTACTTATCAAGAAAAAAAGTTAATTTATCTCAAACTAATCAGTTTTTGTTGTTCGATATGTAATTTACCTCAAACCATTTAGTAGGAGACGCGACTAATTTAGGCACGGATTTTACCGTTTACTGCGGCTAGTTCGCATTTATGATGTGTCCAATGCATTGGTTTACAAAAATTATTTTCACAGTGCCATGATTATCTGATGCCCCATGGGGACCTTTTTGAAGGGCAAAACGTGGGCTATAATAATTATAGCCCTAAATTAGTGATGAGATAACTATCATATAAAATCTAATGCTCATAATATGTAAGCTCATTTAAGCTTTTGAAAAGCCCGCGGATCATGTCTTTATGATTGTTATTTAGGTGATATATTTTTTTATAAGTAAGAAGATATTTTATTGATATAGAAATAGTGTTATTTAGGTGTATGTAATGAATGCATTGAATGGGGAGGAGCTCTTGAATAGCACTAGAGGGTATTTTATGGGATCCTCACAACATATTACAAAGGAAGCAGTGCCCCAAAATCTGAATTGCGTTACAGTATGAGACGCTGCCTATATCAATTGTGTAGAAAGACAGTTAACGAAAATGAGTTTGAACTTATTAATGCAAAGTTGGGGTTCTGTTTAAATCGCACAACCAAACATATGAATAAGAATAATTTTCCTAATACAAAAGTTCATGGTGATACTGATTACAATCCACTGCAGAATTGTCTTTCACTTGACGTTTTTTTGCTATTATTAAATAGTTACCACAGGGGGCTTCTCATGTTGTTTTGTGGTTGCAAAGGTGGGGTGGAGTTCGAATTGATCTTAGAAATCAGTTCCTTGTATTTAAAGAAGACTTATTATTTCTCAAGCTTTCTTGAATTGCTTTGAAAGATTTAATGGTTTAGTACGATTTTCCACTGAAATACTGATTGTTCTTATAACTTCTATGCCTCCTGCAGTTCCCAGTTTGCACTCCGTTCATACTTATACATTGTTTTCCATGAATTAGTCGGTCTACCAGCTTCCTGGTTGTTTGGTGAGGAAAAGGTAAGATTTCTCTGTACGTTAGGATGATTGTTTTTCTGATGGGTTAGTAATAAGTCATACTTCAAACTTCACTTCTTTTAATAGAAAATAGAAAGGATTATGCTTAAACTAATACCTCTGCCATTGCAGGTGAGAGTCTTCTATGCTGTAAGACTCTTTCTAGGTCTCCTCTCTGTCATCACAGAAACTGTTTTGGTGGTAGCACTTTCCAGGAAGTATGGAAAGCGTCTTGCTTGTTACACACTCGCAATGCTATGCTTAACCAGCGGTTGTTTCTTCGCTAGTACAAGTGGGTGGGCCTTTTCTATTCATCTATTTTGTTGCCACAATACTATTTGGGTTCTTTAGTTGTTTTTTGTAGCAATGCACCTAATTTTTTCTATTTCGTCTGAATAGTAATAACCTAGAGTTTAAGTTGTTGCCATATGCTTGGATTTTTCTAACGTCCCCTATCTTGACATTGTTTGCTAGGTTTCTTGCCAAGTTCATTCTCTATGTATGCCATCTCTCTTTCATCGGGATTGTTTCTTCTTGAGAAGCCTGCAATGGCAGTTGCAGTTGCAGCTGTTGGTGTAATCCTTGGCTGGCCATTCTCAATCCTGGCTTTTCTGCCAGTCACGTTCTACTCTTTATATAGAAGATCTAAGCGAGCATTTTTAACTGGGGCTGTCACCTCTCTTTCTCTTCTAGTAAGTTAATCATTAAGTTTTTATTACTTATCAAAAAAAAAAGTTATTCATTAAGTTTGATCATGACATATTACTTTGTTGGATCTTTCAATCCCAGTTCCTAGCATCAGCACTAGGTAGAGTTATAATATTCTTATAATTAATCATTTTTTCATGCCCATTACAATGTGTAATTTTGTAATTCTTCCAGGTAGTCTCACTCCTTGTTGACTTCTACTACTACAGAAGATGGACATCATCTGTGCTGAATCTGCTGCTATATAATGTTGTTGGAGGTGGTGAAAGCCACTTGTACGGGACTGAAGGACCATTATTCTATCTTAGGAATGGATTTAACAATTTCAACTTCTGTTTCATTCTTGCTTTACTTTTCCTGGGATTTTTTCCGATGGCAAGGAAAAAGTACGGTCCAGACCTGCTGGTTGTGGTCTCTTCTGTTTATGTTTGGCTGGTATTTATGTCTTTGCAGCCACACAAAGAAGAAAGGTTTGCCTAATTTTGCTGTTGAATTTTGCTGTCCTATTCAATGTCCTTGCGCACTTGTCTTTGTTTTTTCCCTGTTTGTATTACCACACATGAAAACACAGGTCAGTGTGGTTCTGGAAGTGTTGTCAGTGGTTGTTTTGAAATCACGCAATATATTATATTCATTACATTGCAAAAGAGATTTGGGATGAAAAAGGGTCCTCTAGGATTTTGCATTCTTATTGATTTCAATGTGGCTAGTTTCATGATTTCCTTGTATCCACTACTAGTTCTTAGCCTGTACCGAGATGTTCTCTTTGTATGCTTCCCAAGTACTAGGCTACACCTACTTTCTTCTAGTATCAATAGAACTTTTATTTTACCCTTCAAAAAAATATTTACAAATTAAAATTGAGCGATGACCCATATTTTATATGCTCCATGCCAATAGAATATTTTTACGAATGAAATGTATATGCTGATTTTCTGTAAACTATCTGAAGCATCACCTGCTACTAATGACACTTGAAAATAAATATTATATTGACCCTTTTTCATTTATCAGAATCCTTTGTGCCTTTAGACTGTTTCCCATTATCTTTTGCTTCAGTAATGTTATAGGTATCTATAAAGGTTTATATCTGTGCATTTGTGGGAAGCCATTTTTGTTTATCTACTCATCTTCTAGAATCCTTTAGTTAACATATAATTTTCCATTTAGCCTCCAGTGTAATATAAATTGATGGTAATTGTTTCCTAACTACATTTGCAGGTTCCTTTATCCAATATATCCACTAGTTTGTGTTGCTGCTTCGGCTGTCATTGAAAGCTTTCCTGATCTTTTCCGAGATAAATATAATCCAAATGATAAACCCCTGATGTTTACAGTATGTGTATACTATGTTGCTATGCATTTTTCAACCTATATTAATGAGCTTTCACTCACAGTCAAGTGTTTTGTTGTGTGCATATGCAGATAGCAAAACTTCTTAGACCTGTGATTCTTAGCCTCATATTGTGTACCTCCCATGCTCGAACTTTTTCATTGATTAATGGTTATTCTGCTCCGTTGGAGATTTACAAGCTTTTAGAGCACCATGATGATGCAGGAACAGGTGAGAGCCAGTATATAGCCTTTAGATATATGAAGCAGTGCTCTCTTTGTCATGAGATGAAACAATCATGGTGACACAGTTTCAATCTTCCTACCGAAATTTTCAAACTTTTAGAATCTCTAAATACTCTTTATTCCCTGAATTATTGGCTAGGCTTTTTGCAATTCACTGGCAACCAAAGTTTTGATAGTAAGGCCATGAAAATAGGAAAAGAAAGTCAATTTGAGAAACTCTTCAATACCAGAGACCTTATTATTTAGTATTGGTAAGGAGATACATCAATGTGAGTTTTTAAATTTCGGGTCCCGTACACTGCAGGTTCTGTAGTATGTGTTGGAAGTGAATGGCACCGTTTTCCATCATCATTTTTTATTCCTGATTATGTTGGAGGAGTCCGTTGGATTGATGATGGATTCCGAGGTCTTCTCCCATTCCCTTTCAATGCTACCCTTGGAGGGACGGCAGCTGCACCACCTTATTTTAACGATAGGAACAAGGCATCAGATGAGCAATATGTAATTAACTCTTGTCCTTGGTTGATATTAAGCCTAAACGTGTTCTATTTTTCTTTATTTCATCATGGACACATCATTGCCATTGCAGCTTCAGGATCTTGAGGCTTGTACTTTCCTTGTTGAGCTGCAGCTTAATCGACCCTACCCGACGCGCGGAAGTGACTTGTCAGTGTGGGAGGTAAAACTCAGCTTTCTTATTGTTTTCACCTTTCCTCGCGTGATTGTGCTAAAATTGTTTGTACATTCTTCAGGCAGTCGCTGCACTGCCTTACCTGGACAGGGAGCTCTCACCGCCCTTGTATCGGTCATTTTTCATTCCGTACCTGTGGCAGGAGAAGAATGTGTTTGGTATATGCAAGCTACTTAGAAGAATACCAAAATGATTTGGGAGCTATAGTCTAGAAACTGTGGACGACCATAAGTTTTGAACAGTTTGTTCGTACCATTGACCTGATTCCCCAGCTAGTTTGGAATTAGATTTTAACTGATGTGGAAATTAGATCGAACCTTTTTCTCACTTGTAGGCTTTACCTGATTCTGTATTGAAAACTGAGTTGAGTTGCACATTGATCCAGGCTTTCTGTGTTCAATAGATTTTGGTTTTACAGCAAATATTTGTTCTCCCCCCCCCCCCCTCCCCTCTTTGTGTTGTTGTATGTGTGCGAGGGGCGGGGATTGTGGGGAATCCCGAAATGTGAGGCACCAACTCCTCTTCTTCCATGTCGTTCTTTTCAATTTTTTTTTGTTTTTTTGTTTAGCACCCGTCTAACCTTTACCTTTAATGCGTTTTACAGCAAATATTTGTTCTTTTCACTTTTTTGTTCAGCAGAAAACAAAGGCTCCTGTTTAAATCCACTTTTAATGCGTTTTAGTTTGTAGTAGCATGAATTATCGGCTTACCCAAAGGCCAAAAACAACTAATTTTTGTTTAGAAAATTAAACACTTTTAAAACTATTCATTATGTGATAGAATCCACATTCATATAAAAACTAGAGCCGAGGATTAAGCTAATATCGGTTTGAAATAAGAGAAATGTTGTGCATGGTCATCTTTAGTCACATAAGTTTATTTATCATATTTTAAACAACATTTCATGTAAATGGTGGATTTAAATGTGTCACATCGAGGATGATAAGATCAAAGATAAAGATTCTGCAGAGGCACACCTCTCTTTCTTTGCAAGTTCCTTGTCTTGTCTAGGAAATGCATGTTGAGTCATCAATGGGGAATCAGGGCTACATGACCGTATTTTCCTAAAATAAGCCCTCTGTTTTGGTGTCCAACTATGTTACCATCCCATATTTAACTTATGATATTAAAATTTGAGAATATTTAATCGATAAAGTTTAGGAGCACTTGACTAAGTTGTCATCCTCCAATGTCAAGCGAAGACCAAGACAAATGCAAGTCTTTGGGAGCTTTTTTGGCTATAGAACTCGCTTGAGGCTTGAGAGCCCGCCTCACTTTTTTTTCTCTCATCAGGAAGTACAAAAAATACTTCCTACCAAAACCAAAACAAAAAGCAAATTTTCAAGCCTTTGAAAATGTTGTCACGAAAGAGATTGTCCGATCCGAAAGCACTCTTGACGGCAGCCGCCTCTTTCGCTGCCACGGCCATGCTTATTCGAAGTGTTGCCAATGATTTCATTCCTATCGAACTTCGAAGCTATTTCTTCTCCAGGATCAGTAAACTTTGCGGTAAATTTTCTTCAACATTGATCGTTGTCATAGATGAGTTTCAAGGGCATTCCACAAACAATGTCTTTGAGGCTGTTGATGCCTATCTTGGCACTAAAGTGACCCCTTATGTTCGAAGAATTAAGGTGAGCAAAGGCAATGAGGACACGAAACTAATAATCACTGCTGATAGAAATGAAGAGATAGTTGATGTTTATGAAGATTTGCAAGTAAGCTGGATTTTGGTTTGTACAGAGATCGAATCATCTGGTACTAGAAGTGGGGCTGATAATAATTCCTTCTCAAGACTAGAAAGGAAAGCCTTCGAGCTAAGATTCCATCAGCAACATAGGGAAAAAGTGTTAAATTCGTACTTACCTTACATTTTGGAGAGAGCAAAGGCCATTAAAGAAGAAATCAAGGCTATAAAGCTTCACACAGTTGTTTATGGCGGCTGGGACTCGAATGCCATTAATCTTGATCACCCAATGTCCTTCAAAACACTTGCCATGGATCCAGACCTTAAGATGGAATTAATGGATGACTTGAACAACTTCGTGGAGGGGAAGGAATTTCATAGAAGAACTGGGAAAGCTTGGAAAAGAGGGTACTTGTTGTATGGTCCTCCTGGAACTGGGAAATCAAGCTTGATAGCAGCCATGGCTAATCACCTCAGTTATGACATCTATGACTTGGATCTAACATCTGTAAGGTCTAACTGTGGTTTAAGATCATTGTTGCTTGGCATGTCGAGCCGATCTATACTCGTGATCGAGGATATTGATTGCACAATCAATCTGCAGAACCGAGAATCCTCAAAGGAATTAGGGGATAATAGCAAAAATCAGGTCAGTATGCTGTTATGTTTTGTTCTGTTTTGTTATGAACTAGCATTTCAAGCACAAGTATCCTCTCCAAATTTTCTTGACAATGAAGCACAGATCATGAAAAGTGCACCACTGCTTTAAAGTTTTCGAAATTCTTATTTCTGCTTGGATTCTGTATCATTCAGAACAACTACAGAAAACTGCCACATCCATTTGGTTTCTAATTTTCCTATAATCATTGCAGAAGGTTGGCTTGCAAACTTCTGTAACCAAGTTTGAATTCTTTTACTGTACAAAAAGTGACTTCCATTAAACAGAATGGTCTTTAGATTGGGGAAATACATAGTTTCAACTTTCTGTAGTTCACCATGTTCATCTGCTAAAAACAATTTCTGGGATGCTTCATTATTCATATTCTATTGCATAGACAAATGACTATTTTTGTGAGTGCAAGCTGATGTCAAAGTGTGCTTTAACAGCCCATTGCTTTTCTTGTTCACCACTCTTCCAGTGGTGATAACGTGATTAGTACCAAATTTCCACTCTCTGGGTCCACCACGTGCCATTCTAAAAGAACTTATCAATCTGAAAGTACCTTTAGCCACATTCCACATCAACCCTCTCTCTCCTACTCTTATCTTTGTCGTCTCCTTGACTTCCTTGCCTTCACTTCTTTCCTCCCTTTGTCCCCTCTGAGTAGGCGAAGGAAAAGCAAATTGAAGTTCTCAACGTGTACTCTCTGCTTTTTCTTTCCCACCCAAGCATGTGAGCACACTGTTTGTTTGAAGAGAAAATTTATCTTGGGAGACGTTAGGGCCGGTTGGCTTGCTCCAACCAAAAACATGTCCCTATTTAAATATAATAAAATTTTTTAAAAATATAATAAAAAATATAATAAAATAATAACATAATAAAAAACATAATAAAAAATAAAAATATTATAAAAAACACAATAAAAAATAAAATGAAAATGAATTTAAGAGAGGATTCGGCCTCAACCCAGATGACGTCGGTGCCGACGGCGGTGGGCGACACCGCCCACCCCATCGTGACCACCAGCGTTCGGCAACCCCACCCCTGCAACGGCGACTCCCGGTAACTTCCGGTGTATTCCACGCAACCTTAGACTCGTTTCGGACCCGTATGGGGTGTTGCCCACAGCCAACGAAAACGCCGGCATCTGTTTTTCAAGGGGATCGGATGGATCGATCCCCAGATATTCCCATCTATATCATATGTTTGTTTTTTTATTATATGAGGACCACTATTGCATTAACCCGATACTACTTATGATATCTGTGTTATAAAGTCAGAAACGATAGTGTGAATGATCCCACCAATAGTCACCCAATGCATAACAACTTTGACTTCGGCTATGTATAAAGCCAATTTTATCTTGGCCATCAAGCCGATCTTCCATCTCTATATATATGAACCTTAAGCATTTGTATAGATGTAGAGAAAAAAAATTCATTCATTGCTTGAGCAATAATAAAAGTTCTACATATTTTCTCTTACAAATTTTCTTACAGTATTATCTCCTTTTAGTTTTATAACACGTTATCAATACGAGGTTCTGTCAATTCTGAAATTAATGGTCTTTTATTCAAGTAAGTTTTTCAATATATTATTTACAGTCCTCGAGATGAATATAAAATGTAATATTGCTGAATATTACTTGATAAAATTCTGCTTTTATTCTCATGATTATATGAATATATTTTTTAGATCCACATATTTATTTTTATGATTCATATATGTAGAAAATGTCAAATCTTACAAAATTGAAATTTATTACTATTAACATTTTTGGAAAAAATGATTTATTCTGGATACTTGATAAGATCCATTTGGATGTGATAAACTTGAGAGATACAATCAAAGAAAGAAATTATGTGTCCTTACAAGACCGTGCTGTGTATCTCACGGTAAAAAATCTTCTTACTTTGTGAGATGATTTAATGGAGAGATATGAATACCAGAAGATATAATCTTCCTAAAAACTCGCTATGACTAATTGCACTTGAAGTTGCAAGATTTAGAGTGGTAGTGAGTATAACTCTACACTCTTTAAAATCAACTCAATATAAAAATTATGTAGTGAGAAAGTCACTAATGATGAAATATTAGAGAAGACATATACTATTTTTCATGTCTCGAATATGCTCTTGTAGCAGCAGTATCGAGAGCAAAAGTTTAACAAATATTATGAATTTTTATTTTGTCTTTTAGTGGTTGAGTTAAATAATGAGTTTGTGTTAATAAATCATCAATCACGTCTTACTGGTTCTACATCATTTTCTAAAGTGAATTGTACTGGATTTACACTATTCCCAGAAGTGAATGGTGCATCCTTTCAAAGGAACCGAGGGGATGGACATATGAAAAAAGTTATAGATGTATGAGTCCCAGATAGGAGTGTCAAAACGTGCCAACGGGTCATGTTCGTGTTGTGTAAAAGCGTGTACATAATGCTTAAAGGATCAACACGAACACGACCCGTTAAAAATTTTATGTCAAAAACTTCAACTCTAATACGACCCGTTAAGAAAACGGGTTGACATGACACGACACGACTCGTTAAGACCCTTAATACTATATAACACGACACGACACGACACGACACGACACGACACGACACGACCTGACACGTTTCAACTTGCAAACCCGTTAGTGATCCGTTTGAATTTAACGTAATTGATTTTATATAAATATTAAAACTTAAATAATAGTTATAAAACATAAAAAATTAATTACAAATTACAATCTTAAAATTATAATTTAATAAACAGTACACTATAAAATATGATAAACACACAAATATGATCCACACATTGTAAAATATTAAAATTACAATTCAAACATATTAAATAATAATAGGTTAACTCATTAATGACTTTTTAAGAAGTACTTAAAAGTCTCAAATGTGATAGATAAGTGTCTAAGAGTATAAAAGTAAATTTAAATTTCTTAATGGGTTTGACCCGTTATCAAATCGTGTCTTAACGGGTTGATACGATTTGACCTAAAACCCTTTAGGGTTAAACACTAACCCGCTTTTATCGTGTCGTGTTCGTTTCGATTTGACCTATTCCCAGAAGCGACAATATTAAAAAAGATAATAATATAATACACCGTATAACCAGAAGTAATACAACTCTAAAAAAGATAAAGATTTTCAGAATAATTTTTCATAGAAAAATGAATATATATGTCATAGATGTGGTATGACTAGACATTGACCACATACATATTATACGGTTAAACATTTGATTAATTTATACTAAGTTTTTATATATTATAGTAAAACTTTTTAATATTTTATCATATTTTGAAATAACGAAAAGTTGATACCTGAAGCACGACAAGAAATTATTTGAAAAAATAAAACTTTGTCTCAATGTGATCCCCCTACAAATGAATGTAAACTAGAAGTTCAGATGATTATCCATTTGTAAAGAATTGCGAATCAATTATCGGATGTATTTACTGATACTAAAAGTGTGATAAAATCACATATTCTTACTGTTAATGCTCCAACAAGGATTACAGTTCCTGAAGGACAAGTTATCAAGACGATAAATGGGTTTAAAATATGCCTGAAGCGTGGATAACTTATTGGTACAAAAGATAAAATTCCTCGAAAGAAAAAAATACAAAATGAATGTGGTGTTCCTGAAGAACCCATACTTAGGGGTGAACAAGATACCCGATAATCCGACCCGACCCACTTCCGTTATTCCGACCCGTTTCGGGTATTCGGATATTACCCGTTACTGCTTTTAATCCTATTTCCTCACTTGTTTCGTTGATTTCGATATCCTTATACCTACTCTCTCGATTGCGATCTTCAACTCGATCTCTCGATCTCGATGATGAGCTCTCGATCTCGATCTCTCTCCGATACCCACCTCAGTAATAGTGATGAGCTCTCGATCTCGATCTCGATCTCTCTCCGACCCACACGATGATGAGGGAACTCTCGATCTCGATCTCTCTCTTTCCGATACCTACACGATAGTGATGAGACATCTGTCGATCTCGATCTCGATCTCTCTTCGATACCCACACTGCGCAAAAAGGTCTCTCTCCCTCTCTCATCCACACCAAGATCTCTAATGATGTTGATCTCCTAGGACACGAGGATCGCCGAGGTGCTAACGGGAAACCCTTTTCATGTGTTTTTGCTTTTGATCTATGATTGTACGTTTGATCTGTGTTTGGTTATATGTGAAATTTTTTGGTTGTATGCATTTTCATGTGTTTTTGCATTTGATCTGTGTTTGATTGTTGAGAAATAAGAAGAAAAATTGTGTTTGGTTCCTGAGAATGTTAAGGAAAGAAACTGTGTTTAGCATTTTCGGTTGCTAAGAAAATTCAAATATGCAAGGTAAATGAACTCATTTAGTGATGTAAGCCAACTGGTTCGGACAATGATGCGAGATGGAGAAGATCACAACGGAAAACCCTAACGATGCGCAGCTGTGAAATGGAGAAGATGATGTAATCGGAACGTTATCGGGCTATTGGCTATCGGCCAAACGAAATTGTTTGAAAGCGGGTCGAATCGGAAATAGACTTGTCGGGTCGGGTCGGGTCGGGTCGGGTCGGCTGAACAGCCCTACCCATACTCACAATACAGACCACAAGCATAGTTGATGCTCATGAAGAGATTAAATCTTCTATTCCAGAATCTCTTGAAAATGGACCTCTTGAAAATGTGTTTCATGAAATATTTTCCCTTGAAGAGGAACATGTATCTAAAAATAATGAGATCTCGATATATTTCATGAGTACTAGAGAAATTCTGGATAGAAATAAAACTGTTGTCGACAACATATTTTCATATAAGATGACCATTGATATTACCATAAGTAATAAAAAAAGTGAGAAAAAAATCGTCGAAAAATGTCGATGTAGAAATTATTGATAAAAATGAAAAGCAACTATTGAAACTGAATTACACTGGTTAGCAAAGCGAGAGGTATTTGGATTTGTTGTCCAAACACCAAATAATGTAATGTCTGTTGGATATAAGTAGATATTTGTACGGAAACGTAATGAGAAAAGTAAAATTGTGCGGTACAAAACTCGGCTTGTCGCACAAGGTTTCCTTTAGAAACTCGGAACTGATTATGAGTAAACACATTCTCCCGTTAGCTTGGTAGTTATAAAATGATTAGATTTGCTGTTGATGGATGTGGTCACTGTATATTTATATGGATCATAGGAAAATCTCTGAAAGATATAAAATGTCTGAACCATCTAATCTAAATACATCTAAGAGTATGTACTCTATCAAATTTTAAAGATCTTTATATGGGTCAAAGCAATCCAGACACATGTGGTATAATCGCCTAAGCGAATATCTATTGAAAGAATGGTTTGAGAATAATTTTATATGCCTATGTGTTTTTATTAGAATCTGGATTTGCTATTATTGCAGTTTACATTGATGATTTAAATTTTGTTAGAATTCTTGGAGAGATCACAATGACTGCTATATATTCAAAAAATGAATTTGAAAAAATAAAAAATTTTGTTATTCGAATGCTTGATGACTTACAAAAACTTGAGACTGTTAGCCTCATCTCTCAAATGCATTTGCTTTTCATAGATTAATATGTCATCATTGTCTAAAGGATTAGGCAGTCAAAATGAAGAGGCAAACGAAAATTTTAAATTCTTATTTTGTTGCTTTAACTTTACAATTTTGTTGTTAGACTCTTGAACAAATCGTTGAAGTACAGAAATCTTCTCGTTAAGCTTTTCAATCTCATGAGTTTTGGACTGTAATCAAATGGAAAATGAGACAATGGATGATGAATATCGAGTTTCGAGACTCATGAGTTCATATATGACATCATGATCTGACTTATTAGCCAGATCATTTTCGTGCTGCATCATGACATCTACGACATATGCATAAATAGTTTGGAACTGAGGTGAAGAATACCTCATATTTTGATCATGAGAAATACTGAAAGTAAACTGATAAGTCATTGAAAATTTATAATATGAGAATTCAGATGAATTGTAAAAATGAGAAGAAAATTTGATACGAATTAAATAAAACTGAAAACTGCTCTTATAGAGATGAAAATAAGAACAAGACAAATCATCATCTCTTTAAATTTTAATTAATCAAGATTACAAGATATGCTGGCTGCATATTGACAAAAGTTATTTAGTTAAGCCAGCAAGATTAATTACAGTTGTCCATTTTTTTTCGTAAATGCTGAAACACTGCTATTATTTGTTGATGTTGACTCTGTGTTTGAACTCTCACTCGTTCCAGCTCTTCTATTCGTAGTTTCAGAACACGAGCTAATTTTGTCAAATCCTTATTTTCTTATTTTAACCTCTTATTCTTTCTACTTTTATTTGCAAACTTTTGATACAATTCAGATATTTGATTGTTAAGTCGATCAATCTTATTCGCCCTTGCCAGTAATCTCTGAAACATGGTCGTAACAGAGACAGCATATTAAGCACTGAGAGTTCTTGATCCTGCAACAATCTTAGAATCGATCCTATCGAAAGATTGACTGGTATTGACAGCCTCAGGAGACAAAATGACTGGTTGAGACGGTTCTTGATTCAAATCCGAAAGATTACCGGAAGAAATTTTTTTAGTTATTCTATCATTTTAGATAAACAGAAACTAGATCAATGAGCAATGTGAGATTTTTTTTGAGTATCCGATGGGTGAGAATGGTCATTTAAACAGAACTCGAAAGCTTTAAATTTTTACAAATTTTGTTTGTCAACAACATCAAGTGCATTTGAATCTTCTTCCACACTGAGTCGACATAGCTAGGTCTCATACATTTGCAGTTTTTGTCGGACATAAATGCTTCTAATTATTCAACTTTCTACAGTTTCTACTGACACACCGTTTTATTTATCTATTGATTACTGTGGGGAGAAGTCTCATTGAAGCCAATTATGGTTTATTTTTAATGATGCCAAAAGGAGGAGATGCATTTTTCTGATAGGACCGATTCTGAAATTGTTGCAGGATCAAGAACTTTTAGTACTCAATATGCTGCCTCTGTTACGACCATGTTTCGGAGGTTACTGGCAATGGCGAATGATTTTGATCGACTTGACAATCAAATATTTGAATCGCATCAAAAACTTATAAATAAATGTAGAAAGAACAAGAGGTTAAAGCAAAAAAAATAAGAATTTGACGAAATTAGCTCGTGTTTTGAAACTACGAATAGAAGAGCTGGAACGAGGGAGAGTTTAAACACAGAGTCAACATCAACAGATAATAGCAGCGTTTCAACGTTTACGAGAAAAATAGAAACAACTGCAATTAATCTCGCTGACTTAGTTAAATAACTTTTGACAATATGCAACCAACATATCTTGTAATTTTAACTAATTAAGATTGGAAAAGATGATGATTTGTTTTGTTCTTATTTTTATCTCTATAAAAGCAGTTTTTAGTTTTATTTAATTTGCATCAAATCTTTTTCTTATCTCTGCAATTCATTTGTATTCTCATTCTAAAAATTTTCAATGGTTTATCAGTATCCTTTCAATATTTTTCGTGATCAAAATATAAGATATTCTTCACCTCAGTCTCAAACTATTTCTGCATCTGTCGTAGGTGCTATGATGCAGTACGAAAATGATATGGCTAATAAGTCAGATCATGATGCCATATATGAACTTGTGAGTCTCGAAACTCGATACACATCTTCTATTGTCTCATTTTTCGCTCGGTTGTAGTCCAAAACTTGCAATATTGAAAAGTTTAACGAGAAGATCTCTGTATTTCAACGATTTGTTCAAGAGTCTAACAACAAAATTGTAGAGTTAAAGCAACAAAATAAAGATTTAAAATCTTTGTTTGCCTCTTCATTTCGACAGCCTAATCTTTTAGACAAGGATGATATGTTAATCTATAAAGAGCAAATGCATTTGAGAGATGAGGCTAACAGTCTCAAGTTTTTGTAAGTCAACAAGCATTCGAATAACAAGATCTTTCATTTTCAAATTCATTTTTTGAATATATAGCAGTTATTGTGATCTCTTCAGGAATTCCAACAAAATTTAAATTATCAACGTAATTGCAATAATGACAAATTCGGGTTTTGATAAAAACACATGGGCATATAAAATTATTCTCAAACCCTTCTTTCAATAAATATTGACTGAGGCGATTATACTACATGCGTCTAGATTACTTTAACCCATATAAAAATCTTTGAAACTTGATATAATACATACTTCTAGATGTACTTGGATTAGATGGTTCAAACATTTTATATCGTTCAGAGATGTTCATATATATATATATATCATGATCTAATGATCCATATAAATATGTAGTGACCACATCAATCAACTGCATATCTAATCTTTTTGTAACTATCAAGCTAATGAGAAAATATGTTTCCTCATAATTAGTTTCGAGATTCTGCAGGAAATATCGTGCGACAATTCGTGCTTTGTATTGCACAATTTTATTTTTCTCATTATGTTTTCGTATAAATACTCACTTATATTTGACAGACATTACATCATTTGGTGTTTGGACCAAAGATTTTAATTCGTACTGTACCGATCGATCGGTATGGCTGAAACATGCCGTACCGGTCGGATCTTCGTTACATATTTTAGGGGTATACCGTTTCGACCAATATATCGGTCTTACCGGCCTGTAACGATGAATATTTCGGCCGGTACTAGCCGTATCGGATTTTCGATCTCAACCCTTCAATTTTTTTATTTATTTGCTATTTTTTACTTCAATTCATACTAGACTAATTACATATATATATTTATATATATAATTAAAAATATATTGACTATTATTTTGAAATATAATTATATATGTATTTATATATATTTTTTATATAGACTATCTCGAAACGGTACACGAAACGGTATTGGTACCGAAATATTTTGTTCCAGTGCTTTGACTGGTACACTCACTGGTACGGTATTCAAAACTTTGGTTTGGACAACATGTCCAAATACATCTCGTTTTGTAAATCAATTACCGGATGTATTTACTAACACTAAAAGTGTGATAAAATCACATATTTTTACTGTTAATGCTTCAGTAATGATTGAAATCCCTGAAGGACAAGTTGTCAAGACAACAATAGATGAGTCTAAGATACGCCTAAAGTGTGGAAGACCTATTGGTGTAAAAGATAAAATTTATCGAATGAAAAAAATACAAAATGAATTTTGTGTTCCTGAAGAACTTATACCCACAATACAAGCCACAAATATAGTTGATACTCCTGAAGAGATCAAAAATATTATTCCAAAATCTCCTGAAAAAGGACATCCTGAAGAGGTGTTTTATGAAATATTTTTCTCTGAAGAGGAACGGATACCTAAAGATAATGAGATCTCAATACATTTCATGAGTACTGGAGAAATTCTGGATAGAAATAAAACAATTGTCGACTAACATATTTTCATATAAGATGGTTTTTGACATTATTAGAAGTAATGAAAAAAGTGAGTAAAAAATCGTTGAAAAATATCGACGTAGAAATGATTAGCCAAAATGGAAAGTAGCTATTGAAGCTGAGTTAAACTCGCTAGTAAAGGGAGAGGTATTTGGATCTGTTGTCCCAATACTAAAAAGTGTAATGTCTGTTGGATATAAGTGGATATTTGTACGAAAACGTAATGAGAAAAATAAAATTGTGCGGTACAAAGCACGACTTGTCACACAAGGTTTCCTGCAGAAACCTGAAATTGATTATGAGGAAACATATTCTCCCGTTATGGATGCAATCACATTTAAAATTTTTATTAGCTTAGTAGTTACAAAATGATTAGATATACGATTGATGGATGTGGTTATTGCATATTTATATGGATCATTAGATCATGACATATATATGATAATTCCTGAAACATATAAAATGCATGAACTAGTTAATCCAAGTACATCTAGAAGTATGTACTCTATCAAGTTTCAAAGATTTTATATGAATTAAAACAATCTAGACGTATGTGGTATAATTGCCTCAACGAATATATATTAAAAGAATGATTTTAGAATAATCCTATATGCGCATGTATTTTTATTAAGAAATCAGAATTCGAATTTGCTATTATTGCGATTTATGTTGATGATTTAAATATTACTGAAACTTCTGAAGAGATCACAAGAATTGTTATATATTTAAAGAATGAATTTGAAATAAAAGATCTCAAAACAAAAATTTGTCTCGGCCTGCAGTTCAAGCATTTGCCAAATGAAATTTTTATTCATTAGTTAATGTGTATAAAGAAAGTCCTGAAGTACTTTTATATGGACAAATCTCATCCCCCGAGTACTCCAATGGTTGTTCAATTACTTGATGTACGAAAAGATCCATTTCGTCCTTGTGAAGACGATGAAGAAATCTTTGGTCTTGAAATACCATATCTCAGTACACTTGGCAGCACATATGAATACTGTACTCTTTTTCCTTCGCCATTGATTTTTATTCCCACCAAATTTTTTCTTGACAATGTTTTAACGAGTTAGATTATTTATGGATGATCATTTAAGGGGGAGTATTATAAAGTCAGAAAAGACGGTGTGAATGACCCCACCAATAGCCACCCAATGCATGACAACTTTGACTTCGGCTATGTACAAAGCAAATTTTGTTTTCGCCATCAAGCCGATCTTCGATCTCTATATATATGGACCTTAAGCATTTGTATAAATGTAAAGAGAAAAAATCCATTCAATGCTTGAGCAATAATAAAAGTTTTACATTCTCTCTCACAAATTCTCTTGTAGTATTATTTCCTTTTAGTTTTATAACAGTCTAATATATTTATCCTTAAATATTTCAAAACAGGTGACACTTTCAGGGCTGCTCAACTTCATAGACGGTCTTTGGTCATGCTGTGGTGAAGAACGTATAATTGTTTTCACGACCAATCACAAAGATAGGCTCGACCCTGCTTTGTTGAGGCCAGGTCGCATGGACATGCACATTCACATGTCATATTGCAAATTTCCTGGATTCAAGCAATTGGCATTCAACTATCACGGAATTTCTGAACACCAACTGTTTGAGGAAATTGAAGGGCTTATAGGGGAGGTTGAAGTCACACCTGCAGAAATTGCAGGCGAGCTAATGAAGAACAAAGATGCTAAAGTTTCTCTCCAAGGCCTCATCAAGTTCTTTCAGAATAAGAAAACTCAGCCTCACGATGAGGCTAAAATTGATAAGGATGTCAAAGAGAAGAAAGATGGTGAAGAGGAAAAAGTAAAAGAGGCTGAGGATGATAAGGCTAAAACTAACAAGGAGGCCAAAGGAGACCATCTAGAAGTAAACTAGGTGGTCATGGATGATCACTCAGCAAATATGATAAATAAGTTGGAAATACTTGAATGGCTTGTGAAAGTGCTCCCATTCTTTTTCTTTTCCCCCTCTCATATGTTGAATCCTTATTATTTTTTGGAAAAAAAAAACGAATGAGGGATGTTTTATTGATGAAAATACGTGGAAATAGGTGAAGGTTGAGTGCATGTTTAAATGGTGAGGAGAAATAAGAGTAACTCGTTTATGTGGTAGTAGTTGTGAGGAAGAGTAAATTCTTCCTTTGATCTTTTTATTTGTCTCATTTGTTTTTATCGTTTATGTTAACTCATCTCATATAATTATTATAATTTTTTACATAAAATAAAATAAAAAATTCATTTTTTTCAAATTTTAAAATAAAAATAATATTAAAAAAATATATTTTTAATAATATTTGACATAATTTTTAACTTTCAATATCTTAATTTACCTCATCTCGTTTCAAAAAATAAACAAGGACAAGTTTGCGATTATGATCCATGTTAATAAGGGATGATTTTCAAGGTTTCGTATACCTCCTTAATAGAACACCTTGAGGTATTCAAACCATGAAGTAAACTCCAGAATTTAATTAATAAATTGACTGCCACCCTTTTTGTTTATTTTTCACCTATACATACATCATCCACCGAAAATCAAGGCTGATATGATTTTTTAATGATTTTGTCAACTATTAATATGTAACATATCAGTCCTATAATATATGTGTGTAACATATCAGTTCAATCTTGTCATCGCCGAATTTAAATTCTATCTCAGCCCCAAATTCATCTGCAATAGCAACATATATGGTAAAAATCATCCATTATTCTAAAAATTTAAATTAACAAAAAATATATTTAATTATTATTATTAGATTCATCATGCATATAATAATAAAGCTAAATCGAATCCAAAAACTGGATTATTTAATTAATATTCATCGAGTTAGATGCATGATCAAGACATTACCTACTCTTACCATTTTTTTATATATATTCTCTCTTGGTTTCCTAATTTCATTGTCGTCAAAGATTCCATTTACTTTCGGTATAAACAAACAATACCCCACGATGATTTTTTACAGAAACAGGCCGAAATCTCATGCCCGGCCCTACAAAGAAATTAGGAATATTATATATTTATATATTTTAATATCATAAAAAGAAGTAAACGGGCTAAAAGAATATTATATATTTAATATTAATATCATAAAAAGCATGCGGGCATGATTAAGGTGACAACTTATGAGAATGAATATGACTTTTTTTTTTTTTTATTTTCTAGATGCCTATAAGTATCACTTTGATGATTTAATTTTAACCTTTTTTTGTGTACAAAAAGAAAAACAAAAATTTGTTTGAAAATGTTCTTTATGGAAATGTTTAGAAGTATCTCAAAATTTTATAAATATTAATAAAATTGTTTGAGTCAAGATGTTTTATTAGTTTTGAAAAATGAGAGATAATAAGTTAAATAAAAATATTTTAAAGAAATAATATATTGTTTAGAAATTTGATAACGTTGTAATAGTTACATAAAATGAGATGAAATAAAAATATTTATGAAAACTAACAAATCATTAAAAAAAGAGATATACTTTAACTATAAATAAATTATATAAAATAATTTTACAAATTAATATGATATAATATGATTCGTCAAATTATAAAATTATTTTTATTATAAATTAAATATTTTACGAACCAAGTGAGTTTGTAAAACCTTTTTTAATATAATCTCTTTACAGCTATAAGCCTCTTAGGCTCTTAACAAAATTTTGCAAAATCATAAGTGGGCCATGCACCAGAAACCAATTTAATTTGAACGTTGAATGGTCCTTCTTTGGGTCTCTCATATCGTATCGTTCTTCGTAACTTGCTTGTTAAGGTTCTTCCCTTAATGACTTGAATACATAGTAGGCACATGGACGTAGAGACACGTCGTTGAAGCCATGAATTTGTGTGAATAGGTCACATGACCGTGTTCTGCGGGGTCAACCACTAACCTCCGCAGTCCAAAAAGTGCATGTTCACTTGGAGGCCAAGCATTCATCGAATCTCATTATAAAAGTTCCATAATATATCGATAAAAGTACAACCAGCACTTCTATCTGCAAATCTTTGAGAAAATCTGTGCCCATCAATTACTTATTGAGGCTTGAGGGTACAGATACAGAGGGTCAAAAGAGCTTGGCCTGCCTCTGTCTCTTGCCTCTTGCCTCTTGCCTCTTGCCTCTTGCCTGATCCTATATATTCGATCTCTCACATAAACAAGTACCAAAGCAAAAGGGTGATTTCATCCAACTACTGTGTCTTTGTTATTTGATCGAAAAAAATCTGTGTTATCCATTAAGCCTTGGAAGATGTTGTCGAGGAAAAGATTGTCTGATCCAAAAGCACTTGTGACTGCAGCTGCCTCTTTTGCTGCCACGGTCGTGCTTATTCGAAGCGTTACAAATGATTTGATTCCTATTGAACTCCGAATTTTTGTCTCCTCAAGGATCAATAAACTTGCTCAGAAATTCTCTTCAAAGTTTACCATTATCATAGATGAACTTCAAGGGCATTCAAGAAACAAGGTGTTTGATGCTGTTGATGTCTATTTGGGCACTAAATTGACCCCATCTCTTCGAAGAATTAAAGTGAGCAAAGGGGGGGAGGATACGAAACTAGCAATCGCTGTGGATAGAGATGAAGAGATTCTTGATGTTTATGAAGAAGTGGAAGTAAGCTGGATATTGGTTTGTACAGAGATTGAACCATCTGGTGGTGGAAGTGCTTTTCATTATTCTGCGCTTTCACGATTGGAAAGGAAATCCTACGAGCTGACCTTTCATCAAACACATAGAGAGAAGGTGTTGAATTCATATTTGCCGTACATTTTGGAGAGAGCAAAGGCCATTAATGAAGAAAGCAAGGTCATAAAGCTTCACACAGTTGTTTATGGGGAGTGGGACTCGAACACCATTAATCTTGATCACCCAATGACCTTCAAGACACTTGCCATGGATTCCGACCTTAAGATGGAATTAATGGATGACTTGAACAGCTTTATGGATGGGAAGGAATTCCATCGAAAAATTGGGAAAGCTTGGAAAAGAGGCTACTTGTTGTATGGTCCTCCTGGAACTGGGAAATCAAGCTTGATAGCAGCCATGGCTAATCACCTCAGTTATGACATCTATGACTTGGATCTAACCTCTGTTAACTCCAACTGCGATTTAAGGTCATTGTTGCTAGGCATGTCGAACAGATCCCTACTCGTTGTCGAGGACATTGACTGCTCTATCAAGCTGCAGAACAGAGAAACAGATAGTGAATCAGGGAGTAGTAACAAAAATCAGGTCAGTGTGATATTATGTTATTTTGCACAAACATTATCTCTGTTTTTTTTTTCTCTATTTTTTAAGTACATATATTATCATGAAAAGTTGGATACTTGTTAGAAGTTATTACTAACTATTCTAATCTTTGTTCCAGTCATGTAAACAGGTGACACTTTCAGGCCTCCTCAACTTCATAGATGGTCTTTGGTCATGCTGTGGTGATGGAAGAATCATTGTTTTCACGACCAATCACAAAGACAGGCTAGACCCTGCTTTGTTGAGGCCAGGCCGCATGGACATGCATGTTCACATGTCATATTGCAGCGTTTCTGGATTCAAGCAATTGGCCTTCAACTATCACAGTATTTCAGAACATCAACTCTTTGGAGAAATTGAAGGACTTATAGGAGAAGTTAAAGTCACACCTGCAGAAGTTGCAGGTGAGCTAATGAAGAGCAAAGATGCTGAAGTTTCATTCCAAGGCCTTGTCAAGTTCCTTCAGGACAAGAAAGTTCAGCCTCATGATGAGGCTGAAACTAATAAGGATGTTCAAGGAGACCATTCAGAAGGGACAGACGAGGTAAAACAGGCTAAGGATGATAAGGCTGAAACTTACAAGGATGTCAAAGGAGACCATCAGGAAGGGACAGAGAAGCAAGATTGTGAAGAGAAAAAAGTAGCTAAGGATGATGACGAACGAATATAAGAAGAAAATTAGAAGACTTAAAACGGCCTGCATTCTAATTTTGTGTGTAATGCTTTCCTTTATCAATAAATATGGGTACTGATTTTGTGCAGAAACAGCTAAAGATTTATTACCCTTTTTTTATGCATATAAAACATCAATCAGTGTAATGAGTATTTACTTGGTTCATAACATCATATTCTAAACAACCCTTTTAGGAATACAAAACGTTTCGTTTCTAAAAGCCATTTTGGGAACATTTTGGTTTCGACCCAATAGCTTATGCTTAATAACTAGCCAATATTTCTATTGATTTATTCAGAATTGGAAAGAAACTAACCGTCACCATTGATACCGATGAGGAGATTGTTGACGGTTATGAAGACCTGAAATTCAGGTGAATTCTGGTGTGCAAAGAGGCCGACTCCACTGCCGGAAATCCCAACGATCTTAATGCGTCTCTACGATCGGATAAGTAAGATGGAACGAGTTAAGTTTTGCCCTCGTTTGGATATGAAGATGAGTTTGATCTCAACTGATTTCGATCTAATCATTATAATTTTTTAAAATTTTTATAATAAAATAAAATAATTTTTTTAAATTTTAAAATAATAATTATATTATAAAATAATATTTTATTACTTTTCAACTCTTCTTTAACTTATTTAATATTATTTCTCAATCCAAACGATGGCAAAATCCAGACCCAACGACTAACGAGAAGGGTGGACAGCGTTAGAATAACGCAAACATTTCCCTTGGCTCTGAATTGGACCTCTTCTTTGCATATCAAGGGTGCCAACTTGTCAAAGAATGTTCTCCATTACTTTGCAAATTTCTTCCACCTTGGGGGACGTATTCTCTAATTATTATTATTATTATTTCAGGAATTATAATTTCTACTGATAGCCCATAGGCTACTACTCAATTTTCATTTTCTAGAGTAAACCATCCAAGATTTTAATTCATACTTTACACTTAATATATTTTATATTGTTAATATGAATGGAAAATATATATTTTAACTTACGCTTTAAGATTTAGAAGCGCCTTGAAGTATTCATTATAATATCTTTAAATTAACATTAATGTTTAAAAAATATTAGTGCTTGAATAATCTCTGAAAACAAATTGATGCCAATATGTGTTGCAAAGATCGAGCTTATGTAGAGAAAGAATATATAAATATTATATGAATATAAATATTTTAATTTTTTAGCAATCTCAACACCAAAAGGAAATTAAAAATAATACAAATGCACAAATAATTAAGCTAATCACGATTGGAATTTGGACAAACTAAGATCTCATTTAGTTACATAATTCAGATGAGATAAGATAAAATAAAATATTTTATTAAAATTTAAATAAAATATTATTATAATATAATATTAATTTTTAAATGAAATATTATGTAAAAATTTTAAAAAAATTTAATAATTATATAAGATGAGATAAAGATAAAATAATTTAGTTTTGTATACTCAAATCAGTCCTAATAGAACTATAAAACATAAAGTAAAGGGAAAGGTAAAAGAAAAAATAATAAAAGAGGTATATATCACGATTGTGCATTACGCTATAAAGCTCGGCCTCCCTACCCGGAAGTCGTCATATCGGGCATTCTCTTCGGTCTTCGGTGTTCTCTCTCTCTTTTAACTTCCCCCCTCTCTCTAAACCCTTTGGCATTTGCGTGCACTGCAATCGACCCTGAAATGGCCAACAGTAATCTACCGCGAAGAATTATCAAGGTTCGTTTCTCGATCTCCTCCTCGATCCCTCTCTCAATTTCCCTGATCCGTCCCCCCTGTAGTCTCTTCTTTTTTGGTTGATAAAACGAACCACTCTTTCAGACCGAGCTGTTTTCTATGATTTAACGACTCGGATGTTTTTTTTCCTTGATCCTATTCTGCAACCAAACGGAGCTTTAGGGTTTCTTTGTTTTGTTTCGTTTTTGTTTTGTTTTTTTTGGCATCTGATTCGTGATTGTTCTTGCTCACTTTCTCTTATTGATCAAACAGGAAACTCAGCGTCTCCTAAGTGAACCTGGCAAGTCTTTTCTCTTCGTTTTTTTAAATTCATTCGGTTGTGTTTATCAGTGTCCCATTAAATTGCAGCCGTTTTGTTAATTTTTGCTTTTGAAAAAATGAAAAAGGAAATTCATCTGAATTCCGCATTGATGTAAGGTGTAACATTCCCAGATGTATAGACGTATCAACAGCCATGATAGTATCTTTTCTCTGTTTTCGATTATAATATGAGGGTGAGGGTTATAAGGGGTTTATTGGCTATCTGATTTGTGATCTATGGTTTCAGCGCCGGGAATTAGTGCTTCACCATCGGAGGACAACATGCGATATTTTAATGTAATGATCCTTGGCCCAACACAGTCTCCATATGAAGGTAACTAGCTGGAAAGTGTGCAAATTGGACGCCATATTTATATTATCTGTTGGCATTTCTGAATTTAGTTCTTGAGACTGAATGCTGAAAGTATGTTAAAGAGCTCATTGTTTTTAGGTCGTTTTAAGATCTGGGATATGTGCTTTTGCATGAAAATCTTTTTGAACATTTATAGGAAAGGCTCAGGAGACCATTTTCTTTTTGAGGTGACATTCCCACTTTTGATATGAGATATGGTTTCAGGAAACAATGCCGTGGGCCCTGTTTTTCTTATCTTCATTTTGGGAGTTTTTCCTCTATACTGGGTGTAAAAGATTGTTGGTGGGAGGCATGGATTATGGGGGAGTGCTAAGTGTGCGCAAGGATATATATATATATATATATATATAGATGAGACATTTATGGAAAAGTACTTTTTGTTTGAGATGGAAGCGTATTAGGTTTTCCTTTTTCAGTCATCTTAAAGTTCAGCCAGTCTTAGTCAATTATATGAATCAGGCATTTTTCTTTAATGAAAGGACTACCATATCAACCAAAAGTGATATAATCTTTCAACATTTATTATGTCCTCTACTGTATTTTATCAAGTAATCTCTCTTCCCATGTGCACATAAGCTCTTCCAGGTAGTTAGAATTGATGATGGCTGCTTTAGATTGATTTGAGATTTCTGGTTGGCATTTGATAGAAATGAGTATTATTGTGGTTTAGAAATTATGGATTAAAGGATGACAGTTATGTTCTTTTTTAGTTTCCTACTAGTATGCTTGGTAAATTTGCATGATTGGATCTGTCGATTATCATGCTGTGGGAATAGATCAATTATCATATTCTGCTAATTAGAAATCATTTATGCTCCCATCATCATTTCTTTTGATTGCTACATTACCATGGTCCATCATCAATTATATCAAATTTATGTTATTGTAAACTATTTAGCACCTGAGAATGTTGCATCTTTTGTTTTTAGTTTGATTATGGCAGGGAAAGAAAAGGGAATTATTACATTTATCACTGCTAGTTTTCATTAATGATCAACGTGAGAGTTTACTCAAGTTAAATAATCCCCCCTCCCCTCTCTCAATCATATAACTTACACTTTTATTTGACATGATATGTTTTCATTTACAATTTTATTTGACATGATGTGTTTTCATCTTTGAACTATATATTTAGGAGGGGTTTTCAAGTTGGAATTGTTTTTGCCTGAAGAATATCCAATGGCTGCTCCCAAGGTACTTTGATTTGTAGTCATTTCTATTTGCACCATGGCTTTTTACAGTTATGAAATGGCCGTATTTTCACTGAATGTGTGGCTGTTTGCTTTGATTCAAATATAAAACACGTTCATGCAATGGTTGCAATTACAAAAAGCTAGAACCTTCTGTGGGTTGTAACAGAACAACATTATCGAGTGTATGATTACAATAAGATCCTGGATGGTAGTATGCCTGTATAGTAGACTTGAAGAACAAAAACTGTTAGAAATCTGAAAGGAAGGAGGGTCATGAGGATTAGAGATTTAGGCTACGTTTGAATGTTGAGAGTATTTGAGAATATTTGTGGATAGTATTAAAAAGTAGGTAAAAAGTAATAATAAAATATTGAATAGTAATGAAAAAGTAATGAATTGTAATAAAAGTAGGGGAAAAGTAATAATAAAGTAGTGAATAAGACTTTCTAGGTCTTTTGGGGTATAAATATGTTCCCTAGAGGTAACTGTTGGCTATCTAGGGTTTATATAAGTTCATGATGACTCTAAGGCTTTCCAAAAGGATAATAGCTTTTCAGATTCTGCATTCCAAACTCTGCTTAAAAAGACACCTTAGAGAAGGGGTTGAGGAGTATAGATTGACTAAGATTGAAAACCGAGCAGTCAAAATACAATGTTGGATCCAAGCACACCACCGATCCCCAAAGCCACATCTTCTAAGCATATAGAGAAGAAAGTCCCAACACACATGATCATATGCCTTTTCTATGTCAAGCTTGCAAAGGACCCCGAGAATACCTTCTCTTAACCGGCTATCCAAACACTCATTTGCTATCAAAATTGAATCCAGGATTTGCCAGCCCCTTACAAAGGCATTTTGGGGTTTGGATATGAGTTTGTCCATCACCACACTCATACAATTGGCTAATACCTTTGATATGATTTTATATATCCCGCCTATCAAATTAATAGGCTGGAAGTCTTTCAATTCATGTGCACCGGCTATTTTGGGATAAGAGTAATGAACGTGGCATTTAAAGACTTCTCAAATTTTTGGCTAGAATGGAAAGTATGGAAAATCTGCATAATTTCATCTTTCACTATATCCCAACAATCTTGAAAGAATGCCATGGAAAAGCCATCCGGGCCCTGGGCTTTGTCTTTGCACATTCTTCTCACCACAAGGTGCACCTCCTCTTCATCAAACGGTCTCTCCAACCAACCTCCTACATCCGAATCTAGTTGGTCAAACATTAAACCATCAAGTTTGGGTCGCCAATCTCCTTTTTCAGCAAGAAGATCCTCATAGTATTGTACTATATGGTCATGGATATCTTCGGGAGAGTGTAACACAAGTGGACCGGAATGGAGGACTTCAATAGCATTATTTTGCCTATGAGAATTAGCAACCTTGTGAAAGAACTTAGTACATTTATCCCCATCCTATAACCAAAGTACTCTAGATTTTTGCTTCTAACAAATTTCTTCCATCAACAAAACTTTCTTGATTTCAGTCACCACCACGTTCTTTCTTACCAATGAGTCCTCATTAACTTCCCCTTCTTCCAAAGCATGTAACTCAGACCAAAGACTGTTTTTCTGCACTTCTGTTTGTTTAAATACTTCTTTATTTCACTTCCTTAAATCGGACTTAAGGGCTTTAAGTTTACTCACCACTGTGAATAGGCCTCCCTTCTTCATTCCACTTCTTTATTCCACTTTGAAGCTAGGGGTGCCATCAAAAGAATAGGCCTCCCACCATGCCCTCACCTTCTCTATAAATCCTTCAACTTCCAGCCACATATTCTCAAATTTGAAGGAACCCCTACCTCCGTGAAGACTACTGCAATCAAGCAAAATTGAAAAATGATCGGAATAGACTCGTGGCAACCTTTTCTAGCAAAGGTCCGGAAAGTGTGTCTCCTAAGAAAAGGAGACTAGAAATCTATCCAACCGGGACCCCCCTCGGCTATTGGACCAAGTGTAGGCCCCCCCTACCAGTGGAAGATCCACAAGGTTCAGATCAAATATCAACTCTGAAAACTCTTCCATTGCACTTGTCGACGTAAAGGCTCCCTCCCTCTCACTAGGGAACCGAACAATATTGAAATCACCACAAAATGGTAGATCCCATAAGGTATAAACAACCGCCAATTCCTCTCACAAAAAGCTTCTATCTCTATCTACGTTAGGTCCATATACACCTGCTAGTGCCCACTTCCACCCATCCTCAATGTTCCTAAAGGATACAGCCAATGAGAACGAACCAATACAATCCTCAATCATCTCCACTACTTTCTTATCCCACATCACGAACACCCCTCCCGAAGCTCCCGAAGAGGCTAAAAAGGACCACCCCACAAATGAACAACCCCACAAGCTGCGAATAATGTTTCTATCAATGCCACGCAGCTTGGTCTCTTGAAGGCAATGCTAGACATCAAGGGGTTTGAGACAAGGCGATCCACTATCCCCTTTCCTTTTTATTCTTGTAATGGAGGCACTTAGTCGTATGATAGGGGCTGCTGTAAGGGGGTGATTTATTGCTGGATTTTCAGCAGGCAGCAATTGTAATGGCATCTCCATCTCTCATTTACTATTTGCGGATGATACGCTTATTTTTTGTGATGCTACCAGCGACCAGATGCAAGCTTTAAGGGCTGTTTTGTTGTGTTTTGAAGCTGTTTTAGGCCTCAAGGTGAACCTCGGGAAGTCGGAGTTGGTTCCAGTGGGGGAGGTGAGTAATATAGCCTCCCTAGCGGAGACATTAGGCTGTAAAATTGCATCTTTCCCAATGAAATATCTTGGACTTCCCTTGGGGGCTCCATTCAAAGCCAAGAGTATTTGGGATGAGGTGGTAGAGAAGATAGAGAAAAGATTATCGGGTTGGAAGAGGCTATATCTATCAAAAGGGGGGAGATTAACCCTCATCAAAAACACTCTCTCTAACCTCCCCACTTACCACCTTTCTCTCTATCCATTACCGGCAGAGGTGGCAAAACAGATAGAAAAATTGTTTAGAACTTTCTTGTGGGGTGGAATGGGGGAGGAATTCAAATTTCACATTGTAAAATGGCAAAAAGTGAGCTGTCCACTTGCGAATGGGGGGTTAGAAGTGCGAAACTTGTGTGTTTTTAATAAGGCACTATTAGGGAAGTGGTTGTGGAGGTACCAAATGGAAGGGAGTTCGTTGTGGAGAGAAATTATTGATCACAAGTATTGTGGTGCGATGGGGGGATGGTACACTAATGAGGGTAGGGGGTCCTATGGAGTAAGCCTATGGAAATTCATAAGAAAATGGTGGAACACTTTTGAAACACATCTTAAGTTTAAGGTGGGTGACGGGGCGCGAATCCGCTTTTGGGTTGATGCTTGGTGTGGAGGGAGGCCTCTTTGCAGTGCTTTTCCAACTATTTTTAACATGGCTAGAAACCAACAAGCTCTAGTTTCAGATGTACTATGTAGAGCCAATGGGACGGTAACTTAGAATGTCACATTTACAAGAAATGCCCAAGACTGGGAACTTGAAGAGCTGGCAGCTTTCTACAGTTACCTGTATTCAGCAAAGTTAGGGGCCAATGTGGGTGATCGCATGTTGTAGAAACACACAAGGAGAAACCAGTTCACTGTTAAATCTTTCTACAAGGTTTTGACAATCCCGCAACCCACTTCCTTCCCTTGGAAGAGCATATGGAAGGTACCAATACCATCCAAAGTGGCATTCTTTATGTGGACAGCTACACATGGGAAGATTTTGACGGTTGACAACCTAAGAAAGAGAGGAATGATTTTCATGGAGTGGTGCTACATGTGTAAGAGGAATGGGGAATCAATAGACCACTTACTCTTACACTGTGAGGTGGCTAGAAGGTTATGGGCTGGTATCCTTAGCAAAGCCGGGCTGAGTTGGATCATGCCTAAAAGTGCAGCGGATCTTTTAGCTTGATGGAATAGGTCTCACCCTTGTGCTCATATGGCAGCAATGTGGTGAATGATAGATACCTTTGTGCGCAATGTGAGTTATTTGGTTGGAAAGGAATGATAGATGCTTCAACGACAAGGAGTGGACATCGGAAGAAATCTGGAATTTTTTTGTTCTCTCTCTTTTTCAGTGGTTTTCTGCTATCGTTTTGAGGGGTGGGAATGTTCATGAGTTTCTACTCTCTATGCAGCTCACTAGAGTGTAATTAGGTGTCTCAACTTGTATACTTCCTGTGTACTTGGGCTTTGCCTAGTTTCATTCTATTCAATAAAATTATTACTCATAAAAAAAAAAAGGTTATGGGGGGGAGGGGAGCGACATACATGCCTGGCATCACACTAAAAAATGCACTTTCTGATTTCAATAATTTTGTAGAGACTCAAGTGACATAAACTCTTTTAAGATCTCATCCTACAACACTTTTGTCACCTCACAATGCATAGTGATTCACTAATTCTCTATTTTTTTTCCTATTTTTACCTATAAAAAAAAATCCATGTTTTTTGCACAAATAGCATCAATCCATCACGATGAGCCCCTTCTTTCTTAAGTGTCTATAGGATGAGATCTTTAGAAGAGTTAATGTCGTTTGGGTAATGCTATTGAGGGTGGTAGATTGGCCTGTTGGAAGGAGATTCAAGGCTGTCCTCAAGTAGTGGTAGTGTGGAGTTTCCAAATTTTTTTTGCACAAACATTAATGCTTTGGTTTTCAACCATAGTGCTTAATGGAAACAATACTCATGACTTCCTGTCCTTAATCTATGGATGTTAGAATGTGTTTATTTGTTCTTTTGTATACCTCATGTACACAAGCTGTGCCTATTCTATTCGTATCAATAAAATTTACCTCTTATAAAGAGAGAGAAAGTTGTCTGTGGTCAAATATTCTCAAGAGCAGCAATTCATACGAAAAAAGTTACTTTGGAAGGCACGCAAGACCTCTAAATACTTCTCCGCGGAAGGGTACATTACCTTGTGATTCCAATATTTTGTAATATGCCTTGCTGCCATTGGACCTCCATTGTATTTAGGTGTTCTTTTGTATACTTCTTGCAAACTTCTTGCTGTTGTTAGACCTTTAGACCTCCACTACATCTTATCCCCATGTACTGTTATACTTCCTGTGGAGCATATCAATCTAAAAAATTGTAAAATGATATGCAATTCCCAATCATGAATATTCCTATTAAACAGGACATTCCACTAGTGAGAATCATGAGAAAATGCAAGCAAATCCACCACAGAACATCCCTGTTAACTGCAATACCATAGAGAGCTAGGAAAGCCCTATCAAGAGTGCGATCTCTACACCAAACATCATACCAAAACTTGATTCTAGTAACCTCTCCAACCACAATGGATATGGTTTTCGAAACACTGCCAACCTCTCCTAATAAATTTCCACAAGCCCACACCATCCCCCCCCCCAAAAAAAAAAAAAAAAAAAACCAAATCACTTCTGTGTCTAAAGTCAATAACTTCCTTCCACATCGAATCCCCCTCCAAGTGGTACCTCCATAACCATTTTCCCAATAGAGCTTTATTGAAAGTCATCAAGTTGCACTCTCCCAATCCACTAATGTGAGTCGACCCCTTTTCGATAAATACAATCGTTTCCAACCAGCCAACCTTTTCTCAACTATCTTAATAACCCCATCCTAACTTTTTTAATATCCCTTTACTAATGAGGTACCTAAATGTTAATGCATGGAAAGGTTCGAATCCTCTTCGGTGCAAACGATTTCTAGGGGCCTTCAAATTGGGGGAACTTCCCCTTGAATTACCCTGGGTGCTCTTGCGGGAAATTCCTTGCCAAGAGACTGAACACCCCCGAGATTAGCCAGGACTTTGTTTTCGGAGACCCGGTCCCAATAAAGACAAATGTTTAATGCATGGGAAGGGATTTATTTAACTCTTAAGACTGGATGGTCTTGGGAATTTACTCCATGGTATTTTAGCATGTCTGGCTGAACATCTGCTTTGGGATTGAGTCCAATAATATACTAGCACGAGTAAATTATTATAAAATAGTATATTTTCAACCAGTTGGCACTCTAAATTTCTCAGAGTTAATCGAAGAGATATAGCCTATACCACCAACTCTGGGCAACCAAAAAAAGCGGGTCTTTTCACTATGTGAAATTTCGATGTCAGGAGCCATTAGGGGTGTAAAAAAATCGAAAAACCAGTTGAACTGGAACAGTGAGCTTGGTCTGGTTTGTAAGCAGTTTAGTGTGGTACCAGTTCTTAAGAACTAAAACTGTTCCAAAACAAGTGCAGTATCATTTTTCATATTTTGAACCGGTTTAAAGCGAATCGGTCAAGTATATATATTTATATCTTTTTATTCCGATGGAAGGAAATGTTAATATAATAACATAACTGCCATGATTCATGTATTTATCTGAATTTGTTGATATTACCCAGTGCTTGGATTGGGAATCTGTATCCATGATACAGAGTTGGTTGATTTTTGTGGTGGGATGAGGTGCTATACAATTTCATTTCATGTAAAGCAGAGTTGGTTGGCAATAGTCACTCTTTTTAGACTCGTTGGCTGCACAATGTTGCGTTTATTTTCACTGCAGTATGTCCACTTGGTCTTTGCCTTGTCATATCCTTTTGTGTGGTCAGTCTGGAAACAATAGGGTTGCAGCAGATGACAGTCAGTATTACATCTTATTAGAACTTGGACTGCTCTCTAGCTCTAACATGATACAATTCTTTTGTGCATCAGATGATCAACATATTTCTCTCATTATTATTAAATGTATGCATCTGTTTCTTGATGTTTTCAAGCTCCCGTGCTTTCCAGTTCTATGAATTTGCTACTTCAGTGTTTAACCACATTTCTTGTAACAGGTCAGATTTCTGACTAAAATATATCATCCTAACATTGACAAGGTAGGATATACTTTATATTATACTTACAAAAAAAAGGATATACTTTATATTATGTTTTTACTCATTTTAGGATATATTCTATCTCATGCCTCTTATGGAACAAGTTTCTTAATGCAGCTTGGAAGGATATGCCTAGATATTCTGAAAGACAAATGGAGCCCTGCTCTCCAAATACGAACTGTACTTTTGAGGTATATTTGGCTACGATCTTATTTCAGTATTCTATGCACATCTTCCTGAATTTTTTTCTCTCCCAAAAATTTTCCCATGGGAAATATTCTTGGGCACCTTAATTATTTTTGTGATAATTAAGGTGCCCAGTCATTTTTGTGATAATTAAAATTTTTATTTATTTATTTTTGTGATATCAAAAAAAAAATTATGGTATCAGAAATAGTTTTTATTTACACATGCTATTTCTATCAATGAGAATGAAATAAATAAATAAATCAGTCGGTCATTTCAGTTGTTAATCATACAGCTCTCGTCAGTCTAGTTCTAAAAGATGAGAAAATTGAAATTATCATTGGAGAAAGGGAGATCATGTGAGTTTGGGTAATCCCTTTCTTCCACAGAGAGAGAGTTTGTTTTTACTTGGTGGTGACTTTGCAGCATATGTTTTTCTGGTGAAATCGATAATATTTAAGTTACCAATGTTTTCCTTGTTAGCATTCAAGCACTTTTGAGTGCTCCCAACCCTGATGATCCACTTTCTGAGAACATTGCCAAGCATTGGAAAACAAATGAGGCTGAAGCTGTTGAAACAGGTAACCTTGCTACCCTCAACTTGTTGGTTCCTTAAACCGAGTTTTTAATTTTAAAGAAAATGGAAAGAAAGAAAGAACGAAAGAAATCGCAATACCAAATTCAGCAAGTGAAATTAACCATCCTCTGTTTCACCATTTTCTGTTACCATTGATCCCTGCAGCGAAGGAGTGGACTCGTTTATATGCAAGTGGTGCCTGATGACACGGCTGAAAGCTCTGCTTTCCCCCAGTAACATTTAATGAAATGTTGTATGGAATTGACTGTCAATTTAAATGGAAATTTGGAAGGAATTGATCTTTGAAAAATCGGAGTTTAATATTTCTCCAAAGCTCCCAGTTGCCTTCTCTCGTGGAAGTCTGTGGAACTTGTATGATATATTCGGCCATTTTAATTTGGCGAAGGATCTATATATATATATATATATAGTAGTTGCTTCGGCCTCAAAACTATTTTGCCCTTCAAAAACTTAGTTGCTCAGCTCCCACCAGTCTGAGTCTGATAAAAAGGTAAAGGCATTTTAGCCTTGCTGTGACTTTATTGAGGCCATTGATGTCTTATCTCTCCCATCTGAAGAAGAAAAAAGAACAAAAACAGACTTGAATGGTGATATTCTGATTTTGGTTCTCTTAATTTATGAACTTTGTTGCTATTGATAAATGTTGTGTCTGTATGTACCTGTCTAACCAATCCGATTCAGTTTGAACTGGAGAGTTGTCCAATTCTATATTTTATCACTTTCTCTCGCAGGCCAAACATGAAACTTTGAAAGCAAATCAAGTAAGAACCCTTATGTTGAAAGACATAATAAGATTCCACGAGTTGTCAATTAATCAGAAAAGTTGTATTTACTTGTTATTTGTAATCTTTTGAGTGGCAAAGAATATGGTAATCTTACATGAGATTTTGGCATGACTTGATTCTGTTATCGTGTACCCAGAAACCAAACTATAGAATTTGCCAAGGGTATTAATGATGTTGTCGTACATGTCCAAAAGAATATAATAGGTGCACATAACCTGACAAAAATAAAACTCCAAAAAATCTGCTTGTTTTTTAGCAATTTTATTCTCTCACCAAGTTTCTTTCAAACTCTTAAAAAGAGCATCAGAACAAAAACACACACACACACACACACAGGCTCCGATGCTCTGAAGGAAGTGGAAAACCCAGTACTGCACAGAACAACAATGAAAATGGCATCTCAGTCTGATGCATGAACGGATCCTCAATCAAACCTCTCTCGAGTCATTTTCCTTCAACCCCACCACTGTCTCCATCATTATTAATTACAAGGCTTTGAGCATTTGGATTCAACAAGGTTCTTCAGTGTTATAAGTGGGTAAGGGTGCAATCATGATCACGCTTTACATTTATAAATTAAAGAGTAGTAAATCTCTGATCTCACAACCACCCGAATCGAGGGTTCTAAAGAAAGAAACCTTAATAACAAAACTGGGTCCAAAGGCTCCAAGAGGGCCCAGCCAATAACGCCCAGAAGTAACCAAAACGACAGGGTTTTTCCTCTGCTGTCTTCTTCTTCAATCCATTTCTGATCCACAAGGACTATTAAGTATTAACCCTACATAAAAAATTAAAAATAGTTTTTTTTTTTTGTTTTTTGGAAAAATATATTTTTAATTACCTACCCGGTACCAACTGTAGCATTACCCCACCTTTCATCATTTCACTTTGGATCTCCTTTTTATCTGCCTTGTCCATTTTCCTTTTAATTTTTAATTTTTAATTTTTAATTTTTAATTTTTAATTTTACAAGGTGTGCCCCACGTGAACATTCAGTTGATGTTATGACTACTGGAAGTTCCGACAACGTGTGGTGCAACATATGACATGTAGCCACTCATCACAATTCCCCCTTTAAAGCCGTCCATCCTTCCCCTTTGAAACTTAAAGCCACAATTTGATACAAACTCATGAAATTCCTTAATGGTGTGTCATTTCACATAATTGTATTGTTCATTTTCTGTTGAAGTGAAATCACATTGTTATCCTGTAACTGATTTGGGACACATCCACCTAGACATGCCATCTACCATCTTCCTTTTGGAGTTGGGAGGATTAGATTAATTATGGAGATATGTTGAGTTTGATTGGAAAATATAAAGAAAGCTATGGATGCACTTTAGTTTTTAAGGTTGATAACTTTGGTAGTTTAGGCTCTAAAAAACAGCTACTTTTATCCCTAAAAGCATTTGTCATGTAGCCAATCAAGGTGGGGGAGGCCTCTATATCAACCCATTTTGGGTCCCTCAACTCAAAAGTCCTATTCTATCAGAGCTTATTAATGGGCGGTCACCGTCTTCCCCAACCAAAGAGGCAAATCAAAGTTATAAACTAGCACCCACCAATTGCACTTTTTCTCAACTTTTTTGATTAGGTATGTGAGTTGAGTAATTGTTTTTTGGATATAAAAATGATAAACATGCAACATATTTTACAATACTTTACGTAATAATATTATAAAAAATATATATTTTTGTAAACCACCTTATAAAATTGGTATCACTTTATAAAAATATTCTTATTTTACAACATGTATTGTATAAAATATTATAAAATATATTGTGTGTAATATTTCTCATTTGGATATGCCTCCAACTTAAATGCCCTCAAATGATGTGAACATCAACCACCTAACAGCAGAAGCTCTCTCTCTATCACTCTCTCCATCATATCCTCTAATCTATTGTTAATAGGAAGACAATAAAACTCAATACCCACGTCCAAAATAAACAAATAACATATGGTTGGCAAAAGGTCATGAAAACTACAAGTGAGAAAAAACAGTTGGCAGTGGTGCCTTAAAAACTCCCACCCTATCACTCTCTTTAGAAGGGCCATCCACACAGAAAATAGCAATCAATAGTGTCAACTACCCAGTTCGCCCTTAATAAGAGAAAACCAACCGTCCATTAAAAACACGTGTACTTTCTGGTAGGCACCCCCTGCAAGACCAACTCGGGGTTTTCTCACTGCCTCGTTGAATTTCCAGAATGCATTCTAATGAGCTTTGGCCTTGATTGATGGAATTCAGCTTGAATTAAAATGAACTAAAGAGAATGGAAATGCAATGGTTGCAGGGGAAAAATGGGAATTTTTATTGATGAAATAATGTAACAACAGAGAATAAACAACAATAATAACAACATATTCATCTTTTTTTCACTAAACCCTATTAAGTACCAACCAGACATCCAATCTCCCTCCAAGCTTCCAATTTTTTTTTTTTTTTTTTGTATATATCACCACATATATACACGTAGTACACATATCCTCTTCTACCAGCCAGCCACTTCTCTCTCTCAAGTGTAGCTAAGGACCAAATTTAATTAAATTGTACATACTTCTCAACGTTCTCTTGGTGGAAGTGAGGATACGAGCACGGGGCCGGCCTACATTAAAATGAAAGGAAAGAAGTTCCAAAAATGGAAAAGAAAGAAATTACTTGGAGGAAGGATATGGAACCAGGGAGCAATGGGGGAATGAATGAATAAATAAAAATGTAAAAGGAACTAAGCTACCTCTCCAGGTTCCACTGGCATTGGCTGCTACTAACATTATTTTGTGGTTCTGATTATATCACAGGTATCTGGTAAACCTTACACGGGATAGCGGGAGGATAGCATGGCGGGAGGACAGCATGGAAGGGCAGTGGTAGAATTTCCATGAAACTGTGGGTTTAGGCAGAAAGAAGAAAATGCAAAATGGGCACAGAAGCATTACAGTACAGAGATCGAGTTCTAAAAGCTGTAATGCCTGACAGAATGTTCCAACACATCACGAGTCGGGCACACAATCTCCTTAACTCGCTTACCACTTTTGTAAATCTTGAAAGTCGGTATAATCCTCACATTCTCAGCGTTTGCAGTTGTTGGGTTCTCCTTAACATCCACCTATGATCAAACAGCACAGAAAAATACATTTTTTTTTTTAAGTAACAGCACAGAAAAATACATGAGCATAAGCATTTGCTGATTTTTCATTTGCCTCTCCTAGTAGAATTCATGTGGAGCATGGAGTTCATAGAATGCCATTACTGAGCACATAGGCTGAGTTATTTACCTTCAGGAAATTAATGGAAGGGTAGCGGCTACATAATGTGTCCACAAAAGGAGATATTTGCCTGCTTTGCAAATCAGAAGCAGCTTGGAAGTGGACAACGGACACACCTTCCATTTCAAAAACCTTATCATCAAGAACATCACAAAGTATTTCGGGCAGGAATGAGTAGAAGATGTTTCCATTCTTTATATATGTAGATAAGAAGGCTACCTGGGAAAGATATTGCAGCCCTTAGCTGCTCAATACTTGATACTTCTTCCACTTCACCACCAAACTTCATATTATGGACTTCTTCCCCACGAGATTTCTTCAATGCAACTTGAGCATGGAAGAGTGATTCTGCAACTTCATTGTCATTAGGAAGTTCCCTCCTCAAGATCTCATAATCCTTCACAGCATCAGCCCACATCTCCAACTGTAATACACAATAACTAATGGCATAAACCATAAAAAATCTAAAAATACCAGAGAAAGTTAATTGAACAGTAAAGTTGAGTCAATTACCTTGCTGTTTGAGGCAGCCCTTCGAAGAAGTGCTTTTGTGTAATTGGGTTGGATACTCAAGGCTCGGTTGCAGTCTTCAATGGATCTTTCCAACAGCCCAAGCTTAAAAAAACAAGCTGCCCTATTGCAGTAAAGAACAGAGTTGAAAGGTTCAAGCTTGAGACCTTCTTCATATGCCAAGCAAGCTTCGGTGAACCTCTCAGATTTGAAGAGATCATTGCCACGTGCACGAGCTCTTGTCACCAACCTAACATTAGTAAGCAACACTGCAACTTCAACATTCCGGGGATCTATCTGCACAGCTTTTTCAGCAGCTGTAACCGCATTCTCAAACCTGCAAATTGCAATACATCGATTATCCATTCGCACTCTCCCACAAAAACCCTTTTCCCTCTTATATCTGAAGAAGCATAAGATTCTGCTCACCGTCCCAATGCCATCTCAATCTGGGCTTGCACAAAGTAAAGATAAGCTTCAGAAAGCATCCCAAAGAACCTACTCATTGAACAGGAGGTGGTGGTACATGGTTCTAGTTTGGGAGCGTTTACTATGCTTAATTCTGCACCATCAATTTGGTGGAGCTTCAGAAGGGCTTCAGCTCTACACATAAAGAACTGTAAATTCAATTTGAACCGGTTCAGGCATTTATTAATGCGGGCTGCACCACTTCTTAAACTATGCTAAGAAAAGAAAAAATAGAACTGAGCATTTACCTGAGGAGAAAAATCAGCTCCAGCAGCGATCATAGCATCAACTTCCCTCAGAGCACTTTTCCAATCATTAATTCTCCGGGAATCAGTGCATTTGATTAAATGCTTCTCTACAGCCTGCAACTTCTGCAGCTCATCTCGATCTGGCTGCACTCCTGGAATACAGAGGTGCCTCCTGGCATTCTCAACCTGCCCTAACCTGTGATAAATTTAGGTTAAACAGATATGGTCTAAACCAATAACGTAGTTTGCACAATGCCAAAGAACAATTATCAAATATAAATAGTCATTCATCTCACCTATAATCGACCACCCCCACCAAAATATGGGAATCAAATAAACCAACAGATCTCTAAAAAAACATATGGCATTGCATTGGCTACTGGAGAGACAGCTCACACGCACACACACACAGAGCAGCAGGAGGATCCATTGTCCTAAAACACAAATAGGTTCTGACATTTTACATTGCTTTATAAACTAATTCAACGTCACCTAATAAGAATTTATCCAATCCAAAGAGCTTGAGCCTAATTTTTACAAACGCTAGGCAAACTAAAATGATTGAAGATGCCAAATCAAAAAAAAAAAAATCAATGAAAAGCACACAATAACCGGATTGAAACATAATAATTCCAAGTAACTTAATTACGAACAAAATCAGAACCAACACACTGAAACCAAAACGTTCAGTGACAGAAGCACAAACCAACCTAATGGAAATCCTAGTACTAGCAAAGAACCCAGATCTAACAACCAAATAGAAAACCCTACAGTGCCTACCAAACCAATGGATCAATTACGCCAAAAAGAACTCCGCTTGACCAACACTCACCTTAGAAAAAGAGATCCCAGCCGCCGGTGAGCCCTCCCATAATTAGGATCCAACCTCAACGCCACTTCGCATTCCCTCAACGCCTCCCCAAGCTTCCCTAAAGCCGTCAACGCCGCTGCCCGGTTGCTCCGATATGCCGCATTGCCTGGAGAAAGAGCAATTGCCCGATCGTACAAGCTCAACGCCTCTCCAAAATGTCCCCTCTTGTACTGTTCATTCCCAGCCCTCTTCACCTCCTCTGGATCCACAGTTACCATCGATCTCCGCGCGTAGTCTCCGCCACTGCTAGATTGCAGATTAGTGGCGTTTGCATTTGTGGACTCCTTGGGGGCTACACCGCCCCGCATTATGCTCCCGTGGCCGTAATTGCCCGAACCGGTACCTAAAACGTCGTTTCTAGAGCTCCGATTCGGAGTCACGCTTGTCTTGAGAATTTTCCCAGACGGGCAGATGTTGCCAGTGGGAAGGACATTCAGTGGCGGTGAATTCACGGAGCTTTGTGTATGTGTATGGCCCTGACCGACGTATATTGTCGGGAGGCTCGCACCAGAATCGGATCTAGAATGACCCGTTTTGAAATGCCGGGCGCTTACGCTGGATTGGAAGCTATCACCAGCTATGGGACTACTCTCGCTGGAGCATGAGAGCTCACCGGAATTGTTGTTTGGACCAGAATTAGAGATTTTTCCGACGGGATTATACCCATTTCGACCGGATACCGATCCGGAAGAGCTGGAGCTACTGCTCGTGGTTGTGGTGGTGGTGGTGGTGAGTCCACTGCTTGAGGGTCCGGAGTACCGGGTTCGGAGAGGCGAAACGGGGGAGCCCAGATCGAGCTCTCGGAAATCGGGCTTGTTCGCCTCGCAACTCAGCGAGTCCCGGAACCGCTCGTCGAGCGTGTCCAGCCCTAGCTCCGAGATGGACTTCCCGGAACGCGACATATTCCCACTAACCAAACAAAATGAAAAGCTTATATTTTTCAGGTTTTTTACTCTCGTTGAATACAAAATGAAGTTTTTCCAATTTCTCCTGTTTCCTAGGAATGTGTATGATGAATAAAAACACAAAACAGAGGAAGACACCGAATTGGAAGGAAAAACTTGGAAGAAGACATGAAAGAGAGAGATAGAAGAAAGAAACAAGAAGATGGGGATCTCGTGATATAAAAGGAGGAAGCAAAGAATGAATGTGAGGATTAGGAATTGAGAGAGAGAGTCTGTAATCTGTATTCTGGAGATATAATAGAATAGAGGGAGAAGAGGAAAGCTTTATTTTTTATTTTTTTCTCTATTTTCTCCTCTTTCTTTCCTCTTGGCCTGCTGCCGCCTGCCTGCAGTGCTGCTTCACGAGACAGCTTCGCTTCTCTCTCACAACACTCCTATTTTACTCCCTTTCATTTCTTTATATTATTTTCTCTTCTTTCCATACATACTCCCTTCTTACTCTCCAGTCAATACTTCCTGATTCTTCTCTGCTATTCAATTTCATTGCTGCCCTTTTTTTTTCATTATATTAAATGATAAGATAAAAGAAATATACATATAATATTAGATATTTTGTATAAAATATAGACAAAAATATAAAAATCTTATTATCAATATTTTAAAATATTTAGATGACAAAATCAGATGAGAAATGTTATTTTATTCCTTCGTTTTAATACTTCATGCATTTTAATTTTTATATTTAATAATTAAAAAAAGTAATTATCAATATATTGATATTTTTTTATTTTTTTAAAAATATTTTAAAATAATAAAAAATAAATTATATACTAGTAGTACGTATGAGCGATTGATACTCAAACAGTAGAGTAATTCCGGTCTAATTAGATATAAAGCAATTTTAAAATCAGTTATTATAAACATATATATAATAAATTTTACAATAAATTATATATATTTAACATAATTTTATATTTATTAATTATTAATAACGATATGATATATATACACCATTTATATTTTTTGTTCAGGTCCATTTTAGGAAGAAAGGATTTTCTATAATTAGAAGAGATGCATGCAGGCCGATCCCAGCCCCACACTCAACCAAATGAGTCAGCAGAGCGCCCTATTTTGTTGCGCTCATTAATACGACTCTACTGCCACTTTCACCCTATCATAACTCCACTCGGTTTTAGATTTTAATATTTTTTAGATGGGACCCCCAAGACACTCATACACTGTGAGTGGATGGGTATACACCCTAGTTTTTCTTCCGGTTTTTATTAGTCCTAGCTAGATTCCTGTACTTTCCAGATTTTTTTATTTTTATTTTCTGCTGTCTTACGTAAGCCAGAGAAGACAACACTAGATTTAAGGACATCCGTGGAATTACGCGAGTACCCTCGGAGTGTCGTCTTAAATTACTCCACTTGGATAAGCAAGAGCAGGAGCGAGGGGTGATTTGGGAAATTAGGTGGCGGTCTTGGACAGAAGTAGCTGGCCATGTGTAGGAGAGTGGCGTGCCAGCTGGCCCATTCAGCAGGGACCTTGAGTGGCCAAACAGTGGCGTCCAGCTAAGCAGATGACGGCGTCAGTATGATTCCCGGAATATTCCTCTGACGTAGGAGTGGAGCAACGGGCGTTAACCGGAGGGGGGGAGGATGGCGATAGTAGAGAAGAGGGTGAGGGCGCATCGCATGCATTGCAGAGGCAGTACTCAGTGCACAGTGCTCAGAGGTGGCGGGGAGAAGCGGAGAACGATGATCTGGCTATCCAATCATGCCAGGTAAGCAAAAAAAAAAAAACCCTCTTTGATTGGGTGGAATCCGGTACAGTATGGTACACTTTAGGCTAGGAAGAAATAAGAACAACAGACCAGCTGTGTGGGGTTTAAAGAACGACAAATGTATGTAGGGGGCACGTGTTGGTCACGTGGAGGTCGGATAAAAAAGGCCAGATAATATGAATGTGACGTGGCAACACACAATGCCAGAATGTGTGTGTACGTATGTATTATTATTGAAGAGTGTGGACCACCGATTGTTCCATAATATGAATAATAAGCTAAAAAACAACCGACACCACAAGAAAAAATCATAAGAGACAAAAGAATCCATAGTTTTTATATGTTTTTCCTCCAAAGTATTTGTTTCTATATATATATATATATATATATATGTATGTGTTTCATATCCCAAGCTAGTACGAGTCCAACAATGTGTGCTCCTTAATTGGGGCCAAATGGTTTCTAATTGCTTGAGCCTAATTTCTTCTATATTATTTAAAAAAAAAAATAGTTATAGAATGAAATATTAATGGAATCAATGAGTTAATTATGTATTTCATGTAATATATTAGATAAAGTCACATCCTAAATTTTACATTTATCTATTTTTAAAAAAAATATATAAATAAAATTTCAGATAACTACAAATATTATTGAATATTTATATCTATTAAATTGCTTGTTGTTAGCCTATTTATGCAAAAAATAATAAACTTTGTCGACTCACGTTACTAGAATGAGATAAGTACTATAAATTATGGTATTATTTATAATAAAGACAACCACAAACGTGTACATAATCGAGTAAATAATATGTACATGCAATTAAAGTTTGGTACTTTTATATATGGTTGCTCTTTGCAATGTCAACATTTGATTATTTATTTATTTTTATTTTTTTTTTGGGTGGGGGGTCAATATTTATGGCAATTAATGCTAGTGAATTTGTCAATGCCTTGGGTTAGATGCTTGCCACTAACCAAAAATGTGTGTAGTCTTTAATAGTACTATTTTGTTAAGAGATGTGTTATGAAGCAACTCATACACTGGCAGCCTTCTCACATGAACAATACAGTTACAATGCAGTTGCATTATTCATGTGAGAGGGCTGCCGGTGTATGGGCTACCTCCTATCATTTTTTATTTTTCTAATCGGCCACCACGCACCTATACTTGCAACTAGTATAATAATGTTAATTAAATTGGACATGAATTGTGTTTAAAAAAACAAATAAATATAAAATCTATATAGAAAAATTATTATTTTTAACTATACATCTTACTTTAAAAAAATGAAAGAGGCTTGCATGCACAACTTATTCTGAATCTAGAATTAATCTAATTAATTTGACCCACGCATTACTATTATTAATTTTGTGCATTTTTTTGGAGCATTTATGATTTTTTATATTAGCTATCAGAATTAGGTGCTTTTACTACTGTTTATGACACTTGCCATCTTTATAGGTATGAAACTGTTAGCCGTTAAATGGTTCAATTTCTATGATTAATTATTTATGATAAAAAGATTATATATAATTATTTTTAATTATAAATAATCATTTTACTGAAATTAATTGAGTGCACCCCCTGTTACCCTGAAAAAGGAGAAAAAGTAATATAAAATGCTGCTTTATTGATTCGAAAAATAATCTATACAATTTTAAAATATGTAAGTCACGTGCATTTCATTTAAAAAAATTAGAAAAATATAAGATTCACCTAAAAAAAAATTAAATTTTATCATAATGAATTTCAGTCTTTTTAGACTTATAAGTCTTAAATGGACAAATCTCATACAAATCCTCATAAAGAAGTGGACTTCATTAAAAAAAAATGGTAAAAAAAAACTATTCTTTATTAGTAGAACTCACTTCTAAAAAAAATGTTATAAAATTTGAATATTTAAGACTTGTACAGTTAGAAATTATAAAATTTGTAATATTACACTTTCGAAATCCTAAAACTACAATACCTAACATTATTATCCATTTTCATAATAATACCGTTAGAAGCATGATGACATAGTAGTATGATGAAATTAGAAGTTTTTCAAATATTGTAATCAAACATAGAAGTCATTTGGCTAATACAGTTGCTGATTGATTGGCAAAATACTCTAGGCATTTAGATGACTTAAAAATGTGGTCCAAATAGTTGTCCTGAGTTTGTGAACTACATCGTTGAGCATGATGCTTTGTATAAGTTTCTTATCAATAATAATTATAATAATAATAATAATAATAATACCGTTAGAAGCATGCCTGCCTCATTGTGGGCAGAAGAATTGAAATACCAGCGTCATTGGGCAGGATGGTTGAAAAAAACAAAGGAAAAACAAAAAACCATGAGAGGTCAGAATGGTTTGTGAAAATTCAACATTGTTTGGTAGTTGGTAGTACTGGAAATGCATGCAGTTGATCTACATCATTTTATTTTGGCATAATTTGAGCTCAAAAGTCAAGGCCATGCATGCTTTTCTTGGTCCGGCCTTTCAAACTGTCCAAATTAGTTAATCCAACCCTTAATTCTTGGATAATCTGCTGCCCGTTTTAGTGACCAACTTGTTTGTGGAAGTTAACCCTCAGAATAATCCCCATAATTCCCAATCAAATCACTTTGCATAAAATAAAAATGATGCCATTTCAATGCTTAAACTGATCACAACCGAAAGCTTTTTTTTTTTTTTTTAAAGTATAAAACATCTCTAACTTTTGACCAATCACCTAAACCGTACTTAATTTTGAAAGAAAAGATTAATTTTATTGAAAAAAAATGAGATTTATTATTAAAAAATTAATTTTTTTCATACGGACCGTCTCATATTTTATTCATTTTTTAAAAAAATGTTTATGCAGTAATAGTACAATTCACTATTGTAATTAGTATCTTTTCTTTTCAAATCTCCTCCAAGAGTTTTCTTTTTTCTTTTCTCTCGAAAAAAAAAAAAACACTGTTTGGAATTATGATTCCTTTGGAGTCTATATACAAGTTATAAGATCACTCCAAAATATTTATCCTCTAATCCGTAATTACTAATAATAGAAAGAATAGTAATATCCTGCATGCACGTAAAGGCATCGCATTAGTTAATTATGATTTATTCTCTGCCTCATGATGACGTTCTGTAGTTCAAGGGAAGGAATTAAAGGTTGAGGGATCAAATCCATAATGTCTTGTCTCCTGTTAAAAAGCATCTTTTTTTTTTTTTTTTTTTAATCTGGGTACACGCGCATTTTACCTTTCCAATTAGCTGCTTTCTCTTTATGGATGGATGAAAATTGATATGAGTCTGAGCTGTGAGAGTGAGGAGGAAGTGCGCTGCTTAATTAGAATTGTCTCGAACTTCGGAATCTCAAGAGTGTTAAGAGTAAAGTTGCATATATGTATATGAATAAGGAGTTTTATTTCAGACCCTATAATCATGGGGGTCAGAACATGCATGTTCTATCACATGAAAGAGAGAGACAGACAAAGAGAGAATAATGTGTTGCAATTAAGGGGAAGGAGCGATGGATATAGTCAGTCAAAAACTTAAAAACTTAGTTATTTTTTGTTTTTTCATTCTTATTGTCAAAATGCAGATCCAACCTCAGAAAGTTTAACCTTATGTTACAAATTTTTGAGTGAGTGATTCTTACAGAAACTGTCAGTGCAGAGCCAAAAAGGAGGTAATGACCTCAGCTGTTCTCTCTCTCTCTCTCTAAAATGTTTGTGGATAAAAGACTTTGTCCGAGAGCTGCAAAGGCACGTGATGGTCATGTGATAATGGATGAGAAACCCATGATTTATTTTGGATTTGGGGGAGGGACTTCAGCAGTGAAAAAATACAAACTGATTATAACCCTTTAAGAGGGTCTGTACAAGGAAACTATTATCATGATCCTGATTCCTAACCTTATCTCACAGAACCTGCTTCTCTTATCCACCTTTTATTGAAATTAGGCCTATCCTTTATGCTGTTCTGCAATTTCTCCATGGCCCATTTGGTTTGCCAAAACCAATATTTTGATCTTATTCTTCTTTCAATTATACTGCACCCAAAGTTTATTCAGCAAAATGCTGCACTTTCTGTGCTACTGCATTCAAAGTTGCAGGCTTCCTTATCTTATCCACCTCGTATCCAGTAGGCCGGGAGAGTGCCTATATGACTTGTTTTTCTATTTGTTTCTGCATATGATGCAACTGCACAAATGAAACAAGAACGAAAAACCATAGAAATCTGATTTGATCATCCAAATTATTACTGTTTTCACAATAATTGGGCCATCTGAATCATTATTCATCAGGAACATTCAACAGTGGAGGCAAGAATAATTGATGACTTTAAAAAGCACACCAAAGGCAAAAAAGAGAGGAAGGTACGGAAATTATATAAGACCCAATAATACCTCGAGTTTTTGCTGTCGCACAGACCATTGAAACCACTAATATCACTAAAGTTATAATTACAAGAACATGTCATATTCCACGAAACTAAATACATGTGGAAAGAGATAATGTTATAGTACTAGAAACTAGAAACTAGAATGTCTGCATGTGATGATCCTCAAATTGTAAGAGTACGGATTACATTGATTTGGGAAATACCAGACACAGTAATCATAGAATCAGACAGCAGACCCGCTTGAATGGTCAGTTTATAGATTGGTGTAGAAAGCAAGACACCAGACATTTAGGTTTTATTGTCTCATCACACACACCACACACACAAGCAATGGAGGGCATCAATCCAACCAAAAAAAAAAAAAAAAATCATTATATATGGTTATAAATTATCTTAGTTATTATTGTAAGAATATTGATAGTTGGAAAACCAAGAAAAACAGATATATTAGGGGAAAAAAATGCTTCCTCTGTCTCTGTATATGACTTTCGGGTCGATCTCTTTTATGTGCTCATAAAAAATAAAGAAAAGAAAGATATTTTAATCGCAAAAGGATTACACAAAAGTAAAACCTACCAACTGAAATGGCTTGGTGTAATGCTATTCAGATTATAAAGTTGCTTTTAATTTGAAGTATATCTAACTATCTCAAGAAGTCACGTGATTTACTTTTGTATAATATCTTCATGTCTGTATTAATTCTCTAAAAAAAATCATATGCAGAAGATATGAATATGCCAGAATGGTATATTAAACCAAGGGCACCTTGGATTCCTGCTCTAACAGCGAAAGGGTTGAGGAGTTCCTCTCATGCATCGGCTGCTGTTATTTTGTCTTGAGCTTTATATGTTTCAGTCACCGTCTTTGTCTTTGTCTTTTTTTTTTAATCATTATTATCTCTATACAGATCCCTTCTGAGAAAGTTTTGCTGACTTTGAATTAAAAATTGATTCTATCTAAGCAAGAGATGAGTGAAAAAAGCATGTCAGGGCACTGCTATTGTCAAACCTTTGTTACAAGGAATAAGACAGAATTTACATCTGTTAAGATAATCAATGATATCGTAAGAGTCTTTAGTCTTTGAGAGGGGAGAAAAAAGAGGAACTCCAAAGGCATGTGATGCCCATTAAGTTATTGGGAGGTGAAACAATGATATTGGAGACTTTTTGTAGTTTGAAGTGTGAACAAATTTAGAAACTCTCTCTCTCTCTCTCTCTCTCAAAGTTTCAAGCTTTTTTTCAGATACTTCATAAAATGGAGATGGGTAAGATTAGTGGTTCTTTTACAACCACGTCTTTGCTTCATTGGCTTTCATAACCTACCGTTGCTTGTTTTAAAATAGAAGCATCCTTCAACTTGCTTCAGGAATTTTATAGCTAGACTGCATTTATTGCTTTCTGCACACATTAAAAACTCAAAGGCAAGAATTTTTTTCCAAAGAAAATGTAATTTCCATGACAATAACATCATGAAAAATTATGTAAACTTACTCTGCTAAAGCTAATTAAAGTAGTTCCCACTAATAGAAAGCTTAACTTTGACATTGCCAGTTTTGGTGATCTGTCAAAATTAAATTGCAGAACTACCCTTGAATCTTGATGCCACGTATAATATCTAGCAATAATCTGGGGAAAGCTGAAGAAATTCAACTTATTTTGAGTCTATAGATGTGTCATCATGGTCTGCCCTCTTTTGTTAGTATTTTATTTTTCAAACAATATTTAGGACACTGCATTACACATTTAAAATTTCTTTAATCAATTAAAAAGCCTACATTTTTTGCTGGTAAGTCCTTTCTCAGAAATATACAGTACTTGAAAGAGAGAGGCTACATCTACATTTATGTCTAGCAACAAACCTGGTGGCTCTGAAGGCAGTCAAAATATATGTAAGGCATCCGAGGACTGTTCTTCTTGTACTCATGATCTTAAGTCGTTTTCATGATCCAGTTTCTCAAAAACTGAACCCTCCAGTCCTCATGTTAATGGTCCTCTTGGATTTGGGATCATAATCCGAGAGAGTAAAGAGACTTTTTACCCCCAAATACATGAAAATCGATGTCTGCTATAACCACAAAGAGATTATACAACAGTAATCTTACAAACTAACGTGATTTTATGTGATTCATGATTTTATGTGATTCGTTAGATATATTTTATAATAGAAGTAACTACAATCTAAAGAACCACATGAAACTACATCAGTTTATTAAATTACTTTTATATAATTTACTCGTGACTTTAATATTTCTCAAATCTTTATAGGACTAGAATGGGGTGGTTTATGCTGGAGTCTTATTAACTGGGACAAAATGAAATACAAGTCAAATAAGGTTAAGGTCAAAATTTACACAAGTTGTACTCCATAAGCCAACATTTTTGATTTTACACCGGCAAGAATGTTTTATGTTCCCCAATGATTGGTTGGAAAAGTCTTAGATGCGCCCTGCCTGATTGCTTTTTATTGGACAAATCAGAGGGCCTATCATTAAAAAGGCCCTATTTTTGCCCCTTTCTTCCCTTGAGCAGCACTCTTTCTTTCACTCAACTACTACTCCATGAATGACTTCAACTTCAACAAGAATAACAAGAATATCATAACCTCATTTGGAGAAGAAAGTTGAAAACTTCACTTCAAGTACACTGTTCTCAAACACGCAAATATAAATAGTCATGGATGATTAGGTTATGATTCCAGGGACGTAGGTCCAATCATTTTCAAATGTAACAACTCTTTCTAATAAATTTTCATCATGGCGTGCGAATTTGCCCAAGATTTCTCATTTGGCCATCAAACAGTTCAAGAATATTCATGTTGATCCATCAATTTCCAACTCTTCCCCCATTTTGGCTCCCTCTAGGTAGTGGAATGAGATGAGATGAAATAGTTTTAAATAAAAGTTGAATAAAATATTATTCAGATATTATTTTTTAATATTATTATTGTTTTATAATTTTTTTTATTATATTCTGTATTAAAATTTAGAAAATTGTAATGATAAGATGAGAGATAAAATCATTTTTATCCAAACAGAGACTAAAACAATTAAAAAAAACTCTTCCATTTACATCTGTTTCAGAAGACTCCAACAACTCTTCAACAGATCTTTTGCAATGCATGAGATGGAATTTTTTGCCTTCCCAATATCTAGGTTAAAACATCCAATGATGATTCAATAAAACAACAATTTTTGTACTAAAAAGAAGAAAAAAAAAATGATAAAGCATTTCCTGGTTTTAAATGCATCGTGTATGAAGGGACCATGAGATTGGGAGGGTTGGGAGCAACGCAGATATGAATCATAATAAAAAAGCACACGTCTTTTCTTGTGTTCCTAAGGGAATCCAAAGCATGCCAACCACACGCATTTAACATAGCAAGGATCACTAGCAAACATGTCAACCGCATGCATTGACATATCAGGATAGAGTAATACTACATACAAGCATTTTTGCTTACTTATCTGCGCACCAGTACATACTTATTGGCTACTTTTAATTTGTAAACCAATCTAACCAATCATCTTGAATGGGTGCACGTATTTCTGCACAAAATTGCTTGCAACAAGATTTTTCCATCAGGATGTATGCATGGCACTCTTGGACCGTCAGAATATGGGCTCCCATTATTCAAAATGGATAGAGACAAGGACCGGATCACATTTACAATCACATAGGACTTTAGATAGGAAAAGAAGAACTAACCTCTCTTCTTCTTCTTTTTCCTTTTTTATTTTCTCTCTTTTGCTTTCTATCTCTTAGCTTCAGACGCCTATTTGAAGATGAATGTCCTAATTTTATGTTCAGCCCGGATCCCAGCAAGGTCCTATGGGCTTAACCGAGCATTACTATGAGTCTATGAGTAGTGGGGTTCATCTACCTGGGCCTGGCAAATATCTTGGTATTTGCTTGTCATTATTTAAAAATAAAAATGTATAAAGAAAAAATTATGGACCATCAAGTCATGAATCTGAATTGTCAATTGAGATAACCATATATAAGATGAGGCTAATCCAAAAATGATTTACACAACCTTACCTGGTTCACTGCTAATAGCATGTTCAGATGTTCTTAAGAATATAGATAATATGAATCACAGCAAAGCACCACATTGAAACAATATCATTGAAGCATAAAACTGCTGCAAGTCTTATGTTCAAGAATCAACACCACCACAAATACATACATACAATTTATAAAAAGTCGCATTGCTGATACACCATTATATCTTCCAGTCTGTAAGGGAAAGCGAAATTGAGAAAATTGAAGAGAGCTGCATAAAATTTAAAAGAATAATATTTAATTAAAGAAATGAGAGTTATATGTGTTAACACATCTCTAATGACTACCTCTCTTCCTCCACTCTATAACCTTGATCCTCATGGAAGAGAGACTAAAGCTGTATATATAGTAACATAGTCTATTTTCTTTTATCATCTAGTAAGGGTAGATTACAAAAACAAAATGAGGGAGGAAATTAAAAAAACAAAACAAAAAGGTGGAAAGAATAACATCTAGTGGTGGCAGGAACTTATAGGAGAGAGCATTCTTCAATGTACCATCTCAATGATTGGCTTTTAGTGGAAAAAACAAATAAATTCATGCATGAATGCTACTCATCGGATGCCATAGTTGGGCTATTTGAGCAGCTCTCCTTTTGATGAAGTTCTAGTAGTTTCTTTTCCGGATTACAGAGCCCTGCGGTAAGAGCAATGTTATGAAATATATATTCTCCTCCCACAGTAAACATACCCCGATTAATTAAGCAATAACCAAGCACTACTGGATCATTTTATCATATTATTTCTCATTGATTTCATAATGTTTGCTGCAGCATGTGATATACAAAATTGTTTAGTCCTGTGATGCGTGTACTTGGGCTGTGCCTACTTATATTAATAAAATCCTTGTTTTACTAATTAAAAAACACGTGAATATATGAAGAAAATATTGAATTTACAGCATAGGCTCGTATATGTGTCGTCAGTTTATCAAATAAAAGGCTGCCCAAAATTTCCAGCCATTCTTTGCATTGACTCCTGCTGTTATTGTTATTTTTACTACATTTTTTTTTTATGGCATGGAACCTCACAGAGGCAAGGCCCTTCAAAGTTCAAACACGTTCTTGGAAAGTAAACACCAGATACACGATCCCACCTGCCAGATCTGTGTATTCTTAGTGTGAAACGTAGGATGTCTGAGTCTATGGCTGATCCCAATCCTGTCCTTTGACCACTATACTATATTATTACTACTAACTGCAGTTACTTCTATTGTTTGTTTGGGCATGAAGAAACACCAACCTGAACACTTGGGAATATCCCAGACAGCAATAGATGTTTCTGTACACTCTGGTTCACACAGTGCTTGATTGTTCTCATGATTGACATTCATTGCAAGCATCCATGCACCAATTGTAACATCCTCATTGCTGAACATCCTAAAACTGTAACGTTGAACAAGACAGGACCCGTTGCATAAAAGATGGATATTCTGAAATTGGAAAAAGAAAAAAAGAACAATACACTTTTCACCCTCCTACCAACATCCGTTTGGGATGCAATTTGTAGAGCACCTGTTAGTTGGAGGGTGAAAAGTGTATTTTCCCCAAGGAAATGAAATGAAAAGAAAGCATGGCAACAACATCACCAGAGGAAAAAACTTACCTATTGTTTCTAAGAGCAACCAAACTTGCAACAACATCAGCAGAAAGAGCATATATTGGGCCATAAGCATGAAGAAAGTACTCCTTTCCAAGCAAATGGGATAGCGGCTCGTACCTGCATTAGTTTAACTGATTTTATCACATCCTTAATCATCCAAAAGATAAAGAAAAAAGGAAAGGTTCTAATAGATGCAGCATAAAATGGTTAGATAGAAAGATGTAAAAATATGAATTATTGACTATTTGGCCGCTGCAATTTAGCTCATAGCATTTCACAGTTAGACTGGTACAAACTTAGCAGAGCAAGGTCATAGTTGGCATAATTAAGCTAATATCGTAAGAATGTTTCAACCTTTTTCTTAAACAGAGCAGCATAATCTAGTCGCTATTGCGGCTGGTCTATCTCTCTCTCTCACATGCGTGCATGTTGGGGAGTGGGGTGGGGGGTTTTCCATAACACAACAACAACATATTAGCAAACGAAAGCAAAAGGGGAGTTAACAATCACCCAGACATAATGTAATCTTGGACCTCTAATGAAGAAATAGGGACTAACCATTTTAGTTTAGGATCAGTAAAAACAGGGCCCTTTTTCATGCACCCGATGTAAGTCTGAGAATGAGTGCGCTCTTTTGCCAAGAGCAGTGAGAGGCGATCTGAAAGTTAATGGGAAGCGATTAAAGGAATGCAGAAGCAAATCGGGTAAAGTAAATACCAGAATATATGTATATATATATATTGAGAAAAGCCTTGCCAAGTTTGTCACCTGGCCTCAAATAGATGTCATCATCCGCTTTAACATAAAATTCAGAATCAAAAAGTGCATATGCAGCTTTAAAGAAAGCTAACCTGCAATGAAACAAAGAAGAGTTTGACTTCACAGTAACAAACTAAAACTGTGGAAGAGATGTATTATTGTCTGCACTAACGTTTTGTATGGGAGCTTACTATACTCCTCTTCAATATCCATTTGCAAGAAATCATCATATTCTGCTACCTCCTTCTTGAGTTCTAACATTTTCGATTTATCATTGGTTCTACCAATGACAAACCTGAAAGCCAAACCGGTTGCTTCTTCCAAGCTGCAAGCCATATTCCAATCCCATGATTAGAAGAATACATGAATAACGTTATTAATGCCCGAAGCAGCTGACAGGTATTAAGTACTTAACTGTAATTTCCAAGCTCATTTATATTCACTCTACAAGAGCTAATAACCGAAATCAAGAAGTAGGTGGAGAAAAGGCAGCATGTTTGATGTAAGCCCAGGCTTTGGAATACAAATATTTCTAGTTAAAAAAGAAATGACCGCTTTGTTCCTTTTAAAAATCATAGTCTACATAGATTTCTCTATAGCCACTTAACTTTCTCCATTACTTATCACTGGCTGATCAGTCCAGATTCTCAATTTAAGCACCACTTTCTTCAGAATGATTTGACCATTCTTTTCTACATGAAACTCACTCCTTTAAATTACCACTACTCCAAAATATGCTCCTAACTGAGCCTGCGGGACGTTTCCCAATCTGCTAAAGTGCCCATGGACTTGGCTCGCTGAGTCACTGTAAGTAAAATATAATGAATCATTGTGAATATCAAACAATTACAGGTACGCTACATGATGCTTGCTCCAAATGCTGCTTCTGGAAAGTTGATTTCGATTAATAGATTAAAAATGGTTTCTAAACTCACCGAAAGATAAAAATACAAACTTTTTTTCCTACTTTCCAATTAACACTAAAAAAATTAAACTTTACCTCATAGAACCACACACAAAAATGATCCATTCATTCATTCCAATTGTTATTGGTTTCTTCATGCTTTGCCGCCCAACCATTTAATTTTTATTTCCCCATAAAGCGGGTCTAAATTTTCATTATTTTGATTACAGAGCTCTAGAAAATCTCTGTTTGATTACAAAGCGTATCACAGAAAAAGTTTATGGTAATAATATTTTGAAGTTGAAATAATCAGTGGAATACTAGCTGGAATAACGGCATCTGGGTAACAATCAACAGGGCGGAGTTCCCCTACATATGTACGATGTTTACACATACTTAAATTGAGGGAAGTATCAACGAATAGAGCGAAAAATAAAATTAAAAAAAGAGATTAATACCGTTGAAGTCCTTGGTGATCGGACGGCATCCAAGTCTGACGCAAGGATCGCCTCCGGCCCACGGATCCGAACCCTGTCTGAATCCCCACGAACCCCATAACCTTGTGTCTCTTCGGATCCCTACCACTGGAGGCCACCCCAAAGCCGTTCCCATTCCCATCGCCTCCGACTCGCTCCCAAACCACTCGGACCGATCTCGGCTCAGCGTTTGAGCATTTGTACGAAACGCGACTCGAGCTGAGGATCGCGGCGAAACCAAATACGAAACCGGAGATGCCGATCAGTAGGCAGGAGGCGAGGATAAGGACCGTAGATCTACGCGGTGAAGGCGATTGGCGATGCTGAGCGTGGAGGAATTTAGGCGAAGAAGGCATGCTGGCAAAACAATAAAAGAAGCAACAACCCTAGACTTTGAGAGGCCTAGGGTTCTGGGGTTTGTACGGAAATATTGTTAGAGATCTAGTTTCATGGCAAAGCAATTCAAAAACCCATCGGTCATCAGCGTCGGTACGATCGGAGAAGAGGAGCTTGGTGTCGTACTTCAGTTAGTGACAGTTAGCCACTATAATGGGTATGGACTCGGATCTTCCGCGTCCGTATTGTTTTCGGATTGGGTCCGGACTCCGTATTCGAGTTTGTCTCTAAATTCGCTATTTAATAACACCACAATTACAAACTTCATTTAGCTAATGTTTCGTTTGGAGTGAGTTTGACATTTTAAAGATGCACAACCGCAATTGCTAATTGCTGTTGGGCAATTGCTGTAACAAGTTAACAACTATAACAGCACAACTTCACTCGCTTAGAAAAATAAATACCACACAACTTCATTTTACTTGCATCTTCTCCGTTAATCTTAGTTTTGATTTTCTCTCTTTTTATTTTAAATTTTTATCTAATATCCAAGACATTAAAAAAAAAAAAAAGATCTTTTAATATTAGTAGATTGTTGGATGCACTTGTTTTGTTTTAAAAAAAAAATTATTGTCTTGTTTTTTGTTCTTGTCATCTAAAAAAAAAAAACAAAGACAAAAAAAAGTTAGGTGCTGAATAAAACAAAAACAAGATTAAAGTGCCGTTTGTATATATAGTAATTTAGGATAAAGATCAGATAAAATTTTAATATTAAATAAAATATTATTAAAATATTACTTTTTAAATATTATTATTTGAGTAATTATACATATAACTATAAGATACGTAAACATGACATAACTACTTCAAAAAAATTATTATTAAAAAATTAACGGGATCTAAGATTTTGATTTTGCACCAAACTTAAGAAAGTACAATAGTAGCCTCATGATTTTATTTTACTTAATTCATTGTATCTTTCCAACTTCTATTCCAAAATGGAAAAACGTCATGATTAGATTTAAGACTCTTACCTAAAATTAGATTTTAAACTTTGCTTTTATTGTCATTTCCAGAGGGCACCTAGACAGTCACCTTTTAACTTTTGGGTGTCTTTAAATCTTTGGTTTTCCTTATTTTTTCCCTGATATATAGGAGGCTGTTCTAAAGGCCTTTCTGATGCCTCCTCCTCCCATTATAATTTATTTATTTTTCTGGCCCTCAAAGAATTTTTCCAACATATAATTTATTTCAGATTTTCTTTCAACTCAGACTTTTCTGCTGCTATAGGTCCAAAGAAATCTGTGTTTCATCATACATTCCTGAGAATACAATACCAGAAACCATTTTAGGCTGGCTATCCTCTAATGTTGGGACCCCTCCACAGGATACCTCTGAAAATTGGTACTGCAAAGTTCCTACTTGGTTTTCACCTATTTGCATTTCATGGCCTTCTGCATACCCGATACCCCCCATTCAGCACCACCTTCATCTGCCCAACAGTTTCCATCAGATTGCTTCTCGCAGCAAGCTATTTCCATTTTGTGACCATCTTCAGATTCCTGCAGATTTTGATCCAGAAGTCCAATTTTTATTTCATTGCCAACTTCAATCGGGCGGCACATTCCATCAGATTGTTGTACCAATTTGACTTCTGCTTTGGCAACAACTTTGAATTCCTGCAAATTGTAGCCTTCTACAAGTTCAATGTCTATTTCAGTACCAACTTGGTTTATGGATTCAATCGTTACCTCTCCTCTGGAATGGACAACTACTTCGGTTGATTCTTTCATTCCTACTGACAATTTATCTACTTGTACCAAATCATTGATTGCCACTTGACTGTCACCTTTACATCCTTGTGAATACCCGTTGTCGAGGATTATTGATTCAGCGTTAACTCAGTTCCTGCAGGAGTTACCATCAGACTGCTGTAGGGACTCTGTCATGGTCTCCTCTTTGGAACAAGCATCTACTTTATCATCCAAGGTTGAATTGTCACCTGGTCCTTTACAATCCAAGAACTGAATTAAGCTCTCAGAAATTTTCAAAAGCTAGAATATGGACTTACAAATGTTTAAAAAAAAAACAGAGTGAAAACACTCACCATAACGTCTATCTGCCATATGATTTTCATACAAGTGTTTTTGGAGAAAAATTGTCCCAGGAAAAACCATCAAGTTGATCTTATTCAGATTTTTCTTTTCATTTTCCTCCAAAAGTTTGAAGCCAAAACCCTCAGTCCATGTCTCCACTAAATCTGGAATGGCAGCTATCACAATCCTTTCCACCTTGAAAGATATTAGCATCTGGAGCCACCATGCCATGGTGGGGAAAGAAAACAATGAAGCGTTAAGAAAATCTTGATATGAAGAAATGTTGGGGAATAGAGAATTTTAGTGCTGGTGGTCTATAACATGTTGTGCAGAACACTATAGGTTGTATGTTCCAGTCATACACACTACCAAAACATGGTGGAATAATGAAATATAGAGTGGCAAGAAAGTTCGCTGAAACAAGAGAAGGTATAAAGGAAGGAAGGAAAAGAAGGAGGGGGGGCGGGAAAAGAAAGACGTCCCTTCCATCACTTGCAAAGTTTAAGAAGGAAATTCACAAGTTGGACCATAAGGCCTTTTGTGCTTTATAATTCACTATGCAGCAAAGCCAAGAAATGATGCTGACTAAAAGAAATAGCTCCCTCATGGAAAGAGGAGAAGGAATATAAATTAAGAGAAAAAATTCATAACTAGATTTCTTAACAAAAATAAAATAAAATAAAGAAAAAAGGAGCTATAATTCAAAATTTAAACAAATACTAGAAGCATTTTATCCAAACAAAACGCAAGCAAACCTCAGTTCAGGTAACTTTTGGTAACAGATAAAAGCTGATTACTACAAAAACTGACCACAGTTTCATTGTCACTCTTTACCTCTTCTATAGCAGCCATAAGGCGCCGGCACATTCCCTGGCGACGGTATTGGCTGCAAGTTGCAATAAGAGGCATCTCTGCAACTGTAGTACCATGCACCCTGTAACAGACAAAGATCCCAAAAAAAGAACATTAACTTACAGTAAACTGGAAGTTCACAGGACACTCTCAATAAGTAAGATCTCAAAAGTGGAAACTTCATAATGATATTGACTTTACCTAACTAAAGGGATAAAGGAAAGCTGAAAAGAACACGAGAATCTATATATATATCATGCCAAACCATGACAGCGATCCCCAAGAAATCATCAGGAAAAGGCTAATTTTGAACATTATTTCGGTGGACATTGTAGCAGAGAATAAATAATATTAATAACAGGAAAGATGGCTAATAAATACGTCAGGTGCATTAAAACATTACCAACCAAAAATTTGATAGCTGTACAGATCTGGCGTAAATAAATAGTAGCTGGTGTATCCAAATGTTAACGGGTGTGATTGAAGCATATAAAAAAGATTCAAATCTAGCAGAGTCAGCCCCCCTTTTTCCAATTTTTGAAAATTGAACAAAAATAATTTACCCACTAACGTCAACTAATTAAAACCAATGGCACAGTTGGCATCACATATCATGCATGTTTTCTTTGTAGCATAAACAATAGCATATTGTCAGTTAGGATCTTCATTTTGTCATCAATGTTGAAGAACATAGAGCCCTATCAAATAATAAATCTAAGATCAAACAATATAGAACAACCAAGACTGAGATAAGTATTAGGTATATGATTGAGAAAATATGCTTACAGGCAAATAAATTTTCATGCTACCTGATGGATGCTACAGAAATAAGCACATCATCTTTCTCCAAGACCACTGAGTAAAACCCATAAAAATTTAGACGTGCAAAATCTGATCTGTAAATTGCAGAGAAAAAACACATAATTCAATTGTACCTTCTCTAACACCAGATTTCAGAAAATTTCGAAACATACAAACAAATCTTGCTCATAATAGTCTCAATATCATGTCATTAATTTACATAAAGAGATGCGCATCTCATATTGATATCCACAACAACCATAACTATTAAGCTCCCTCCTGCATTAACATGTCATATCATATACTTTAATGTTTATACTTTATTATTATTAGTCACTTCTGTTATCTGGGGTCCTCCACAAAACAATAAGCAATGTAATGACAATTTAGATATTAATTTGATGGAAAGAAATTTACTAAATTACGGCCCAAAAAATGGAAATGTAACCTGTGTTAAACACAACACAAATAAGGACTAAATTTTGTAAAACAATAATATGTTGAGCATTTCCCAATATGAAAGATCCTCACAAGTTTCACAATGCCAAATTTCCCCAGAGAAAAAGAAACACAAAAACCCAAATCACAACTGCCTAGGGAAGCATCACTATTGATACAAGACGCAAACCCCTGGTAAGAAACAATTAGGATCCAATTGGTTAGAGTCAGCATTTGAGATGCTAAACAGATTGTAGTTGTGCCTTAGAGTCATTCTTTGAGATGCAAACCAATTGGCATTCTAGTGCTACCAGTGAGAGAAGAAGTTTAGAGAACTTTTCCTGTGTTTATGTTTGTGCTTGTAGGGCAAAATCAGTCTCTACTTAATATCAAGAATCTTTCTTCCTCTATTAAGTTTCTTAGATTTCTTGAGATACGATAGCATTCCATATATGGAAGTGTTTCTCCTTTGATCAACCTAAAATTGGGTTGTAACTCGTACCTTTTTCTTCTGCTTTCCTTTAGGGAAGCTGTGTAAGGAACTAACAATAATGGGGTCACCTTAATTGAAGCAAGTTGTGATATGTTCTATTAAAGTGGCACTTAAAAATCAACCAGTAATAAGAATGGAACTAATAACCCAAATAGCTGACATCAACATAATGTATAAAATCCCATTTAGCCCTTGTTGGGATACCAAAAGCATCTCAACTCATCTCATCATTACAACTCTCACAAATTCCCACACAAAATACAGTAAACAATTCAATTTTTCTAAATTCCAAAACAATAATAATATTAAAAAATAATATTCTAACAATATTTTATTTTAACTTTTAACTTTTATCTAAAATAATTTCATCTCATCTCACTATCATAACCAACCCTTAATGTAATTTTTAACAAATTGTATATAATTAACGTACCGGCATGAATATTCAATGACACTGAAACAGAAAGATTGGGGTGTGGGGAGAGAGGGGGGAAGAGGGGAAGGGAGAAAAATAAGATGACAGGAGGAGATGGAAAACAGAAAAAAGGAGACTCAGAAGTGGCTTACACCCAATTGTACGAAACTTGGGGTATCATGTCTATGCCTGTCCTTGGATCCACCATGGACAGAAAGCATTCCTCCATGATTGTAAGAGCAACAGCTAATCTTGAATTGCATTCTGCCTTCATTGCAAAACGTTGGGCAGAATGAACCTTTTGGTCATCATGAATGCATCTAAGGAGTATCCATGAAAAACCATCAGCAATATGATTGATGAGCCCAACACGAGACTGAAGACTTGAGTAAACCTGCGCATACCAGTGAACCAAGTTCTTAAATGAGCTAATATTAATAAGATTTATAGTAATAATTTTATGATAGACGCATAGTAGATCTAGGCACAGAAGCTTAGTTGCCGTCCATTTCCAGCAGCCAAACAAACAGTGTTGATCACTGGTAAAATTGTTAGGTGTCTATTGATTTTTCAGTTAAGGAAGATGTTGGTTTTGAGGGCTGTGAGATCCGAGGTGGCCATGTGAGATCTGAGGTGGGGACTTTAGCAGCAGCAATCTAGTGTTTAGGGTGTGAGCAGCATTCAAACCACAGATGACACCATCCTTTTCTGCAATGCTGATGCTAGAGATTCTTAATAACATATCCATACTTCTATGCCTTATAGTTCTTTTGGATTTGGAGGTGAATTTAGGAAGAGTCCCATTGGGGGATCTTTTTTTAATGCTGCCTCAATTTGGAATTCTAATATTGAAACGATGGAGAGAGCATACCAGATTTCAAACCCCCAAATGAAAACTAAATTCTTCACCTATCCTCCCATTAAGAATCTCACTGCAAAATTTATTTAGCTAATTTGGTACATGTGAGGGGATAGTGATGACGGCTAGAGATAAGTGGCTAAACTAGGGAGTGCATATTAAGGGTAATCCTACCTCCTGAAGTGATACATAAACTTCTTACAACCTGTCTGGTGCCTCTCCAATTATGGCTAGAAAAGAATGTGAGATGTTTTGAAGACAAGGAATGATTGAGGGAAGAAATTAGGGAAATTTTTCTTAAAACTCTATGTCTATGGGCTAAGGTTAATGTAATGAATGGCAATGATGTGTTGGAGTTATATTTTTTTCTATCTTTTTAGTTAATGTGTGTAGGCATTTTCTCTTGTATGCTTTCTGTGTATTCGGGCTATGCCTATTCATGGTAAAAAAAAAAAATCTTATTAATTATTAAAAAAACCCTCTATATCATATGCAGAGCTAGGCTTGTTCATCACTCAGCCTGGTTTTGAAATTTTTCTTATTTCTCAATAATTTTGATATTTTCACTTAAGAGGTTCAAGAAAATTCCGGATCCGGAACCCGGATTCCCTGATCTGGAACCCGGATGAACAGGCCTAGCCATAGACACCACATCAAGCACAAAGGAATCATTTTCCAAATAATTGCAATTGGTAGACTTTGCCCAGCATACCTCCAACAAGCTAGTAAATTCACCACATGCTTTGGCATTATCCAAGAAATACCCATCCTTCCAAAAATTATATTCCACAAACTATTAGCCACCTCACAATAGAGAAACAAGTGATTAAATGATTTGTCATCTTTCTTACACATAGAACACCATTCAACAATACAAAGACCGTGCATTCTTAGATTTTCTGTAGTCAGGATTTTATCTTGAGACACCAACCAACAGAAGAAAGCTACCTTACTTTTTCGGGGTAATCATATTCACCTTATCAGGTTAAAGCATTTTTTTTATTAGCATCGGGTGTCCGAAACAGTATCTTGACTAATTCCGGGGGTGCATAGGCCCTCGACAAGGAGTTTCCCTCAAGTGTACGGTTAATTCAAGGAGAGAATCCCTCAATCTGATGGCCCCTAGATATTATTTGCACCCATGGGAATTTGAACCTTAGACCTAGGGGGAGCATACCCCTAAGTCCAAGGCCTTTACCACGTGAACCAATCCTTAGGGTTGGATAAAGCATTATAGTAGGAATTACTATGATATAGATGGTTGCAGTGAGAAATAACTAGATTCAACCAAGTTTCCTGCACAAGGCTGTAGCATTAGAGAGAAGATCACTTTTTGATAGCTGTAATCAAGAAAGAAATCACAAAGAAGCTTGGGGTGCTTCTGATATAGTAAGGAGACCTCATGGATGCAGTCTTTGCATTGGATAAGGGTGGATTGGGAGAGGATTTTGGGTTTCATAACATGTGGTTGAAGATGGTAGAATGTGGCCTTTCTGCAAAAATGAGGTTCTTCATGGTGTAATTCTAGAGAGGAATTCTGTTTACTTGTGGGAATAGAGTTCCACCATCTCCAACGAAAACTTTAATTACCTTTCATTTTTCAAAAAAAAAAAAAAAAAAAGCACAAGTCTCCCTAATTAAAGAAGACTAGTTCGTGCTTCAAACTATTATTAAAAAGATTACTTATAAAAAATATTATTAAATTGATGAGGGCTCAACTAATCAAAACCGAAAGGATTGCACATGAAAGTATCACAAACTTTTTACGAGAAAAATGCATCAAACTCATAGCCAATCCTTACTTCACCAACACGATTAACATACCTGAGAAGATCAATAATTCCTTCATTTGCTAAATTCAACAGATCTTTAAAAAAAATAAAAATAAAAATTTAGACAGTTCCCAAAAGATGCCAAGTACCTCCTTACAGCTTCCACCACAAAACCAAGTGTCCGCTACTACTCCCTCATATACAAGCCTTCCTTTCATGCATGCCTCATGATCTGTTCAGAAAAATTAATCTCCTGTAAATTTGATGTCAAGTTTCACACACACGCGCATGCACACACACACACACATGCATATTGGGTAAATAAGCATCAGGTATGTCGGGCAACCATATTTACTGGAAAAGAAAAATAAATAAAGCATGGCTGAAAAAGGGATAAAAACCTGCAACTACTCTACAGTCTTCTCACTAACTATGAACTGAGAATCTGATGTAAAACTGAGATTAGCAAGGACAAGGTCCTGGATATAAAAAGAGAAATGGGGAAGTTGATAATGATGGCAATTAAACATAGGTCCCCCTCCCCCCAACCCAAAAATAATACTATCTAAAACAATTATACTGTGGCAATCCATATGCTGAACTAAATATTCATATACTGTCATGCTACAAGTTATTGATCCCAAATTAAAAATTTAAACCCTCAACGAGAAAATGTCTTTTCTCAGTCAAACAAATAAGGGAAGAAAGAACTGGGGCTGGGTAATTACATTTGTGCTCGCACTGTGAGCATTTTAATGCATCAGAAGAACCTGAAGCCTCTTTATCATTAACCAATTCTCCACATATCCAACAGGTGCAACTCGGGCAGTACCAGCAGCCTTCGGGGAGCTCCTGAAGTACAAAGGCAAAATTAGATTATTCATTTACAGAACAAATAGAAACAACCTAGAACTCCTAAAGAATCACATCCAACACAAACCTGTTTAAGAAGGTAAACTGTGAGGTAATGAGATTCAATTATTTCCTCGCAGACAATATGGTACTAAGAGCCTAAGACATCTTATTTAAGGAAGTAAATAAAAAGATATCATCACCTTTGTCCCAATGCAAGAGAACAATCAGATAGCAGTCGAAATACAATATGTAAAAATATCACACATTCTAGAGCAACACTAAAGTACTGTAATGATAGGCAAGTTGGTGGAAATAATTTCTTTCCTAAGAACAATTTGCAGGAATTCAAGTTTACATGGACCCATGTGCCTCTATGCATGTGCGTGCGGGCACGGGCACACGTGTGTGTGTGTGTGTGTGTGTGCAAGAGAGAGAGAGAGAGGTCCATACTCCATACATTGAAGAAAAAACAAAATTTATCAAAAGCAGGCCAAAGTATTTATTTTTTATGAGGAATCCCAGCGACTCTGTAAATGAAACATGCCTAATAAGCTGAATTATTTTACAAAAGCTATATATTTTTAAAAGGACTAAATAGGACACAAGCATAGGAGATCAGAAGAAGGATACTAACCAAAATATGCCAAACAGATCGATGTTTGGAAGACCAATTAATCAATTAGATAAATTTGGATAACATGAAGGGCAATGTTTTAGTAAGAATGATCAGGTGAATCCAAAATAATCATGAAACACAAGCTGGATGGATTAACAGGACAAAAAATAAAAACCACCATAAAATAGGGACCTTTTAGTAGAATGTATCAACTACCCACACAACAATCTTCAGCCAAACTAAACAATAAGGACCTCCACAACTCACTCTCATCTCATTTCAATCTTCTTTTCTTTCTCTTTTTTTTTTTTTTTTGATAAGTAATAAGAGATTTTATTGAAAACAAATGTATAGGTGATTTCAATCTCTCTTAACTGACAAAAAGCAAAATTTGCTAATTTTGGATGGGAAATAAAAGCCTTTCATTGGCTTGAATGGGTTCTTAGAATTGGCCCCTTTTTTTAGAGAAAATTTTTTATCTTCTATTTGAAGAATTTTTTTGTGCATCTTTGACGCTCATTAAGGAAAAAAAACTAAAAAAAGCATACGAATAATAATAACTAGCAACACATGGCACAATATTATGTAACACATTTTCCCTGTGTACTTGGGCTATGCCTATTCATAGGAATATATTATAATCGTTTACCTGTAAAAAGAATATTATTTAACAAATTTTAATGGAAAACTTTTGCAATGCTCCTATTCTGATGCAAAACAAATTTAATGAGATCATTTCCTCACTTATATAACTTCCAAAATGAACGTTTCATATAAGAATTTTCTAGTTTGATGAAATAATGCCATTATCTACTGGTTGATCAGAATGAGAAAAGCCTATTCGGATCTGATCAATAATATTTTAAAGGTTTTTCCTTACTTCCAATGCGCCTAGTTAAAAGGCCATGGTGTTTCTTGTAATTGGCTTTTGCCTTGTTTAATGAAATTTTACTTATCAAAAAAAAAAAAAAATTAAAGGTTTTGCTTTTGAATTTCATTATGGGACTATGCATTTGGAGCATGTCCATTACGCATTTATCCACCACCCTTGCACTCCAACTCTTCACAGGACGTGCTTTACAAAACTCTAATTCCCTTTTGATGATATAGCATTAGTGACCTTACACTTTGATTGAAGTAAGAATGAAATCTATTGAAGGGTATGCAAACCATGCATAAAGCATCTACACTAACAGCTCATTACTTTGTTAGTAACTAGGCATTTTACACTTTCACTATAACAGATTTTGACATAATATTTCCCAACCATCTCTCATTGGGTTTGTGGGCTAGGATCTTTGTAAGGAATGATGATAATGTAGTGAATCTGTTTCTGTCATAGTTTCCTGCTTTCTAGAGTGTAGTAGGTATTTCCTTTCTATACTTCTTGTGTACTTGGGTTGTGCCTATTCTTTGTAATAAAAATCTTATTAATTGTCAAAGAGAACTTTCATTAAAAATACAGTCATCTCCATTTCATGCAATAAAATCACAATTTCCAAACCTGAACTTTGGATCCAGCGGCAGTTACACGTATCTGGATCAGTGCCTCCTACTCCCTACTTAAGTTGGAAAGCAATGCAGATCAAAAGCTGGAGCATTAAGGACTCATGAGCCTATAGGTCTATCCCATCTAATTCAAAAACTAATCAATTTGCATGTCAGCCAGTTTTTCCTGAGGGCAGAAATATACGTAAAATTCATGCCTATGTTAAAGATTGATCAGAATATACCACTATTGATGGAAATATTATGGCCTCGTCAAGGAAATCTATGCTTCCAGAAGCTCTGAATCCTAGACCGGATAGTCTCCAAACTTTTACCCTTACAACTTAAGGGCATCTAACAAAAACCATCCCTTATTTGCAGTGAACAAACTGCAAATGATATTTACTTAGATGTTGTCAACTTTTTTTTTTAATAGTTACTTAGATGTTGTCAACTAACAGATATCCAACACGGGCAGAAGCATATAGATTTGCCCACATTATACTGGAGGCATCTGGAGGCATTAAAAGCATAGAACCTCCTGCAATGTTTGCAATTCATTGCATGAAAAAGGAGAGGAATAGAAGAAGCAGATAAAAATGAAGAAAATCTAATCAGTGCAAAACACACAATACTCAAACTGACAAACCTGTGTAGCCAAACAAGCCTGATGAAAAGTAGAGGGGCAGTAAATCACAGCATATCAACTCGCCTCCATCGCCACACAACCCACATGAATCATCATTCTGATCGTCCTCATCGTCCCTTTTCACCCACCGAGTGTCATTTTTCCTGATCTTGTATTCAGCAGACCAGGCTTGAAGCTGGCATAATGCGTAGGGCTTACCAGACTTAATGAATAAATTCAAGCAGGGGCTGTTCAGTTTGAAACCTGCATGGATCTTGAACTCGGAGATCGTAAGCAACTTACTACAACATTTACAAATAATACCATCCTTGGTAACCAGACCATCTTTAATAACAGAATTATCCTTGGAGTTCTGATACTGGATCACATCATGGAGAGATGTGACTCCAGCATCGATCAACCATGATAAGACTGTTCTTGCTCCAGCAGAATACAACTTTCCATCCGTAAAGTGCTTCCCTCCATTACCCATGCTTCTTGGAAGCAACTTGCAACAACCCTTTTGGCTTTTAAGCTTTCTCAGAGCTCTTGATTTGCAGGCTGTCCTTTTAGAAGAATACTGGGCAGTACTTGGGCAGAAATCCTTGTTTTTTATTATGGCTGAAACCAATAGGTCATCATCTTCAATTTGGCAAGGTTCCTTTTTTCCCGATCTAGAACCATTATGACCACGATGCATTTTCGTCACCCTTGAGCATTTTTTCTTGATTTGATGCTGGCAAGAGCCTAAAGATGAGGAATTATTGCGGCTTCCTTTATTTATTGCATTCGCAGGAGTAACTGCAATGAGGATCTCCTGGACCTCTTTCAACTCTGACCGAGTTCCATGTTCTCTGATATTGGGCATGCCAACCGTGTCAGTTAAAGTTGTACCTACAATGTCACTTTGGTATAATGTGCTCAGTCTGATTTTTGAGATCTTTCTAGACTTCCTGCGTGTCTTCCTTTTCCTAATAATATCTACTGAAGAAAATGTATCCACCATTTTGAACTTTAAAGCTTCAGAGCACTTCTCACGTTCATGTTCGCCATGTTCAGATTGCTGACCTGCCTCCGAGTCCTGTGAGTGATACAGATGATCATATGTGCAGTTTGCATGGTCAACCAATGATCCCTGCAGATGACTTTCCAGCTTAGAAGTATTTTTGCCTACTAGACATATATTTTTCTCCTCCAAAGAGTCCATTGGCACGTACTCTGCAACTTCTGGAGGTGTGTCCATGTTGTGGTCAGAAGCCTGTTTATCAGAGCTTGGCAAATTCGTATTACTCTCTGGAAGAGGGGTAATGGCTCCAGACCCTCCGAGCTCATCACTACTGTTTCTGGAAGTAACAAGAACATTGCAGAGACAACCCAAATGGAAAAATGTGCTATCAGACGCACAACCTTGTAACGAAGTTAAACCCAGACTGCTTATTTTGTTCCCAGATATTCCACTACATTGATTTTCCATCCCCTTAATGGCATCCACTGAACATGTACTATCAGCCTCATAAGCAGATACACCCGTCAGGAATTCCACTGCCCCATTATTTTTCTGTCCGGAGACTTATTTATGGCAGGCATGGTAGTTCCCCCCTTAAACTCTGTCAATGCATCTTCAGCTGATACCTGTCTCTGTGGAAAATGATGTTCAACACCGCTTGTCAAGACCAAAACAGCATCAGTTTGCTCCTTATCAATCCCTGAGCTTTTAGTCACTTTAACTACCTCTCCCTTTCTCAATGCACCAATCTCTCTATCAATAAATACAACAGTCACGAAGGAATTTAAAAGCCTCCACCTCTGAACCAATGTGCTAGTAGTTTCTGAATGATTTTTCTCTCTTTCTATATTCATCAATACATCAGAAAGATCATAATAGAAGTGACTAAAATCAACCCATTCCTTACCATCACCTTCAAACTTTAACCTCCACTTAACCTCCAAACTAAAAATAAAATAAAAGCTCGCCACTTAACCTCCAAACTTTAGGGAATTCACGAATCGCTTCCCTTTGGTGTTAGATAGACTGACTCCATATATCGCCTACTAGGTCTTCTACGCCTCTCAATACGCCATCCTGCTGCCTCAAGCAGGTGAATGACATAGTACTGGAGAAGAGGACAAGGATCCTTTAGGGGGTCAGTCTTCAGATACAAATTCAATCCATCCATTTTTGGAGATTCCGGTAGCTTTGTTCTTTCCTCAGTAAGTTGCGATCCAGACTGCTCTGCAACGTTGACCGATGGGCTTGAAAACCATAAACTGGTCACAAAGCTTTCCTGGGAAACAGGTGAAGCGATCGCTTCACTAGCAACTGCTTCTTTTCCATCATTCCCATTTCTGCCTGGAAGTTTACTCTTTAGAATATCTTTGTTACTCGCTACACCCAGTCTGTCAATTTCTAAATGTTGCCTCAACAGATGGCAACTAGATGTGACACCATGACTCGATGATTCAACTACACAGACTGTTATTGTTTCACCAACAGAGTCTCTAGATGGACAGAACATGTCTGTAACAATTTCTCTTGGATTCACTGATGAATTCTGAATCTTTCCTGAACCAGGTATATGTTTAGGATGTTCATTGACTGAAAACTTCATTCACTTAGCACTGACATCCTCTTCATTCCACTTGACCAAAGTAAATCTGTCCACAGGACACCCTGGAGCAAAGTTGTCTCTACAATCTTCAAATCCATTATAAATATCCTCTGAATGTATATTTTTGGTGGAAGAATGCCTCGTTATAGCTGATTTTTCACTGTTAGAAGAAAGTGATGTGCCTGTGTTCATACCAGATTCACACACAAAGTTAGTAGCTCCAGCAACAGGACACCTCCTACTGGTATGATCAGTGTCACTACCAATGATCGCCTCTCTGAAAACAGGGCACTTATCATCTGATCCCTCAAAGTCATCGTTACACAACTCCTCAATTTCTTGGCCAAGTGACATCTCTACCAATTGATTGAATTCCACTTCATCTGCTCTAAAATCTAAATACAAGTAACATCACAAAAGGAAAGTCTTCCACATTGTAAATTAATGTTGTAAAAAATTACAAGAGTTCTTCACTAATAAATTGATTTAAAATAAATCAATGAACTTCATCTTCTTGATTGTTGATCAAACTCCCAATTAATCCATACGAAATCATTTCAACCAACTTTTGGCAAGCTGAATCCAATAATTGCTACTAAATCTGCATGAAGAAAGAAAAGAATTAACAAAAAATTTTAAAAATGCAGCTAGTGTAACAAAACTGATAAGATCAATCAACAAACAATCAGCAATGCAAGCAATGCCATCACCGAAAAATCATCCCTGTGATTCACTTTGTCCACTGTTGTGAACATTCCTTGTATATTCTCATTAATATTGTTTATATGTTAGGCATGTATAGATACACTTCCGTGTATATCACAATTTACCTTTTCTGTATTTATTTCCTTTCTTGTACCGTCAACTCTAAGTGTATATAATACAAGCTCTACTCTGTCATCACTGTGTGAGACAGTTTACCACAAAGGTCTTTATGGTATCAAGAGCCGATACAGTGAACATCAGAGAGAGCTAATTTTTTTTCCTTCCACAAATGGCCAACCCGTCTTCCTCAGACACTTCATATCCCTACCCTGTGACACAAAATGTCAACAACTTTGTTTCTCTTCGCCTCATGCCCACCAACTTCCTTCTCTGGAAGACCCAAATGCTTAACAGTTTGGAGAGTTACGACCTCCAAGAATTTGTCGATGGTGATACACCCCAACCTCCTTCAACTATTGAAGGTGCTCAAACAGGTGTGACTCCTAACCTAGTTTTCCTATAATGGCACAAAACTAATCAACTTGTAAAAGGATGGATCACAGCCACACTCTCAGAGGAAGTTCTAGGTATTGTTGTCGGCCTCAACATTGTTGTTGAAGTCTGGAATGCACTTCTGCACTCCTTTGCCCGTGACTCTTTCGATCATAGCCTTGCACTAAAACAAAGGCTTACTTCTATTTCTCAAGGCACGAACACACTCCAAGTGTACCTACGTCGTTTCAAAACAATCTATGATGATCTCTCAACCATTGGAAAACCAGTTTTAGATCACAAAAAATCACAGTGGCTCCTCAATGGTCTCAGCAAAGAGTACCAGGTTTTCACGACCACAACGATGCGTCCTCCTATGCCATCATACTCTGATATTGTTACATTGCTCGAAAGCTACACCGAGCGTAACAAACTGGACAATGCCCCTCCTCAAATGGCGTACTTCACACAGAAAAACACAAGAATAAGAGGAACAATCAGTCCTTCAACTCCAAGGGACGTGGTTTTCATCAAGGTAACTCCTCCAAACCTCCCAATTCAAATAACAAGAATCAGCAATCATCCACCTCCAAAATTGCTCTCCCAGTTTGTCAAACATGCAACAAGAGCAATCACACAGCGATCAAGTGCTTTGAACACTTCAATCACTCCTTCTAGGCCAATAATATTCCACATGCATTTGCTGCAATGAAGCTTGTCGTTTCTCAGGACTCAGATTGGTTCCCTGACTCGGCAGCCACTGATCATGTTACAAACAACCCAAGTAACCTTTATGATCTCAAGCCTTATAATGGATCTGATGGTCTTATAGTTGGAAATGGACACTCTCTCCCAATTACACATACAGGAAAAGCCTCCATTGGTTCTCACCTTCAACTCAATGATGTCCTAGTCGTACCTTCAATCACCAAAGATTTATTATCAGTTAACAAACTTACAACTGATTATCCACTAATTGTTGTTTTTGATGGTGATGGGTTCATGATTAAGGACAAACTAACACAAAAAGTTCTGGCGAAGAGGCCTAGGCATGGTCAATTATATGCATTTGATGGAGACCCAATTGCATGTTTTTTCTCAAGATTTCAAAACACAGATTCAACAAATTGGCATTCTCGGCTTGGGCATCCTCACCAACAAGTCTTGGACTACTTGCATTCCAATAAAATGATTTCTGTTTTGAAGTCTAAAAATAATGGAATTTGTATTAATTGTCAAGTAGGAAAGTCATGTAAACTTCCTTTTCTTCCAAGAGATAATAAAATAGCATCTCCCTTTCACAAAATTCATTGTAATGTTTGGGGACCTGCCCCTGTTTTATCAAGAGAAAAGTTTTGGTTTTACGCCATTTTTGTTGATAATTTCACTAATTTCACTTGGTTTTTTCCAATGAAACATAAGTCAGGTCTACTCATTGTTCTGATGTTTTTTGCAGACACATTGAATGCCAATACAATGGAAAAATCCGTATATTCCAAAGTGATGAGGGGGGAGAATTTGCATCAAATGCCTTTACTTCATATTTGCAATCCAAAGGCATCATTCATCAATCTGCTTGTCCACGAACACCTAAGCAAAACAACAAGGCAAAGAGGAAACACCGAAACATCACTGAATTGGGCCTCACAATGATGCTTCATGCCCACTTGGCAAAGAGATTCTGGACAGACTACTTCTCTATAGCAGTATTTCTTATTAATCGACTACCCTCAAAGTCACTTGACTTGGATTCACCATTCTATCGACTTCACAAAAGACACCCTGATTATCTAGGCCTACGGGTATTGGGTAGCCGGTGCTTTCCTTTACTCGACAAACATAGGGATGCAAAACTTGATCCCAAGTCGATTCCATGTGTGTTTATTGGTTACTCTAATAAACATAAGGGGTACAAATGCTTGCATCCCTCTACTGGCCGTATTTACATATCACAGCACATTGTTTTTTATGAGTCTATACTTCCTTACTCATCACCAACGAACTTGTATGGTCATGCAACAGTTGATCGTCATTTATCCCTCTTCTCGACATGGGAACACTACAATTGGTTCTTCAAGCAACAATGAATTACCCTACCAACTTATGCTAATCCAAATATTATTTCTGCAACTTCCTTAAATGAAAACAGAGGAACGTTGACTGCCAAATCTCCCCAAACATCTCACTTGATGCTGCCATTCCTACCAAGACATATGAAGCAGCTTCCTCAAATGTCCAGGAACAAGATTCCTCACATCAAATGGTGACTCGAAGCAAAGCGAGAATTCGAAAACCCAATCCGAGGTATGTCAATCTTCATGTTGCATTATCTCCATCAATCCCATCAGTGCCTTGCACCATTGTTGCTGCTCAAAAACATCGTGGTTGGCTGGTAGCGATGCATGAAGAACTTGCTGCATTACAAAAAAAATCAAACGTGGACATTAGTTCCAAGAGACTTGGCAATGAACATTGTGGGATGTAAATGGGTTTACAAGGTTAAACTCCAACCATATATTAACGTTGAAAGACTAAAGGCACGATTAGTTGCTAAGGGATTTCATCAAGTGGATGGCGTGGATTTTCATAAAACATTCTCTCCTATGATTAAACCTGCTAGCATACGTATTGTTCTAACACTTGCAGTGGTAAGAGGATAGGAAATCCGACAAACTTGATGTAAGAAATGTTTATTTACATGGACATCTTTCAACTCCAATGTATATGTAGCAGCCACTAGGCTTTGCCGATCCCAACAAACCATCGCATGTATGCAAACTAAGTCGAGCACTCTACGGTCTCAAGCAAGCACCGCGTGCTTGGTTTGATCGTCTCAGCTCCTTGCTATTGCAGCTTGGTTTTTATTGCAGTGTCTTGAATCCGAGTTTATTTGTGTGCAAATCTGATCATGACATATTAATTCTCCTCTTATAGGTTGATGACATGGTCATCACAGGAGATTCAGCAAGCCGAATTAAGTGGTTTATTAACAACTTGCAAAAGAGTTCTTCATCAAGGACATGGGTCAACTCCACCATTTCCTTGGCATCGAAGTCACACATCAGTCAAGGACTCAATCTCTCACAAGCACGTTATGCTTGAGAACTCCTTGATCGTGCCTCAATGGGAGAATGCAAACCCATTGCTACTCTAATGCCATCCAAAGGTCAGATCACCAGCTCCACTACAGCCTACTGTGATCCCACTTTTTATCGCAAATTGGTAGGACTTCAATATTTGACATTCATCAGACCCGACCTCTCATATAGTGTGAATTTCGTCTGCCAATTCATGCATGCACCAACTATGGAACATTTCAAACTTATAAAGCGAATTTTGCGTTATGTGCATGGCAAACTCAATCTTTACTTTCGCATTCTTGCTGCAAGCTCACTAGAATTATACGTGTAATAACAGATAACTTAAAAGTGTTTTCTTACTTCATTCATTAACCTATCGCTATGTATATATACACCACATACAAAAGACATTTATACCCTCAGAGGTTACACTACCCTCAGAGGTTACACTAATTACATGCTTTCTAACACTCCCCCTCAAGTTGAGGCATATATGTCATATAAGCCCAACTTGTAACAAATAAGCTTTAAACGATTACAACACAAAGACTTAATGAACATATCTGCGAGTTGATCAGTAGATTTCACAAAAGGTGTAGAAATGTCACCACTTAGTATCTTATCGAGAATGAAGTTACAATCAATCTCTATGTGTTTAGTCCTCTCATGGAACACAAGATTAGAGGCAAAATGCACTGCAGCTTGATTATCACAAAATAGTTTAAGAGGAGTAGAAGCTCGGAACCCAATCTCTTGGAAGAAATGTTGCAGCCATGTCAATTCACTAGTAGTGTGGGCCATTGCTCTGTATTCGGCTTCGGCATTAAATCGAGCTACTACTGCTTGTTTCTTACTCTTCCATGTAATCAAGTTACCTCCCACAAAGGTACAATATCCAGTAGTAGATCTTCTATCTAAAGGAAATCCTACCCAATCAGCATCTGAAAAGGCTTCCACTCTAAGATGCCCATTTGGTCGATACAACAATCCATGACCAGGAGCTCACTTAAGATAACAAAGAATATGAATTACAGCATCCCAATGTACGACTCGTGGCATTTGTAAAAATTGACTTAGTACACTCACTGCATAAGAGATGTGAGTGAGATAATTTAATTTTCCAACAAGTCTTCGATACCTACCTGGATCTCCAAACAACTCCCCTTCCTCTTTCAAGAATGTACGATTCGAATCTGTAGGGGTATCAATAGGTCGTGCACCCAACATGCCAGTTTCTTCTAGAAGGTCAAGAACATATTTCCTCTGAGACAGATTGATACCCTTTTTAGATCTACCGACTTCAATTCCAAGAAAATATCTAAACTTGCCCGAGTCTTTTGTTTGAAACTGATCATGTAGAAACTGTTTTAGTCTCGTAATCCCAGCAAAGTCACTCCCAGTAATTACAATGTCATCCACATATACAACCAGTAAAATGTGACCTGTATCATTATGTAAGTAAAATATCGAATGATCTGTTTGGCATCTATGAAAACCAAATGCCAATATAGCATCAGAGAACCTCCCAAACCATGCTCGGGGAGATTGTTTCAAACTATACAATGCCTTCTTTAACTTACATACAGTACCTCGATACTCCCCCTGAGCAACAAACCCAGGTGGTTGCTCCATATAAACCTCCTCATGCAAGTCACCATGGAGAAATGCATTTTTAACATCCGGCTGAAATAAAGGCCAGTCTAAATTAGCAGCAAGAGAGATCAATACTCGAACAGAAGAGATTTTGGCAACAGGGGAGAAGGTCTCCTCGTAATCAATGCCATATATTTGCGTGTAGCCTTTTGCAACCAAACGTGCTTTCAGATGCTCCACAGACCCATCAGAATGGAATTTGATTGTATATACTCCTTTACAGCCAACGAGTTGTTTACCAGGTGGTAGTAGAACAAGATCCCATGTCCCATTATGGTGAAGGGCATTCATTTCATTTTTCATAGTTGTCCTCCATCTCGGATCAGATAAAGCATCCTGAACTATCTTAGAAATAGAAAATTTTGAAAGTTGAGATGTAAAACATGAGAATGAAGGAGATAAGGTATGATAGGAAACAAATTGGCTAATTGGATATTGAGTAACACAAGAACGAATACCTTTGCGGAGGGCAATAGTTAAAGAGTCTGATGTACTGGGCAACTCGGGATCTGAAGATGGAGACACAGCTGGTGGGGGGATGGGAGCCGGCAACCTCGAGCGACGTGAGTAAATCTGTAAGAGAGGGGGTGGAGGTGGAGGACCGACGGCAGGAGGAGAAAGTATAAGAATAGGTAATGGTAGAGGATCACACTCAACACTCGAGATTGTGTCAAAGAAATAAGGTATGGACTCGAAGAAGGTAACATCAGCACTAATGAAGTAGCGTCTAAGAATAGGACTATAACAACGATATCCTTTTTTAGTCCGAGAATAACCAACAAAAAAAACACTTAGTAGAACGAGGATCAAGCTTATCACAACCCGGGCCAAGGTTATGAACATAGCACACACGCCCAAAGATTTTTGGAGGAAGGATAAACGGTGGAGATGAAGGAAACAAGATGGAGAAAGGAGACAAACCGTCAAGAACTGATGAAGGCATACGGTTAATAAGGTTACAAGCAGTAAGAACACCATTACTCCAAAATCGTTTAGGAACATGCATGTGCAGTAACAGAACTCGAGTTACATCTAACAAATGACGATTTTTGCGTTCAACCACCCCATTCTGTTGAGATGTATAAGAACACGAAGTTTGATGAACAACTCTTTTGCTACTTAAGTAAGTAGTAAAGGCACTAGATAGATACTCTCTAGCATTATCAGAACGCAAAATTTGATTCTTTTTGTTGAATTGAGTTTTAATTTCTTTCTTTCCACTTGGAATATGGAAAGAAGTTCAGATCTTGCTTTCATCAATGGTGTTTACTAAGTTGACATGCTTCACAAAAAAAAAAGGAGACACATTTCCCAAGTTCTTAACTTGACACTTTAAAAGAGAAAGAGGGGGGTGACCAAGGCGACAATGTCATTCATAAGCAGATGATACAAGAGACGTAAGAGCTCGAGTGGGTGACTGTTGGACATCAAGATAATAGAGGCCACCAGCTTCATGCCCCATACCAATCTTCGTCCCCGTCTTGAGATCCTGAAAAACACATGAAGAGGGATAAAAAGTCACTGAACATTGAAGATTTTGAGTAATCTGACTAATAGACAACAAACTAAAAGGAAAATTAGGAGCATATAAAACAAATGACAAGGATATAGAGTCAGTGAGCTTAATGGATCCAATGCCTATAACTGGAGCAAGAGACCCATTAGCAAGAGTGACACTTTTTAGAGATGTGACAGTATTTAACTTGGATAAGGCAGAAGACAAACTGATCAAATGTTCATTAGCTCCTAAATCAATGATCCATGGACCTTGAGCGGATAAGACTAGGCATGCAGATGCTATACCTGAGTGAGTAAGAAAAGCCGTGAAAGATGAAGCCCATGTGCCCTTCAAAAACTACTCATACTACACTTATCATACCTGGAGCTGGATTGGAAGTCGTCGATTGTGGTGTAGCATCTTGGCAAATAGCCTGATTAGCCGACCCGGATGGTCTACCATGTAGATCCCAACAATAGTCCACTGAATGGTTAGTGCGACCACAATGGTTGCACTTACGAGGCTCTCGACCTCTCGTGCGATTACCTCTGGTATCACGTGCTCCACGTGCACTTCTACCACCTCGGCCTCCACGCCCACCATGAGCAACATAAGAGATAACCAAAGTGGACCTCTCACTAATCAGATCAAAGGACAACTAAGATTCATGCCCAGATAATGTGGCACGTTGCACCTCAAGAAATGAAGTTGTGGACCCGCCAAAATTTGAGAACGAACCGACTCATATTCAGGTTTTAAACCAACAAGGAATCGAACAACATTAAATTCTTCACGTTATTTCAACATACATGAAACATCAGAAGTATTAGGTTGATACATCTTGAGTTCTTCACATATGCTCATCACTTGAGAATAATACTCTTCCAAGTCCAAAGTACCTTGTTCCAACCTAAAGAACTGCTTACATAGTTCATAAATACGAATTTTATTCCCACACTGGAATACATATGTTTAAAATGGTTCCACACTTCTTGGACAGTGTCAAAATGGATAACACTAGAGCCAATATTAGGCTCAATATTAGTCAACATCAAAGACAAGATTTGAGCATCCTCTTGCTCCCATTGAGCAAATTTAGAGTCATTTAGATTAGGTTTTGGACCAACCAGATGGTTAGAAAGTCCATTGCCTTTCAAATATATTGTACCAGATTTTGACCATAGCATATAGTTCTTTCCATTCAATTTTGCAGAAGTCATAGGCATATTGAAGTTTGATTCAACCGATAATGACTCAAATTTAGTTGCCATAGATGCAAATAAATATCACAATTCCACTTACGAGGTAAAATTTCACACAAAATTCGTGATATGTTTGAAAAAACAGGAAAATGTGATCTGAAAACTTGAAATCCAGCTCAAATACCCCAAAAATCAACCTGAATAGCCAAATTTCAGCTCTGTATCGGACTAATTCGGTCAAAGTAGACACGGACTAGCTCGGAACTGGCATGTTTCGGCCGAAAACCAGGCTGTATCGGCCAGTATCGGCTCTGTATCTGCAGGTATCGACCGGTATCGGCTCTGTATCAATATCGGTATCGGGTTAAGATCGTACCGGAATTTAGCTATCAAACCCGGACAAGTTTATCCTAACCATGAGTAAGACTTGATTATCCCCGTTACCAAACAAACCGTATTCCAGATAGGAATAAATTCTTATTTCAGGTTTGGAATATTCACACTTGAGGATAAGGTAGCCTATATCTGCAACCAAACACTCCGGCGCTTCACCTGTTGCTGGCGACAGAGATGTTTTCCGGCAGCCGATGGCGACGAGAACCTTCCGGCAACCACAGAAACTGCCGGTGACTTCAAACCTGGTTCCCACTACCAGATACGACACCGGAAACTCACCGGAAACACCTCCTCAATGACCTATGTAGCGCCGACCACAACGAGAAGCCACCAGAACGTGCGGAAGACAACGGCGAACACTGGGGAGCTTAGATCCAACCACAACAACCGGATACTCCACCGGAAAACATACCGACGAGCTCACAACAGTGAACTCGCCCACACGGCACTCACTACAGACAAGTCTCTCTGATACCATGTAATAACAGATAATCTAAAAGTGTTTTCTTACTTCATTCATTGACCTATCACTATGTATATATACACCACATACAAAGACATTTATACCCTCAGAGGTTAAACTACCCTCAGAGGTTACACTAATTACATGCTTTCCAAAATACGCATTTTCAGACGTAGACTGGGCAAGTTGCCCACTCACTAGCCGATCCACAATTGGTTTTTACACATTTCTTGGATCAAATTGCATCTCTTGGAGTGCCAAAAAGCAACAAACAGTTGCTCACTCTAGTACCGAAGCCGAATACAGGTCCATGGCATCAACAGTTGCTGAGCTTGCTTGGCTAACCTTCTTGTTGTGAGACCTTCATATACCACTTCACAGGCCACCAATCTTTCACTATGACAATTTGAGTGTACTACATCTATCTGTCAATCCAGTACACCATGCAAAGACAAAACACATTGCACTGGATATCCATTATGTGCGTGAAAAAGTGGCTCTTGGTGCTCTTAAAACTCAGTTTGTCACCTCCTCATTACAGCTTACAAACATCTTCACCAAGCCACTAGCAAAACTGTCGTTCCAAACCATTCAATCCAAACTCGGCCTCTTTCTTGATCCACGGCTTCATTTGAGGGGGGATGATAAGATAAATCAGCAAACAATCAGCAATGCAAGCAATGCCATCACTGAAAAATCATCCCCACGATTCACTTTGTTCACAATTGTGAACATTCCTTGTATATTCTCATTAATATTGTTTATATGTTAGGCATGTATAGATACACTTCCATGTATATCGTAGTTTACTTTTTTTGTATTTATTTCCTTTCTTGTAACGTCAACTCTAAGTGTATATAATACAAGCTTACTCTGTCATCACCGTGTGAGACAGTTTTCCACAAAGGTCTTTAAAAACAACGTAAATCTATAGCTTGCATTGAGTATCTGTCTTAACAGCATCGGAAAAAGGTTATAAAATCTGCAAGAAGAACGAGTACCATAGGAATTAGCACGAAACAGGTACGGTGTAATCAAACTCTTACGCAAACTTTAATCTTTAAACTTACAGCAGCAGAGAGACTAACAGACTAAATTCATCCTCAAAATTACATAAGAACTCTCAACATTGCACGAAAAAATTTAGAGACCAAAAACACAAGATATGAGTCCCTTAAAACTGCCAAAACCTGCATTACATGAAACACAATAGAGTCCAAAATGTGTAGTTAAAAGACAACATAACCAAGAATAGAAGTGATCTAGTGATAATGAATGAGTCTCCTTCGGCCAAAACTGGAAATAACCCTAAGATTAGCTTCTTAATAGTGCATACCTTGATATGCGGCAAGATATATAAGAAACTCTATTTCTTGTGTCAGCATGAATTATATACTTATCAGACTGAAACTTTGCTGCCAAGAAATCACTTAGTACTACCACTAATGACATCAATAAACACCAATGCAAACAAATCAGGTATTCAACAAATCTATGTGCCAAGTAGTGACCTCCTACGCTTATACCACACCAGATTCCAAAATCCCCAACAAAGTTCAAGCATGAATGAAATTTTTACTGTAAATCAACTCCAGACAAAAAACACAAAAAATAATAATAATAATCTTCTGCAAAAAAATAATGACAAATTAACAACCATCACTATTTAACTTACAGGTTTCTACCGGTTCCTCTTCACCTTGCACGTGTAACAGGATTACTTATACAAGAACAGAGTTTTTGAAAAAGCTTATCACACTTTCCATTTCTGTAATCTACTACTACCATCCACACAATCCCATATTCCAACGCATAAGAAAATATTGTTAGGAAACCAGCATAACAACTTTATTTTTCTAGGATATTTCACTTCAAACCAGCCAATCACGGTACAGGTCCCTTTTATTAATGTTTCAATAATCCGATATGAATTCTGACCATTGTTTGTCATATGTTACGTTAGTCGCCTCATGGCATCATATCTTAACTAAGCTTCATCGAAGCAACGGGCCTTCATTATGCACTGAAGCATGGACTTTAGTAACCGCATGTAGCCAGCAAGTATAAATAAACACCACATTCATATGTATGCAAAGGCAAAAATGAACAGATGAAGACAAAAGGCTGGAAGAATAAGTTTGATTCATTCTCATATTACTAAATTCCTCATTTAAGATAGCAGCATCTAAAAATAATAATGAATCATGATGAGGATTTATGATGACAAGAAAGAAAATTCCATGGGTTTGCGTGATTACAGTTCCCACGAATGTTCTCCAAGAAAACAGGTCGAATTTTAGCTGCAAAATACAAGACCTCCTCCGTTGTAAACAACTCAAATTTCCAAAACTGAAAAACTAGACAATGCGTGAGCTAAGGTCAGAGAAACAGTGAGCATGAGAGACCAAATACACATTGATCATGACAATACCGTGAGAATTCTAATGCCCATATAAAAGGTTGGGCCTTTAAAAAGTAGATGCATTTGTTAAAAAGGAAGAGGGAAAGTGTGAGAAGGAATTGTGAATTGCCTTACGAAGCACTAGCAGAAACAACCCATAAATTAAATCTAGTGAGCATTAAACCACGAAAACACCGAACAGAACCAAAGTCCATGAACATTTCGCCATAATTCTTTAAGACCATTTCCAGGAACGAATAATTGATCAACAATCAAAACTACAACAGACCCAAAAAAAAAACCTTTTTGGTATATCATATTTCACCTCTCCATAACCACATCAAATGATCCTTCACACAAAAAAAGATAACTTAAAAATACCTAAAAAAAAAAAAACCTCCCTTTTGCAATGCATTTACCCGAGCAAGGAAAAATGGTATTGGAGTTTTAAATTTGAAGAGAAGCCCGGTTTGAATTTAAAAGTGTTTTTAATTCATCTTAATTTATTTTTATTTTATTATTATATTTTTATAATCTTTTATATAAAACGTAAATTCTTATATTTTTTTTAAAATTTTAATATATAATTTTTAAATTTTAATATATTTTTTAAAAAATTTCGTTTAAATTCGAAAATAAAATAAATTATAATAAGTTTAATTTATCTTTCTCCTAAATTCAAACGGAGTTTTAATGAGTTTTGCTCACAGCAAAGTTAGAATCTTGAGGCAGAGCAGATAAGGACGTTTCCTTGGGCCTCGTCACCTGCAAATGGACCAAATCCAAACGGTAAAGAGAGCTTTGGGAAACTCGAGCTGCGCTCCTAAGTGACACGTACTCTGTCCATCTCTCTTCAAACCTCTCCATTCTTTTTCCTCAAACCTCTCCATTCTTTTTCCAAAGTCTCTCTCTCATGTGAGTTTTATGGCATCTTCTCACTTTGTAGCGAGTCTGAATACTATGAACCACTTTTCTGTATATTTGCGTGGGAGCACTGGGAGGTTTAGAACTGTTTGTTTCCGCTGAATTGAAATAAAAAATTTTACTGTATAACTGCTACAGCGGAGTTTTATGAAGTACTTACCATATCATCGTCCTCGAGAGCGGAATTAAGATTTTGTATTTAGGGGGCAATCGATAAAATGTATGCTATATATAAATTTTAAAAGGACTCGATAGAAATATCACATTTTTTCGTTATCGAACTCTCTAAATATATTACTCTTCGAATTATCTACGTTCTTTTAAAAAAAAATCAATTTTTTTACTTGCTCATATTATTTTTTGATTTAAAAAAAATTATAGATCAAGAATAAACATAAAAAATTTCTAATAACTATTGATATATCGATGTTAGATTTTTAACAAACTATATCTCATAATTATACAATCAAGTTAGAGTGAAACTATATAAGTAAGTATAATTAATCAATTTTGACAATCATATAAATTTATAACTATTTTTTTTTTAAATTAGACTGTTAAAGTAATTGTGAGATTAGGTGAGTTGAAATTTGAATTTCAATAAAATCAAAAATTAGAATAAAATTATATGTGTATTGACGTTTGAGAGAATAATTTTAATAAAAATTTGGGGGGGGAATTTTTTATTTTTTTATAATTTGGGAAATAATTTAATATTGTATATATGTAAATGTATAAACTTATATATTATATATAAATTTTTTAAAAAATCTTGGGGGTTGTAGCCCGGGCCCCCCAAGCTCCCAAGTAGGTTCGCCCCTGGTCGTCTTGCTACTTTAAAGTCTAGGAAATAGAATATTGATATTAGCTTTATTAAATTTATTTTTAAAATTTAATAAAAATTACATATTTTTCATGAATTTAAAATTTCTTTATTCATAATCTCATACTGAATTAGTCATTAAATTTATTAAAATAATAAAATAATCTTATATGTATATTACTAATTTAATTTGATACTTAGGCATGACAACCTATCTTATCTGATTTCACAATGTCTTGCACAAATATTACTAGTTCATATTATACCGTTTATATTACCAGTGACATACAATGTCATGATAAATGGAGTTTATATTACAACTTAATTTGTTCTTGTAAATATTTAATTGCGAAGGCGAGTCCAGAGGATCCGGCGAGGGCAAGTGCACAGGATCTCATAGCTTAAATTGGAAAAAAAAAATATTTGCTTGATAAATAATAATTCTTTAAATTTAAAAAAAATTATTTATTTATATTTTTCTTTGATGAATTCAGTGCAATTAAATTTTGTTTAAATTCATCGTATTTTATATTTGATTAGATTTTTAATGAAACTAATTAGGGTTGTTCTCCGACCCGACCCGAACCGCCAAGACCATGTTCCGACCCGACCCGAAACAATAACATTCCGATTAGCCGATTGCCCGTTTATCCCGATTACCTGATTTCGATTTCTTCTTCTTCTTCTTCTTCTTCTTCTTCAACAACAAATCCTATTTACAGAATCTAACACAAAAATCCCAAACGAAATCCAATACAAAAATCCCAAATCAATCCAAAAAATCTAAGAAATTTAGAACAAAAACCCAAGCAATTCCTCGAGATGTCTTCTTCTTCTTCTTCTTCTTCTTCTTCAACAAATCCTATTTTCAGAATCGCAAATCAATCCAAAAAATCATATTTTTAGAATCCCAAATCACTTCGAAAAATCTAAGAAATCTAAATAAACTAAAAAAGCAGAAAATAGCGAAGAAGAAGGAGATGCGAAGAAGAAGGAGAAGAAAATGTGAACCAGTCGCAAGGAGGATGAAGCAGACGAGAATAAGAAACTCACGGTGCTTCTAGACCTCTGTGATCTCGCCGGCGATGGGATTGAGAACCAATTGGAGTCGTGGTTGATGCTCACGGTGAACGGTAGTTTGCGATTGGAAGCTTGATTCGGCAGGATCTGGGATTCTGGAGGTCGACATCGGCAGGGAGAGAGAGGATGGAAGAAATTATCGGGTAACGGAAGAATTCCGTTTCCGCTTTTAACCCAATCGAGTCGGGTTTTCGGGTCGAAATGTTTCGGTGAAACGGTCGGGTCGGGTCGGGTCGGGTCGGGTCGGGTCGGGTCGGGTATTTTGTTCAGCCCTAAAACTAATATCAATACTTTTATATATTTACTTTTTGTTGGAAATATTTTTACCACTTTGATTTATGTGGTGAAGAAAGAGGCTTAATGACCATAGCTGCAGGTATCTGATGTCATTAAATATGAGATTATGAATAGGGAAAAGAGTTGGAGACACATCCCGAATTACTTCCGAATCGGATCTTACGTATCTTGAGTTTTTTGTTCAAATTGGGACGGCAAGAATAAGATAAATGGAATATGCGTTTTTAAGATAACAATGACTGATTTAGTTTTCCATTTTAATCATGTTGTCCAAAAATATGAAATGTGTCAATATATTTTTAACCTTTAAAAATATTTTATATATTTTTTAATAGGAGTGCTACTAGCATCATGTGGGTGGGGACAAACCTATCCCCCCCTCCCCCCTACCCCTAGCATGACGGGGGGGTGGGAGTTTTCTTTCCATTGCTTGCCCTTGGGCGGGTTATCCCACACTACTATTTCATTTCAGTGTTTCTAGGTCATTTTTTATCTAGAAACAATGTTTGTGGACTTAAAAAAAATCAAAATAAAAAATATATAATAAAATAGTACAATTAAAAAAATAAAATATATATATAACAAACTTTCAAACTAGCATCAGTTTGTAAATACTAGTAGGTGCTAAATTATTACAGTTTACAATAATATAAATTCGTAATAAAACTACAAAACCAGCTTACTAATCTATTACATAATATAAATCAAGAGAAATTACGAACATCAACTGAAAATTACAAAGAATGCATTTCACTAAATGACTAAAATTTTTCTCAAAAAAAAAAAGTTACTAAAATCTAAAAGTTTAACAAATGGATATTTGGAGGCTTAGTCCTTGGGGTAAGTGAAGAAGTGGAATGGTCAATTTTGTGACTTGTGAGATGTGAGATCATAAAATCTAAAACTTTAATAATTTAGTAAAAAATTAAAAAGAAAAATTAAAAATCATAAAATTTAAAATCTGACTAACCAAGATGAGATGAGGATATAATATGTGCTCATGGGGAAGTCATACTACAACAGAAGTGAATGTTGCGTCATGTACCAATATGGCTACAATGATTGAATTTGAAGTTAATAATCACTAAACTTTAATATAAATAAAATAAATTATAATAATAAAATGAAATCAACGATACTTACCAGATCCAGCTTGTGAAATAACCTCATCATTGGCATTCACATAGTCAAGAATATCTGGAACGTGAATTGTGGTCCCCTTGATCTAGTTATGTGAGCAATCAAAGTATCCACAGTGTAGTAGCTAATGAACTCCAAAATGAATCATATACACGTCCTCTGATGCTAAAGGCCGACTCAGATGCTATGGTGCTAATTGGGATTGCCAAAATACTGTATGCTATATCTATAAGAATGAGATACTTTGTGGTATTGACCTTCCACCATGTTAATATATCAAAATCTTCCACATACAGTTCCAGACCAACTACCAACATCTGACTTCGCCTCAGTAGGTTAAGGGCCTATTTGGAGGTTTTGTGAGAGTCTTCGGGGCACACCACCTTACACTTTTTTTCCATCTCTAAATCTAGAGTAGGCATTGTAGTAGGTGTATGGGTGAATGCATTACCACCCCCTAATCACTGTAAACTCATCACATAATTTGATGAAAGTGTCTTTAACCATGCTCCCAATCTGATCAGTCCTTGCAGACCATATGAAAGTCACAACTCATACTTCATGCCCCAATCTTAATCTGGAGTCAAAAGCACTAGCCACATATAAAAAAAAAAAAATTTTAAAAAATTGCTTACTCATATCCTTCAATACTTGTCATATTTAACCCATGGTCAATCACATCTCATGCATCTTACTATAGTCACTCAAACACGTATTATCTATATCTGCTCGCACCATTCATATTTGTTGAGTGAGTCATGCAATGTAGTGTACAAAGCACCATATATGCTCAAAGTCACCTCGTAGAAAATCTTTAAACAATCAACAAAAATAGCAATCACCTCCTAATCATCAAAACAAGACTTTCTCAATCTCTCATGTTCATCAAAATATCTCAAATATTAGATGTCCTCATCACCTAATAATTTAAAAGCTGTTTTATAATCTTGGGCTACTTCCAATATCGTAAATGTTGAGTTCCATCTCGTTGAAACATCAATACAAAGGCTCATTTTGAATGTTATGCTTGCATTTTTTGCAGTAGTTTTAGATTTTTTCAATCTAGACGTACAAGATCTCAAAAATTTCACAACCATTTTAACTTGTACAATTAAGTCATCAACATCTTTTAAACTATTAGAAACAATCAAACTTAGAATATGTGCGGCACATCTCATGTATAAACAATTACCACCCATAATTGACTTATTAGCTTCTCTAAAATAGGACTTTAGAAAACTCAATGCGACATCATTGAACGAAGCATTATTAATTGTAACTGCAATAACTCTTACCAATATTCACTCATTTATCGATGCCTGTAAGGCCCTTTTTAATCGTCTCACCCTTATGATCGATAATTTGACAAAATTTTAAAATTTTCTTGTGCAATTTTCAATCACCGCTAATGAAGTGTCCAATCAGAGATATAATTAAAACTTTGGACTTATGTCCAAGTATCGGTAGTGATACAAACAACCAAACCCGCCAACTGCCCCTTAATAAATATTTGTCCTTTTTAAACATCTTTTGCTATAGTCTGGCTAGAAGAAATATTAAACATGGGTTCCAAGCAATGAGAATATGCTTGGAAACCTTTTTCATCAACAACTTGAAAAGGTATCCCGTCCATAACAACCAAATGAACTAGGGCCCGTTTGTTTTAGGAGATGAAACCAAAATTCTCAAACTTTTCTCAAACTCATCATTACACTTTTTCAAATCCTCATACAAAATATAATAAGAAATTTAACATTTTCAAATTCTCATACAAAACTAATATTAAAAAAAATATTATAATAATTGTTACCCAGATGACTAATACAAGAAGCGGGTGAATTGAGTTATATTAAAAAATTAACAATTATAAATCAAATACACAATATAAAGTATAAACAAAATACGAAGCAGCAGAAAATATAAAAAGTAAGGGGAAGAAGAAGCAAACTCAGTATTTTAACGAGATTCAGCCCCATTGTCTACGTTCTCGCCTCAAGCTACCCCTTGAGGATCTCAAATTCACTATTCAATCTCCTTCACGTGGAGATAAAAACCTATTACACCTTTGAGCAACACCGCTACAAAAAATTCGTGTAAAACACCCTCTACACTTGCAATCACCTCACACTTGGTTATTCAACTATTTTCTGTGTAGAACACATTCTACACACACAATTGTTATATGCACCCTCTTACAAATACAAGAATTGATAGTAGGTAGATTATCAAAATACATTCCTCAATGAGTGAAATAAGAACAATACAGCGCAAACTATATATCTCTCAAAATGAATAAGGATTAAGGCACAAAATTTAGAGAATAAAGAATAAAGGTTTTGAAAGAATGATAGAAAACTTAGTAATTGATGTGTAAGCTCTTGTTGTTATTTCTGCAAAATTCAAGTGAGCTATTTATAGGCAAATGAATTTTCATATTTTAGTTTGAAAAGGTTCACATGTTAAATAAGAGCACTATTCACTTTTCAAAAGATTCAAATAAAAATATCTCCTATTTATATTTGTCAAAGACAACTCCATTAATTTTTTAAAGAAATCAAATCAAATATTTTAATTTTCATACATGACAAAATAAGCATGATTCATTTTTCAAACCAAATCATCTTCTTTTTGCATATGTCAAAAAAACACACAATCATCCTTTAAAATTTTCAAACAACACATGCACATGTTAAAAATGACAATCAATTATCTTATAAATTCAAATTTTTATGCATATGTAAAAAATAATAATAATTTCGAAATTAAATATTTTAATAAAGTTATGCAAATGTAAAAATGCAATTTGATGCTTTATGAAAAAAATTTAATTTTGAGTTTTAATCCAATTTTTAAAATTTAAGAAATGTACAAAATTACTCTATGAGTTTCATTTGTAGACTTATTCTTCTTTTTGCTCATACTTGATTTCTTGATTTACTTAGCTCTCTTCATACGTAGACAACTTGAGTTTAAGTTTTGAATTTATTTGTTATCATCAAAATCTATACATAGATACGAGACTTGAAACTTTGGATTCAACAAACAATATTTTATTAATTTTTTAACTTTTATCTTATCTCATCTCAATTTATCTCTGAAAATAAATAAGGCATCCATAAAATTTGTAAATAGCAACCGCAAGGTCTCATACACTCCTCAGGGTCATTCTTGGTATATCCCTCCAAAATAGCAACCGCACTACTCCATCCGTCATTTTTTTAAATCCAATCTCTAGCTTAAATTGTATCTTCCGTTGCAAAATTTTTCATATTGAACTTTTTTTTGCATTGCTCATCTAAGTGCATCTTTAATTGGGAGGTATCATGTCTCCTATAGTGGCATCCATAAAATTTATCACAATGCGTACATTTAACTTGGAGGTTATCAAGTTCAATATCATCTACTACTTTTGGAGGTGAAAGCAAACTATAGAAACGAATTTATTGTTTTCTGTGTGCTTGGGAGCAAGACAAGAGTCGGTGGGGGCAAGGGGAAGATTAGTGGTTTAGAATTAGGGTTGGTAGGGTTAGGACTAGGATCCTCATCATCAGGTATTTCGATATTAAAAGTAGGAGTATGAAAATTGTTACTAAAACCCAATGAAGTAGAAGAAATTCTTGCAAAGATTATATAAGTGATCACAAATTTGAAATTAAAACAACCAACAATCAAAAATAACAAAAAACAATCAAAAAATCTACCAACGTATAAAAGAATGAACAAAAACTCTTATCAAACAACAAAGACCTTATTAATAAGGCAAAATCAATCTATGCAAATTGAGTCATGTAACTAGGGGTGGGCAGCAGGGTATCCATACCCCGCTTGCCTGCCCCATTCGCTCCGCCTTCGCAAGGCGGAATGGGTTACCCCGCTCCATCCATGAGGGGTCGGGGCCCCTTGCCCCGCATGAGAAATTCAAGCGGGGGCGGGGGGAGGGATGACAGCTCCTGCCCCCCGCACCGCCTCCTGCCCCCCGCACCTTCATTATTTAAAAAAAAAATTATTTTATATATTTATATAAATAATTTGTATAACCATAAATTATATATAAATATTTACAATCTAATAAATTTGAAGTGGAATTCAAGTTAATAGATTGTCTTGACTTTTTAGGCCAACCTTTATATAGGAGATCAAGGCAATACAATAGTGAAACTTAAGTAATGTGAGACTTGTTCAAATCTCACATTGCTTAAATTTTACTATTGTATTGCATTGACCTCTTATATAAAGGTTGGTCTTGAATGCCAAAACAATCCAAAATACAACTCTAATGAGTTAATATTATTTTTGGATGTATAAACTTTAATTTATTATTTAAATTATATTATAATTTAGGTCTAAAAAAAATTAGACCTAAAAATAATTAAAAAAAATTAGACCTTGGAGACCTAAAAAATTTCACGAGGTGCGGATTCAACCCCACCCCCCCGCCTCCTAGGGGCGAGGGGCAGGGTCAAAATCCTCCCCCTCGCATGGTGCGGGGGCGGGGTGCGGGTTTGGGTACCCCCCGCCCCGCACCATGCGGGTAGCACCCCTATTTGTAACATTAAGAATTTTTGTTTTAGCTAAAAAAGGAAATGCAACCATAAAACATTTTTAATCTTTAATACTTACTTTTCCATCATAGTAGAATGTTTCTTAGTTAAGAGGAAATGCATCCATCAGCTACACAATAACAACAAGGCTAAGAACTATAGGGTGAAAACTTAGCTCAAACTAGAAGTCATGAGATGGTTGAAATGTCTTTCTTTAATATAGTGTAAAACTCGGTTAATGTATAAACTAATTAAACAAAATTTAGAATTAGCATGCTAATGTTCCAACAAATTAGGTTTAGATATATATATATATATAAATATATATCCAAATTGTTTACCAATTTAGGGTTTCAAACCCTAATTCGTTTAAGGTTTTAGATTGAAATCTTGATTTAGGATTCCAATCTGAAACCCTAATTAGTAATTAATAATTATAAATAATAGAAACCCTAAGTTAATTTGGGGTTCAAACCAAAACAAATCAAAATATCAATTATCAAACAAATCAAACATATGCACAATCCGAAATCCACAACACACATTTCACAAATCCCCACCCTTCATTTTCATTTCATTCCAACCATCCTCCAATCTTCTTATCTCAACTCAAAAATAAAATAAAACTAAAAGTGAATTGGAGAGGTAGAGAGAACCTTTGAACCTTTTTAGTGAGTGATTGTTGAGGATGAGAGATTGAGAAGTGAGACTGTACGAGATGACAATGGGAACTCAAGGCAGGGCCGAATAGGGACAACAATGTCAAGGGATATGGTGCCGTAACTAGGGTTTGAGATGAGAGGAACTTTTGAGATGGGGGGGGGGGAATAGGAATTAGTGTGGGCAAAGTAGAATAAGGGGGGATTAAAACCCCAGAACCAAATACACCATTTTTTTATAGGGATAAAATGATGTCGTTTTGCTTTGTTCATATATATATATATATATTTGGGTGGGGGCCTACCCCCATCCGCCTCTGACTCTGTTGGAAATCTTTGAAGGGGTCAGGGTGCCCCATCCCCCGCTGTGCAGGGTGGATCCATACCTTGTCCAGGTGGAGGCAGGGCAAACAGGGTGGGTATGCGAGGGTACGGATACCTTACTTCCCACCCCTATTACATCTTATGAAATTAATAGCTTTTAGAGATTTCGAATAACATTATTTTTTTTCTGTGATGTTTAATACAAACAATGATAATGAAACCAAATATAAAAGATAATATCGTATAATCGGTTGGGATAATAACTTCCAAATAACATCCTCCCAATTCTAATATGACATATAGACATCACACCATATGTTTGGTGTGGCCACACAACACAATCAAACTTCTCATTCACTAGCTTATTGTTCACCGTGAACTCATTTGAATCGTAATTCAATCATACCTATCAAAGCTTGCATCTTCTACATCATCTCAAATGCTCATTTTCCTATTTCCCTCACCATATTCTCCTATTTCGTTCTTCCCTTTTTCTCCCTCAACAGTATTCGAAAATCGCCATAAACAGAGCACTCATATAATCCTCAAGTTGCTAAAAAGTCTACATTCCCTTTTCAAAAAAGGGAATATGGAAGCTTGGGTTTCGACAAACCCAACATCTCACTCCAAATCAAATCCATGCTCTAAAGGGTTGTTCAAGAGGTTGTTAATAAGCAAAAGAGTAGGTTTGGGAGGCTAAAGGTAGTGCACTTGAGAAAGGTCAAGGTAGGTGAAAATGGAGGAAGTTGGAGAGCAAGAAGAGGACGAGTTAGCTAGGTATAGCAATAGGCTTTCCGGGACATGGTCAGTAACATTGGGTGGGAAGGTTAGGTGGTTTTGGGAAATATTATTGTCCATATTATACCATTCTTCTTTTGGTTCCGACATAGACTTGTTAGATGACAGCGAACCAATATTGTTTTTGTTGTTCTCGGCCACACTGTAATAGATGTCGTCGTTGTTGGTGTTAGCCTCTTTGTTGGTTTTGGCCTAGGAAGTAGAGTGATTGTCCTCTCTAGAAACCCATCCTGACAACGCCGACAAAGAAGTAGAGAGACATTTTTGTGTGATGAAGCTTATACTTCTTATTGTATTTTTCCTTACATGACAATTATTAAATGGAGGATTGCTATTGGGTTTTTATTAGGGAAAATGAAATACATATAACATAATTTATAACATATTTTATAACAATGTATTAAGTAAAAAATAATTCTATAAAATGTTGTGTGTGTATAAAATATTTTTATAGAATTATTTCTTATTTAAAATTTGTTATAAAATATATTATATAATTGTATTATATATATGTATCACTTCCCTTTTATTAGCCTGACCATTGCAAAACGTTTCGCATATTAAAAAAAGACACTTGGTAAAATAGCAGCTGCTTGTGTTTTCGGATCGGTACACTAAAATATGTTCGGGGTTCAAATTCTATCTATTTCGTCTTCCACTATTTGTATATATATTATTAAGAAATGCTAGTATTTGATTTTTTATTCAAAAAATAAATTTTATATAAAATAAATTTAGCAAAATTCTACTAATTTATAAATTTGTTATTATTTCTTTATATGTATCACTGCTTGTTTATACATATTGCCTGATCTCTTCTCGTTTATAAGCATTATATCGCCTAATAAATATTATAAACTTATTTTATATGTCATCTCTCTAAACATTCATATTTAGATTTAATTTTCCCAATTAATGCATTATTAAGTTCTAAATATATATATTTTATTCATCTGCTATAATTGAAAATTTATAATAAAATTAGATTTCGTCCTTCTCCTCAAAAAGTTTTTATAATATATTTTCGAAATTTTGATTCTCGGATTGGTCACTATGTGGGTAAAATATTCAGCACATGACCTAATCTAATCTATGGCCTGTTTGGATTGAACAGTAAGTTGAGCTCATCCAAACTTATTTCTATTTTATTATTATATATTTATAATTTTTTATATAAAACATAAATTTCAATATATATTTTTTAAATTTAATATATATTTTAAATTTAATATAAATTTTTTTAATTTTTAAAATTTTAAAATAATAATATTAAAAAATAAAATAAAATAAATTCATTTCAATTCATTTAAATTTTCGATCCAAACGAATAAATCTAATTTCTAAACTTTACCAGACGGTTCGAGAACAAAGCCCATAGTAGAGTTTCTCTAGATGGGCTCTATCAGCAAGGGATCGACCATGAAATCCGACCCGAACATTTTTATGTACGACCGATAGACGACGTGGCAAAATCACAACGCGAGCGATCCTGAAGCGGACAAACATCCACCGTAGAAAATAACTCGAGACCCATTTCCGCCATATCCGCACGGTACACTAGCTCTCCCGACCTTCCCCAACTTTAAAAAAGAAATGGCGTTGCGTCATTTGGCCACTCACTCCTCTCTCTTGCGCATTTCTCACTTGAACGGTATCCTTTGTCCCAAGAAGCGCTTCTTCTCTGTCTCGGTATCAATGGCTTCTCCTGCTCGGAAGGTTAGCGTAAACGATGATATAGAGAGGAAAGCTCTCGGTTTATTTAGTCTCGCTCAAGACTGATTTTGATTCTTTTCAGGTTTTGGTTCCGATTGCAAACGGAACTGAGCCAATGGAGGCGGTGATTACGATCGATGTTCTGCGAAGATCCGGGGCTGACGTTACAGTGGCTTCAGTAGAAAAGCAGCTTCCCGTCGATGCTGGCCATGGCGTGAACATTGTTGCCGATGCTTTGATTTCTGATTGCGGCGATGGCGGCTTCGATCTTATCACTCTACCTGTAAACCTCTCTCTCTCTCTCGCTGTGCGCGTGTTTATGGTCCTTCCTGCTACTATAGTGGGGGCGAAATCTAGCTTTGCCGAGTGCTTAAGTTCATTAACCCTTAAATATATATCTTGTGTGTACTTATCAAAAAAATATTTATTTTCTGTCGGGTCGCCACAGTTAATTTGAGTAAATGCCGCGCGCTTTGCATGTGAAGCTCTAAATTGAAGTTTTTGAGCATGATGAAGTACTTTCTGGTTATGATATGAGAAATCAAAGTAATGAATTTAGTTAATGGTGTGGTTTATAGATTACTCGTGCTAATGTAGCAGATAGATATTAACGGGTTAGGCCATTCACCTCCTTTAGCCCCCAGCGATCTATAAAACCCAGTTTTATTTCTCAAAATTCTTACAAATACATATACGTAGGATTTTTCTAGAGCTCAAAATTTGAACAGAGTCTTATGTTTTTTTTTTTTTTTTTTCCATTTTCCTAAAATTTTAAATGCTTGGACCTAATTTTTTTTTAAAAGCCAAAAGACACTTTTTTTTCATTAACACTCGTCACGCCTGACTTCTCTTTATCCTTTAGCAAGGCCCCTTCAACCAATTCCTTTCTCTTTTAGGAAACCATTGAATATAAGATGTATTAAATTGAAGAGGGAAACTGTTATCTAAAATTTATATATATCTTTTTTATTACCATAAGCATGCTCTATATATCGATAGGTCGATGAACATGTTAATAATAGCCTTTTCCAGAATTACAATCAATATGGAAAACTAAACATTAGGGGTGAGAGAGAGAGAGAGAGTAAAAAAAAAAATTGTATTTTTTACTGGAACTTCGGTTCGGAGCCACCAACCAAGAAGTTTTTTTTTTACCCTTTTTGGCTATCATAAGCCTTCATATTGACAAGTGGAGGCGTTTTCATGTCTCTGTGTCTCATTCTGTATATTTCATGTACTCTCTAGAAGGTTCTACAAGTACTGTTAATTTATCTGAGTTCTATTAGAGCTTACCATTATTTTGAAGTATTTACTTTATTACTATAGGGAGGCATACCGGGGGCTTCCAACCTTAGAGATTGTGTCATTCTGGAAAGCTTGGTGAAGAAGCAAGCGGCTGATGGGCGGCTTTACGCTGCGGTATGTGCCTCACCCGCTGTGGCACTTGGGCCATGGGGTGTGTTGAAGGGCTTGAAAGTAAGTTACTTGTTTGTTTTTAAGCAGTCATATTGTGTGTTTTAACTCTTATCAGTGATGGTAGATGTTCTTGATTATAGACGCCCAAGTCCAACGGTTTTGGTATATTGGTTTTGATAGGCAACCTGTTATCCATCGTTTATGGAACAATTAGCCCCTTGTGCGACTGCTGTTGAATCAAGAGTGCAATTGGATGGCATAGTTGTGACAAGTCGTGGACCTGGAACTACTATGGAATTTGCTGTTGCACTGATAGAGCAATTGTATGGGAAGGAGAAAGTAAATGAAGTTTCCGGGCCGCTGGTATCTACATTCTCTGGAACATGTTTTTTTCTTCATATTATTGCCTGCAACACCACAACTTTAATATGAGAGGATGATGAATTGATCCCATGTTGCCTAAGAACGAGAAGTTCTTGCAATTTATAATAATTTCAAAGAACTTCAATTGTAGCATTTGCTATTCCTTTTGAATATGGTCCAAATATGACTTAGACTTTCCTTGAGCCGTTATAAATTATGTGAGAGGTTACAATCGCTATCAAAGTTAATCCCCAGTCAGAAGTGTGAGCCCAGAGTGTGCCAACTTTTGTGCCACAATCCTAATCTGTTACTTATTGTCTGGTTTACCCTATCAAAAAGACTTATTGCGTGGATTACAAAGTTAACTCACTCTATTCTCATAAAAACAAAAAAGAGTCTCCTGCACTCTATAGCTCAATAACCAACTCAAAATACTGCCTCTTGGGATGGAAATGCTTAGTTTTTAAAGCTTAGCTGCCTCTTTAACTGGTTTAATCGCTCTTGTATTTGGTTCTCTTTTTAGACTAGGATTTCCTCCTCTCTCCCTCGCCCCACCCAAAAAAAAAAAATCTCTCTCTCTTTCTCTGAGCTTGTGCATCACTGTTGTCTCGTATTTAGGTTATGCGTTCAAACCATGGGGATGAATATACTGTAAGGGAGCTAAATCCGGTGAAGTGGACATTTGATGATTGCCCCAAGGTGAGGTTTTCGTTGTTATTTATATTTCTTGCTATCTTCATAGTTCAGTCCATGTTAATTTTTAGAAAAAATCTACACAACCTCCTACTATTCACACAACTTCCACACACCACACTTTTTTTTTAAATTTTATTTTTACTAAATATTTAATATCTGAATAATGAATAAAAAAATGAAATTATTTAAAAAAAAAATTAAAAAATAATGGTGTGTGGAGGTTGGGGAGGTTGTGTAGAACAACTCTAATTTTTATACAACCATTCCATGAATTGCACTGTATGAATTGCTTGGTTCAGTAATGCGTTAGACATTTTTTATAGGGTCCTATGGGCTAAGAAGTTTATTTCTTGATAATTGTAGCCTTCAATAACTTACAAAAAAAAATGGTGGCATTCAGTAGACATTTATATTGATTATTCACCCAGTTGTGTCTAATAAAATTGAAGGTGTCACAGTCTTTGCCTTGGTACAAAACTGCAAATTACACGTGTATTGCTATTTTGAGGAAGAAAATACATAGGGTGCTGGAGTATGTGCAAATATGTCTGAAATTGTATTTAATTCCATAAAAACCACTTAGCTGCTTAATGTAGCCTTAACACTTTGCCTCGCAATGTAAGTTGTGTGACTTTTTAAAATTAATTTCAAGTATCTTTTTGAATTATAGTGTCATTCGAATATAAATTTTAGCAGACTAACAATTGATAAAAATGAAAGAACAAATTTTATAGTTTGATACAATACTCAGGATTCTCGTCCTCCCATTATAATTAAGAGAATTTAGTTGGAATATTTTGTTTTAAGTTTCACTGCACTGACATCCCTGAATTCCCCTCTTTATGAAAAATTATGGTGTGGCTTATTACTGATACACGTTACTAATGGCATTTGCTTTCCGTTCAGATTCTTGTACCTATTGCTAATGGCACTGAGGAAATGGAAGCTGTTATGATCATTGATATTCTACGACGAGCAAAAGCAAATGTTGTGGTGGCATCTGTTGAGGATAAACTAGAAATTTTGGCTTCTCGTAAAGTTAAACTCGTGGCAGATGTGCTCCTCGATGATGCTGCTAATCATTCGTTTGACCTAATAGTATTGCCCGTAAGTTGGAGATCTAGCTTGATATTTATCCATAAAACATTTTCCAGCATAACCACATTCTGGAAATTTTCAGGGTGGACTTGGTGGTGCCCAAGCATTCGCAAAGTCTGAAAAACTAGTGAACCTGCTGAAGAAGCAGAGGGAGAAAAATAAACCTTATGGAGCAATATGTGCATCCCCAGCTTTAGTCTTGGAGCCCCATGGCTTACTCAAGGTAATTATCTCATGGAATTCTATTGGGAGTAACACACTTTAATTGCAATATTTGGAAGCATATCACTTGAATCAGTACTCCCATTGCATCAATAGTTTCTTAAAATTTATATTCTTTGCATTGTTGTGGCTTTGGTTGACATGTATTCTCTGATCCAGGGTAAAAAGGCTACAGCTTTTCCTGCATTATGCAACAAGCTGTCGGATCAGAGTGAAGCTGAAAACAGGGTTGTGGTCGATGGCACACTCATCACCAGCAGAGGGCCGGGAACATCGATGGAGTTTGCACTTGCGATTGTGGATAAGCTGTTTGGGCGACAAAAAGCAATAGAGCTCGCCAAGACAATGCTTTTCGTACACCCATAGACCTTATAGATTGTATATTGAGTGTTATAGAGCTTATAAATTAAGTGCATGGGACCATCTACAGAGATGAACGTGGTGAGTTGAGTTCATGTTTGAGTATGATTCCACTTTGCAGTTATGTTCAACGATTTTGTGTATAAATAAATGATTTTCGTAACAAGTAGCAGTTTCACCAATAGATATGGATATTCTCTTATGGGTAAATGTTGACAATTCCCAAATTTCTAAGACACCGATTGAAAGAACAAGTTGATGTGTGTTGAGTCAAAATGTAACTTGTGATAAGCTTGTGTAGAAGAATTTGGCGGTAATTTTCTTATTTATTTTTTTAATAATTTTATTTGAAGATATAAGGAGACGTAATCCTCCCACCCTACTTATCTTCGGAATGACTTCGAGTGAGGCAGGAGTGTTGTGAAGAAAATGACAATAAGGTAAATAAGAAATAATCAAACAATCAATCGCATGGCCTAAATTTGGCAATATGTCTACATTTATAGAGCGGTAGAGAATTTATTATGTAGAAGAATCACAAGGAATACTTTTAGGATAATTTATTGTACAAAATAATCTATAAATGGCCCGAGTCTATGCTCCATGGCACAGTCGCACAAGCCTTATTGAAAATCTACTAAAAAAATCATACTAAATAATTATCGAATCGGACCATCAAGTTGGACCGCCACAACTAAGAGAATATTCTAGTCAAGATTTGTTAAAAAAAAAAAAAAAGGATTTTGTTTTTAAAGAAAGATAATGTTTTTATTGTATTTGCAAAATATATTGCCGGGATATAAATGCTAATTAGCGCTTGAAGAGCGGGACCGGACCTAAATATACTAATGTGATTTTTATAATTTTCTTTCGCTTTCCATGACCAAACATTTCCATGGTCTAAAATCTCGGCTTTTATGATTTTCATTTAGCCATCCATATGCGTTATCAATGAAAATTAGGAAGTCCAAATTGTCCACTAGAAATGTTTAAATATATTTTTAGCTCAACTATAATATATATATATATATATATATATTATATCGGCCGGTCGGCAGTTTGAGATTGGTTCACATTAAAACCAAGTCGGCCAATGTTGATTTCTTCTAGAAAAATGATGGGCGGAAGCTCGGTTTCCACGTCAGCCCCTCACATGAACAGTGGTTTCACTATTAATATGAACAGTAAAACCACTGTTCATGTTAGGGGCTGACGCGGAAGCTGAGCTTCCACTCAACACGCATTTTTCTTTTTTTACCGTTGGCCGTTCTTCACTGATTCTTGAGTCAGGCGGTCTGTTTTGATGGGTGACGGTCGGTTCTGTCAATTCTAAAGATCTTATACTTAAAATTGCAAATAAATATAACATTGTTATTCTAGTAGGGGTTCTGCTAAATTTTAGTTAGGTATAAATATAAAATTGGACATTAATTAAAATTAAAGAAATTAAAAAAATAGAAATAGAAATAACCAACTAAAAATCAATAAAGCTGTAATGCAAAACATAATTAGAGATAAACTATAATATTTTTTTGTACAATTCCTGCACAAAATTTCTATTCTAATATAAACTATAATCTATTAAAATTAATGATACTTGCACAAAACACAAGTATCATTTTCCATTCTAATATAATGTATATAGTGTTTCCTCTGTATATCATTAATAGGTTCTACTAAATATAAGAAGTTTTGTATAGGAATTATGTATGAACAAATTTAAAATTTCTTATAAATTATAATTAAAAAAAACAAAAATAGAAATAATAATTTACCTAACACAAATGAAACTAAAAATTACGAAAATTGAAACGCAAAATACAACTAGAGATGAATTACAATCTATTTTTTGCGCAGTTCTCGAAATCAGGAGTTTAAGTTGAAAGAAAAAATCTTCTTGCAGGTGACACTGGTAAGAGGTAAAAATCGGAGGCTAATATTTAAATGACACATAAGATCATGTAGGAGACACATATTAGATTAGTTGAGGGTGAGTTGCAAGGGATTAATGAAAGAAATCGCAACCCCCCATCCCCTTCTTCTCTCTGCTCACACACACATACACACAAACACACTCTCTCTCTCTCTCTCTCTCTCTCTCCATATGAATTCTCTCTATCCGAATGCTTCGTTGACCCCAACTCATCGAAACCCTAACGTCACCACAAATCTAGAATGTCATTCTTCGATTGAATATATATCCCAAAGCGTTGAGGTTGGCGTTGAATCAAGCTCATGTGAAGAAGATAAGGGTGACTAAAGTTTCGGTTGAAATCGATGGTCACGATAGGGAACTATGGCATTCTTGAAGATACATTTACGCGATATATATATTCATTCTATTTGATTCAGCCTTCAGTTTGAGATTATTGGTTTTTGAGTAATAATGGTGTTTTATACTATTTGGAGTTACTTTCAAGTTCAATTTTGCTTTATTAATTTCTATTTTCTTAATCAAGCTCATGCTCATAACATTAGGAGATCATTTGAATTATATTTTAAACTTTGAACGAGAGAAGTTTGACTATTTTGGTAGAATTTAATGCGTTTTATAAGGGTTTGGCTATTAGAATCTAGTTAGGTATTGAGTTTTTAAAAACTGATCTATGTGGGGTTTTCTCTCTTTTTTTTTTTTTTTTTCATTGTGAGTTTTCGTGGGAATTTTAACTATTTGCATTGTTGGGTTTGGCATAACGTGTTACAGGAAGCGATTATCGGCAAGGAAGGAGTAGTTGAGCAAGGGAGGGAATATAGAGCGCGCCCGATGCACATGCACAAACCTCAAAATTTGCATTCGAGCTCTTGTTGCATGTTGCACCTCATTATTTAAGAATTTGAATACGTGACATCGTTTTGTTGGTCTTCAATAATAATTTTTTATAGGTGACACATGTCCAAAAATATTTTCGAGTTAAATCATATGAAAATAAAACCTGACTTTTGAGAATATATTTTGGACTAGTTGACATTTCTTCAAAAAATTAAGCTCCTATAATCACGCTAAAAATGATTGCTATATTGGTTGTCTCAACTTCCCTTTTTCTTTTGGCGACCCAAAAAAAAAAAAATTCTACCTGTGCGGATTTGAGAATGACGCATGCGAAGGAGGTTCTATCATCTTTGGCCAAATATCTTAATTAACATATACAAAGTAGTTTGACTCCAATCTTTTCTTAGTTTGTACTTTATACAATTGATTTGTGTCTATTTTTGTGTTCCTTCAAACCATTTGAAGTTTTTATTAATCACATAAAATTAGACGATCTAATACATAAAAATAAATATAATATCCGTAAGAGAGTTTTTTAAAAAAAAAAATAAAAGTATTAAATATTGACCTAATATATTCATTATATGAAAAATAATAATATTGACTTTAAATTTGTTCATCTGCCTATTTATATATATTTATTTTTTTTAATAATTAAGGAAATAATTATTAAAATCTAGGCTTACATACGGGGCTAAAATATATTTTGTTTTTGTATTCCTTTTTTTTATCTATATTTTAATTTTTTAAAAATTTTTAAAAAAAAAAATAGACAGCAGTTTGACTATCACGCAAGCCGCTTACGTGAAGAATAATTTTACTATTTACCAGTTGAAATTCCCAGCCATATGTTACTATTTACCAGTTGAAATTCCCAGCCATATGTTAGTTTAGTATTTTTCTTATATTGATATCCAGAATGACAGCTTGTAGACGACAGAAAACGATGGCTTGACTCGCCACGTCAATATCTTTTCCGATCCGACAACGGCTTGATTTCGTACGTAACTCTTATCATGATTCATTTCATAAACAAAGTAAAAAAAAAAAAACAGGGAGAGAGATAACATGAGAACAGTCTACTCACTACCGTCTAGGGAGGTTCCCGTTGGGTTCCCACTTCCCACGCCTTTAATTTGTTGACCATGTTCATCCGCCCTCCAACTTCGTACTGGACCCAAACTGCTAGTCTTCAAGCTCTAAAATTACAACAGACCCGACGATCTCTTTCTTTCTCAAATACATAGTTGGCAAGACAATTACAAAGGTAGGCTTTTTCAATGTTCATATCTGGACTTTCTACGAATTCTCAGTAATTTAGGATCTCATCCGTTGATTTAGGGAGAAAATTGCCTCCTATCAGTTTGTTTTCTCAGAAACTGGGACGAGACGGACTGTTCAAGGTGAAAGTCCAAGTTTTCTTTCCAGAAAAGGGTGAGCCCAAACCAATGGTTTAAAACCTGGGTTTCCTTCTTTTTTCATTGGTCGTTCTTTAATCTTCCCAAGACATCATTTTTGCATGCTTGTTGACACCTCCTTGCCCATCATTTTCTCTGCCTGTTTATTTGTTTGTGTAGTAACTTCATTAGAGAAACAAAATTTTAAAGCCAATCATACATGATACCGAAGTTGTGGTCATTATGGATGATATCTTTAGATAGATGAGCATCGCAATCCCAACATTATGTTCAATGGTTTAACTTGACAGGCAGGGGCTTGATTGATTGCAGGTATTGGCAAACATAATAAGCTGGTGATGCCTTGTTTCTCTTTCTTTGCTAGAAAAAAAAGACCTTCCTCAGATAAACAAACGATTAAAGATGATGAAGGTACACATTAAAATAACTTTGTTCTTTTGTATAATTAATTTATCATCTGATAAGGGCTGATGCTCAATTGGTCCATGCCAACAACACTACTAGGGCAAAAAATAAAATAAAATAAATCCTTACCTTAGATTGGCTGCTCTCTACCGAAATAGTCACAGACTCATTAAATTTTTAGATCTTCTTGTCTCAACGGATAACATATGGAAGGTGCTATCTTCTTATAAATATCACTTTTCGGAACCAGTCAAATGGCTGCTATTTTACAATGCAGATACTCAATTGGCTATTCTCGAGTTCTTTCTAACGTCTTGACAAGCCCTGACTGTCCCAACTAGATCATATAATCAGACAAGATAGACTGTTTTCCTTATTTGATGGGGAGTTTGGCTCTCTAGTTGGGGGTGGAATCGAAGTTGTGGTTTTTACTTCAAATATTTCTTGCTGGGATACTGGACGAGTTGGATTAAATATGTTTAGTTTGTTCTAGTTTTATGCCTTAATATAGATTCTTAAAGGAGATTTTTTTTTTTTTTTTTGTGTGTAATTTGTTAAAATCACCTGCCTCTCAATTGGCGTTGATAGGTTCTTTGGATAACTTCATATTCGATTTCAGTTTTTCCCAGGGTGAAGTTAACCCTTTTCTTTTGAATGTTTAAAAATCAAAATTTCTTATTACCATGTCAGGGAGACTGTGACTGCCTTTTGTGTATCTTGAGCATGAGTGCATATATTTGCTCAAAACAGACTCTGTTGGACATCCTGCCAATTCTTTATATACATCTGGAACCTTTTTTTATGCTAAAGCTTCTAATTGGTTTCATGTCTATAGATATTTCAGGCATCAGGAATGTTAATATGTACACTTACAAGGAATTGCGGGTTGCAACTAATAATTTCAGTCCAGCCAATAAGATTGGGCAGGGAGGATTTGGTTCTGTCTATAAGGTGATTGCACATTGCATATGATTATGTTTCTATATCTCTGTTAAGGAATACTTCCTCGTAACTAGGTGTAAACTCTTCTATACCTCCTTTGTACTTGGACTATACATATTCTCATTAATAAAATTCGTTACTTATAAAAAAACATATTTTTATTAAGCAATACTTGGTATCACCATTTTATTATGTACAAAATGTTTCTGGTTTTTTCATTTAATGAGTGGTTTCCCTTTCCAAAACTTTTGTAATTGAACAGGGAGAACTAAGAGATGGCAGTGTGGCTGCTATAAAGGTATTGTCAGCTGACTCCAGGCAAGGGGTACGGGAGTTTCTGACAGAAATAAATGTGATCTCAGAAGTTGAACATGACAACCTGGTTAAGTTGTACGGTTGCTGTGTGGAAGGAAACCACCGCATTTTGGTATATGGCTATCTTGAAAACAATAGCCTTGCGCAAACACTTCTTGGTAATTCAATTGCTTATTATTCATTGGAATATTAAAGAATTCCAGGTAATGACTTAGTCTCTGTTTCTATTTTTAGGCGGAGGCCACAGTAGTATCCAATTCAGCTGGCAAACACGGCGTAAAATTTGCATTGGTGTTGCGCAGGGGCTTGCATTCCTTCATGAAGACGTTGAACCACATATCATTCATAGGGACATCAAAGCGAGCAATATTCTCCTTGATAAAGACCTAACACCCAAAATCTCAGATTTTGGTCTTGCAAAGTTTATTTCACCCAACCTGACTCATATTAGTACCCGTGTAGCTGGAACAGCGTAAGTTTGTAGAGGTTATATTCATTTTGATTTTTCACTTCATTTCTCACCAAATTGATCCAGTTTTGGTATATTATATTCATAAGATCAAGTGTCCTTGTTTGGTTCTGTAGAGGTTATTTGGCACCTGAATACGCAATACGAGGTCAAGTGACGAGGAAAGCAGATATTTATAGTTTTGGTGTTCTGCTCATAGAAATCGTTAGTGGGAGGAACAACACAAACAACCGGTTACCGGCTGAAGATCAATATCTACTTCAAAGGGTAAGGAATTTGGAGTTATTTATTTATTTGTTTTTTTCAATTTGATTAAATAGAAAGAATTCTTAAAGGAGTGACGAGTCATACACCTCCATTTAGGACTTCTACACCTGAGTAAAACAATATATGCCTACCAAAGAGTAAGCTCACTCTTAAAATATCCAAATGTATAGTTTTCCCAGGGAAAAGAAGATATTTTTTCCCAATAAAACATAACAAGTTAAGGCTATTAATTTATATCCCAAAATAAATCCTTTTGATTTTTGAAAGTTGGTTTAGAGAAAAAAAAATTAAGTTTGAGTTATATGCAGAATACTAGTCTTTTCAATATGGGCTTCCTGAAGTTCTCTCAAGTCTCGTGGATGCTTGAACATGTGTGTCTCAAAACAAACAAAAAACAGCAACAAGAAAAATCTAATGACTGCACAAATCCTTCCCCATCCCACACCGGCTTTCTTTTCTCTCTTTTTATTTTGGATTAGTGTTTGGCATTGTTAGGTTTAGTTGTGCAGTTCTGATACCTACAATGCTAAAATGAAAAGGCTTCAGCATTGTTTAACATTCCATTTTTGCCTTAAAAACAAGTCTGATAACATACTACTGAAAAACTTGAAAAATTATGCATTCAAAAGGAAAGTTCTCTTCTAAGATGATGTTTATATATATATATATATATATATATATAACCTTTGTATAGTAACCTAACTGATTGTGGAATTAATTTAAGACTTTTTGTTTTTGTATTATAGAATTGTCATGCACACACATGCTCCCATAGAGAGAGACCATGTGCTTATATACTTTCATGGATTGCCCCCTCCACACACAAACAGATAATCTTCTTAATTTTGCCCCTGCTTTTGTGCAATAAAAATATTTTTCAAAACTAAAGGAAATATTGTTATTTCTGAACTCTCCATGAGACTGCTAAATGGGTGTGTTGGTCTTTCAGTTGCTCTCAGTTACAGGAAATGGGCACCATGATGTGAAGTGTTAGCTTGTTGTGTCGTTGTTAAGAGAACAAATCAGGCAGGGCAATTTTTGTTGCTAAGTGAGGAAGAGCGACCAATGGTTTGAGTGGTTTAATATCTTCCGAGTCCTATTGTAAAGAATTCTTTTGATTAATAAAATTTGGAAACATAATAGACAAATATGAGGAAAGCAATAGAAAAAGAAAACATGGAAGTGTCCAGAACATGCCAAACTTATTACTTGAGAGACATCTGTATTGCAGGCATGGGAACTATATGAGCAGGGGGAATTGCTGAGATTGGTGGACGCATCATTGGGTGATGATTTTGATGTTGAGGAGGCTTGCAGATTTCTAAAGATTGGTCTTCTTTGCACCCAAGACAAGCCAAAGCTACGACCATCCATGTTCATGGTAGTTAAAATGCTACTGGGTGAAGTGAATTTGATTGATGAGATATCAAAACCAGGCCTGTTTGTTCAGTTCATGGAGTCAAAAGATGGCAGTGGCCAGGAAGATAATGCCAAAATGAAGAACACATCTGACGCAGCATCTTCAGGATTAGGAAATCCAGATACTTCATCCTCATATGGAAACATATCCTCCTCTGTTGCTACCATGACCTTCAATTCAATATACGACCGAACCGATTGAGTAGGGTAAACCAGTTTCTTTGATCTTGTTTGGACAGCGTTTTTAAGGTTCTTATATTGATTTCTTTTGGTCAAATATCATTATAGGTTTTGCTGTCAAAAGCAATTAAATGTACCTTCAAAGAACTAACTGAACAGCAATGTAAATTCTTTTGTGGGTGTTCCAATTTGGTAAATCTTTTTGTCATCAATCAGATTATTTTCCCTTTTTATTGTTGAACACGGATTTTATTTTCTGGTCTACAAAGAGAGTTCTGGGCATTCAACAGCCTCCCCCTCCGCCATTCCTTCTCTCTTGTAGAACCAGGGATACTTTGTTGTTAATACCTTCAATGAAATGTGATATGTTACCTGTCAGATGAATTCGATCCAAGGTTCTATAAGTGTGATCTATAATTATTGTTCTAAGAAATGTTCTTCTCTTTTAATTTCCCCTCTTTACCTATCCAAAAAATAAAAAAATAAAAGAAAAAAGGAATGTTCCTCTTCAACCTTATGCCAATTTGGGCTATAACTGTTGCGAGCACTGTGATTCTCTAAATTTCTCAATTTGGCGTATTCTTTGCATTACCCAGAAGGGGAAAGCATGAACAATAAACTGAGATATTTTCTTATTCAACAAATCTATTCATTATTATTTTTTTCATCATCCTCTCACCATATTTAGATGATAGATTCATAATTAAAATATAATAAATAATTTTTAATCATCTAATGTCATATCAAGAGATGATGAAAATTGAAATGATGAGTGGCATCACTCGAAATATTACTAGGCTATGTGATCATTAGTAGAAATAGAAAGTTGATTAATATGGTAAAATTGTATTCAATTGCAAAGTGAGAGGTACAAATCATTATTTACTTAGTAGCTTATAAGAAAATAAACGTACAACACATGTAAAGATAATACATTATTTGGATAATATAAATAAAAGAAATACTGAAACGATTTGTAAAAAAGTTAATCTAGTTAGCTTCGGTTTTTGTAACATCTGCACCACAAAATGATAAAAGATAGCACTCTGTACCCAACGATGAATCCCGACATCACAATCAAATTGCTCCATTTCTGTGACTCCTTAAGACCTTGCTGTCCCAAAAACCCATTTGCGTTCAAATTGCATTGCCCTTCCTCAAATGTCACACACCTGTTCCTCCCTTGCTCTCCTCCATACTCATTTACCATGAAACACTCAAATGGGTACTTGAACAAACTCAAATAATGCATGAAAATCCAGTAATTAGGTATGTTTTCCTTTGATATGAAATACCCAGAAAAGAGAAAGAAAGAACCCATTAACCCTGAAATCACAGAGTTGCCCATGATGAAGTTTGGAACTAAAGCACTGAAACATGCTACAAAAGAATTGGACATCAAGAGAACCATCCAAACCACCAGAGAAAAGTAAAGGAATCCATGGATTTCCCTCCTTAAACCGACTAGCCAATACACAGGGGTTGTGTAGAGAAGACCAACCATTAAAAGGAAAGGAAGAAAGACGAGGGTGTTTGCTATCACATAAGAAGATACTCTATATGCTCCTCTTGAAGTCTCATTCATCAAAATTCTTTTCTCTTGCAAGAAAATTGGCAGTCCTTCAGTTGTGGAAGATAGCAAGAAGGTGAGGCTGAAGGCGAAAAACCCAATTCTGGCTTGCAAAGCAACTCTCCCTTGCTCACTGCCAACCTTCAGGAATATTGTCCCCAATACAAATCCAGCTACTAAAGCTTGTATGACTCTAGTGGCAAAGAGTTGCTTGGTTCTGAATATGTTTTTGTAAAATCTCCGTCCTAGTATTAAAACCTCCTCAAATCGAGCATTTCTATGATCTTCATCCTTGTTTTCTTCAAAATCTTTCTCTTTGAATATATTTCGGTTGCTGGGAGTGTCTGAAGTTTGAATAGCTAAGCTTTCTATGACATCAATGGCGAATTCAAGCACATTAACATGTGGGGGAAGGAAATGGCCAGAAAGCCTAAGCCTTTCTTCAAGAAGGTTGAGTGATCCATTATGCATGACAAATCCATTTGCAAGCAAAACAATGCGATCAAACAGCTCAAGGATTCGAAAACCAGGTTGGTGGATGGTTAAAACAATTGTCTTACCGTGACTTACTACCATTGTTCTAAGCAATGAGACCACATGAAGGGCTGAGGCTGAATCCAATCCAGATGTTGCTTCATCAATCAAAATAACGGCAGGGTCATGAACTAGATCAACTCCAATAGAAACTCTTCGCCTTTCCCCACCTGAAATGCCTCGATTTGATCCCCCACCGATCCTTGAACCTGCAACATGATCCAACCCCAGCTCCTTCATTAGCTCTTTTACTCTAATGGCAGCCTCCTTTTTCCCAACCTTCAGCCTCAGCAAAGCACTGTACATGAGTGTTTCTTCTACTGTAAGTAAGGGAAACAAAGCATCATCTTGAGTGACATATCCTGATATTCTCATAAAACGTTTAGTGTCCATAGCGCAACCATTCACCAATACCTGACCTGACACTTTCCTCGGTGATATCTTTCCGGCAAGGGTCTCTAGCAGAGTGGTTTTTCCGGCTCCGCTAGGACCGGCTATCGCAGTGATTTCCCCAGGCCTTGCTTCACAATTTACTTGGTTCAAAATGAATTTAGGAGGCCTCTTTGAAGTTCCACAACAACACATTCCACTCAACTCATCAAGGCGACCACATATTTTGTAGGACAGATTTTTGGTTTCTATTCCATATGGAACTCTCCGGCTACCGGAAACCGGCCCCTTCACTGGCAATTCCATTGAGAGAATCACAGTGAAAGAAAGAAAATATAAAATGGTAGATTGGAATGTGAAGAAGAAGAGGAAGAAAGAAGAAGAAGAAGAAGAAGAGAAGATGAGCTAACACACCAAACTAGGTGTTACAAAGTTGGAAGTTACAAAGGTCGAGAAGCCAATATAGATATTCGGCATGCATGGGCTTAGCTCATGAACATGGGCTTGAGTTGATTTTAGTTTCCAAAATGGGACTTCTGATGGGGTTTGGAATGCTTGGAAGACTGCTTCAAGAAAAAAAAAGGGAGGGGCTAATAATTATTTGGGAAGCCTTTTCCACTTTTCCAGGTAAACCTAACGTTGACTGAGCAGGGTTTGGTGTTGGTTGCCTCACCATCTTCCCCACCCTAACCCACAACTAAGCAGTTACTAGTTAGGTTGGAAACTGCAAAGAGGAGAGAGTTCGGAGGTTTCTTGCTCCAAATTAATCTAACAAAGGGCAAATTTTACTAACAATAGGACTCCATATGAGTATAGGACCCTTAAATCTTTGTAGTTCAACAAATGATATTTTATTGGAATCTTGACAAATCTCACCTCGGAGTTCTGCTACGTATCATTGTACAATCACTTATATATATTTTTGTATATTTTATTAATGTAATTGATCAAAATAATTATTTTATTTCAAAAAAATAATGTAAATAGAGTGCATAAAAAATATACAAAAATAACTGCACTTAAAATTTTTACTCATTTCTTAGGGGTGGTCCTTCTGGCAGTTAAGAAAGCAGATTGAAGTGGCTCAACATTATGCAACTAGAGTCTAGAAGGCAGGCCGCTATGTTTAGCCCAGCTCAGCTTGGATGACCTGGATTTTGTAAGTTGATCCATGGTTAAAAGAAGTGACCAAGTTTAGGATTTGGTAAAATTGCTGGTCAATCATCCTTTTGTGTGAATACAATATACTATTAAATGAGTTGACGCATAATTATAAAAATATTAAATAATTTTTAATGCTAAGTTAATAACAAATAACATATCCTAACATATATTCATACATTTTTTTATAAATAAAAGTAAAATAGAAAAAGAGAACAAAAAAAATTAAGATAAGTCGTAGAAACGAAAATGAGTGAGTTAAGATCTCGTTTGGATTCGGAGATGAAACGAGATGAATTGAGATAAGTTGAGTTTATTTTTTAATATTATTATTATTTTAATATTCGAAAAAGTTAACTTCGAAATTAAAAAAGCTGTATTGAAATTTATATTTTATATAAAAATATAAAAAAATGTAATAATAAATTTAAAATAAATTGAGACGAATTTATCTTGTCTTCGAATACAAACGAGCCTAAGGCTTACAAAAGTGATGCTTCCTATTATATCCTAGATAGCATCTCAACTGGCGAGATTGCTTGCTACAAAATTGGATGAGAATTACACACATATTGAATGAGAATTTTTATATTTTATAAATACGGAGAGTTTTTTTGTAACATATTAATTAGTTTTCTTTTTAATAAATTTATTAAAATAACTATAATTATATTGAGTAGAGAAGATTAGTTTATTAAGAAAAAAATTATTAGTTTATTAGTAGACAAAATAACTATAAGTTTATTAAAATAACATATTAAATTATTAATTAGTTTATTAAGAAAAAAAAGCCAAAAAGCCATTTCCTAAAAATATAGGGGCATTTCCGAACCTCCGAATTATATCCATCTTCGAATAAAACCCCTCAAAGGGCCAAAACCCTCATTTCCGTCACCCACTCTAGGGTTTTTCTCCCCTTTCAGAGAATCTCTCTTTCGCTCTTTACAGCCATGGCGATGCACACTTTTTCTCGCTCTCTCCCCAAAACCTTCACCCTAGCCTCCTTACTCTCCCGCTCTTTCAACTCCTCTGCCCCCACCGCCTCTCGCTACTCTATCTCCTCCCTCTCGCTACTCCGTCCCCTCGCTGCGGTCTGCGTGTCCCTGCGCCGAGTTTCTCAGGCGACTCCATTGAGAGGGTTCTCGACGCGTGCGACGTCTTCCTCGCTTAACGATCCAAATCCCAACTGGTCGAACCGGCCCCCCAAGGAGACAATCTTGCTTGATGGGTGCGATTTCGAACACTGGCTTGTTGTGATGGAGAAGCCCGAGGGAGACCCTCCAAGGGACGAGATAATAGATAGCTACATCAAAACTCTGGCCAAGGTCGTCGGAAGGTGATGGTTATCTCTATAATTCACTTTTATTTGATTTCGTCTCTGTCCTTTTCAGAAAATGAAGGGGAATGAGAGAAGGAAGATGGAAGTGTTGACGGCACCCGACCGATATAAAAACTCTCTTATTTGGAAGCGTGTAACGTACACTTACTGACATGGCAAGACTTGATTTGCCATATTTTTTTTTTTTTTTAAATCAAGTCAATAAAAAGGAGTGTGTAATTTTCACCGGAGATATAGTTTTGTTTTGCTAATATGATTTCAGAATTGGGATCTTTAGGGTAAATTCGGTTGAAATGAGGTTTTATTTTGATTAAAGCCTTCTAGGTAGTATGAATACATCTACGCATTTGGCCACCAAGAACACCGCTAGTTAGGGAAGGGAAAAATAGAGAGGGTGAGTGCAATCTGGATATTGTGGAAATTTATACCACTCTCAATTTAATGGAGAAATCCGCATTGGCAGATTGTTTTACTAGAACATTATATACGTGTGTTCTGCAGCACTTTGTTTCCTATTAACACGGTGAGAGCACAATATCCCTAGGCTGAAAAATAACATTGCGTTGTATCGTATGTGAAAGGACCATGGTTGATTTTTGGCTTTAAGTTTGGTGAAAATGCTCATAACATATGAATCATTATCAAATTATGCCTACGGGTTGGCTTAAATTAATAGCATCTGTGGAAATGCCTTTTGTTCTGGATGTGCTATTTAAATGAAAAGTCTTTACTGAAATTTTCAGTGAGCAAGAAGCAAGGATGAAGATCTACTCAGTTTCAACTAGATGTTACTATGCATTTGGGGCCCTTGTGTCTGAAGAACTTTCATACAAGATCAAAGGTTTATCCTCTTTCAAGTGATCTGCTTCTGCCTTAAAGTATTAATATTTGTGGAGATTTTGGTAGATGGAAGTTCTCATTGATTTTGTTTTTTCATGTTTCAGAATTGCCCGGAGTCAGATGGGTTCTTCCAGATTCCTATTTGGATGTAAAGAACAAAAATTATGGAGGTAATTTAGTGCAAGTTTTATCACATATTCACATGGCATTTGGAAGTTACTAGAAAAAAGTTATGCTATTGTATGCCTTATCATATATAGGAGTGCTAGTTTCTTGTTGTGAGTAGCAAATTCACTCAAGTTGATCAGTTTTCTAGATTAAATTTTCTCCATTGTCTTCTGAGTGCACGTATGCTGTTGAAGGACAGATGTTAAATGTGTTTACTGCCATCATTAGGTCTTAGGGTGCCAAAGTATGGAATTGGGACACTTGAATCGCTGGAGTTTGGCAAGTAAAATAATCAGAAAGAAAAAGCCGTATAACGAGGGAAAAAAATATGTTTTCAATCAGAATATTGCATGAGATTTTCTACCTTCTGAACTTTGCTTTGCTTTTTGCAGGTGAACCTTTCATTAATGGTGAAGCAGTTCCTTATGACCCCAAGTACCATGAGGAATGGATAAGAAACAATGCTCGAGCAAATGAGAGAAATAGGCGCAATGACAGACCTCGCAATTTTGATAGATCAAGAAATTTCGAGAGGAGGAGAGAAAACATGCAGAACCGAGATTTTCCAAATAGGACTCCTCTGCCTAATCAGACTACACAGAATCCTGGGCCCAATATGGCTGGTACGCCTGATTATCAAAATAGGCCTCCTATGCCGAATCAGACTATGCAGAATCCTGGCCCCAATATGGCTGGTACGCCTGATTATCAAAATAGGCCTCCTATGCCAAATCAGACTATGCAGAATCCTGGCCCGAATATGGCTGGAATTCCTCCCAACATGTCTGGTGGACCCCCAAACAACATGGGTGGAAGCCCCCCCAGCAACTTCAGTGGTTTCCCACCCAATAACAATATGGGTGGTAGCAACTATAGCGGGTTCCCACCAAACAACAACGTGCAGCCCAACAACTATAGGCCACCCAACTACAATGCGCCACCAAACATGGGAGGGGTGCCACCGAACAACATGGGAGGGGTGCCACCAAACAACATGGGCAGCATGCCGCCGAATATGGGAGGCATTCCACCGAACAACATGGGAGGCTTTCCACCAAACATGGGAGGCGTGCAACCAAACAATGTGGGTGGAGGGCCACCTAATCCTGGATGGGGTAATAACATGCCAAACAGAGAGCACCCGAATAGCCACCCTCCAAATAGGGACATGGGGCCTGGTGGATACCCTTACTCAGGTTGAAGTGTGCCCCTAAGAGAGAGATGCTGCTCATGCCCCAAAGGCATGCTGTAGATAAGATAAGGAGGTCCAAAGCTTTCTAGGGGTTGTGGTATTATGTTAATCGTTTTATTGAGATACTGGCAGTATTAATGTTACTTTACTTGTGGCACACTGCTGCTGCTTAAAGACCTGGTTGTATGTTCAGCTGAATATTTCTACAATTTCAATGGTAGATCAGATGTATCACTTTTTGTTTTGATGATTTTCTTGTTCTTGTGAGGTTGACAGAAACGGCTCCAGGTTGAAATTTTATTCACTTGGCATTGCCTTTGTTTCCTTTGTTCCGTCTTGTTATTTACGCTGCTCTGTTTTTCGTACAGTTTTCTTGTATTGCAGATTTTGAGTGTTGCCCATTGGTTGTTCTCTAAGAGGCGTTGGGATGTCGAAGTATGGCCTTCCTTGCAGCAATGTTCTGTTCTATTACAAATCTCATTTTCTGGTATTAGTGTTCTTCCTTTTAAATGTGATGGTAAACTCAGAGCTTTTAATTTTTAATTTTTATTTTTCTCCAAGGGCATTCATTAGTGGTTGATGCGCATATAATTTTATGAGCATAATTATCAAAAAAAAAAAGAGCAATTTTTTTCTCTAAGGGCCTTAGGTTTCGTTTGTATTCAAAACTCACCTTAATTTATCTCAACTCATATTTATTTTATTGTTTAACTTTTTTAATTTTTTATATAAAATATAAATTCTTATATATATTTTTAAAATTTCACATTTTTAAATTTTAATATATATTTTTCAAATTTTAAAATAATAATAATATTAAAAAAAATAAATTTATGTCAACTTATCTCATCTTCGAATTCAAACTATAGCAAAAGTATTTTTTCATGGGCCAGGAATGCTGTAGGCGCAAGGCGCAACTACTTGAACTAGTGTGTGTGTGTGGTTGTACCTATAAATCCTAATGGACATCGAAGTACTGCGCGCAAGTGATCATGAACATTAAAAAATTCGGTTTTACATGGGCAAGCTCTGAGCATGTACAAACGGACTTTCTAAGGACGTTTTGAAAGCCCAACGGGACCAAAAGAAGTATGATTGGAAGTCCAAAAAAGCATGTTGAATAGGGAAATTTTCAATTGGGCAATAATAATATAGAACTTCAAAATCCCACTGTTAGTCTTTTTTTAGATGTTGATATAAATTGAATTTTTTTATAAATAATAATAAGTTGGTAGAATAAGTATTGTGTGGCTCATATAAAATAAGTTTAGATTTATTTAAATGTTAAGCTAAGTTTAGATATAGTGATGAGAAGTTGATCTACGTGTAATTAAGTATTGTATCAAGAATAGAGCATTCAACAATAATTGGGGCTAAAGTATTCAATCTGTATTAAAATGAAAAGTGTCATGTTTAAGTACACACGTGACCTTTTATATAGAACTTTATAAAAAGGGACTGAAATATAAAATAAATTTAAATGACTAAATTCATTTAATTGGAATACATCCTCCTCAAGCTGAAGCATAAATGTCAATTAGGCTCAGCTTGAACATATTGTCTTGAAACAAAGGAGATCCCCAAAGGCTTTGTGAAGCAATCAATCAACTGATGCTTTGATGATACATGAAATGCACGTATAAATCAAGCTTGAATCTTTTTTGAACAAAATGACAATCAATTTAGATATGCTTAGTTCGTTCATGAGAAACGGGATTGGAAGCATTATGAAGTGTCGACTTACTATCACAGTACAAAGCAGCAACTAAAGGAAACACTTGAAGATTAGCCAGCAAAGAAGAAATTCAAGTTAACTCACAGACTGTGGTGGTCATGGCTTGGTATTTTGCTTCAGCAGATGATTTGGAAATAACAGCCTGCTTTTTGGACTTCCAAGAAACAAGAGAATAGCCAAGAAAAATACAAAAATCAGTAAGAGAACGCCCGGTATCTTGACAGCCTGCCCAATCAGAGTCGGTGAATGCACTAAGGCTGAGTAATGAAGTAGATGAGAAGAATAAACCCTTGTTAGGTGCTGATTTCAAATACTACAACATTGGGTATGCAGTATTAAGATGAGGTTGCCTGGGTGAGTCCATGTATTGACTAAGAATGTGGACAGCAAAAGTGATATCCGGCCTTGTTATTGTAAGATATAACAATCTCTCTATCAACCTCCTATAAAGTATAGCATCTTTAAGCAAAATACCATCATCTCGAGACAACTAAGCATTTTGTTCCATATGAGTTTTTACTGGTTTAGACCCCAAATAACCAGTGTCGGAAAGGATCTCTAAGGTGTGTTTTCTTTGGAAAAGAGATATACCTTTGGAACTTCTAGCAACCTCAAGTCCCAAAAAAAATAATTCAATGAGTCGAGATCCTTTAACTTGAATTGTTGATCAATAAATACTTTGAAAGTATTGACTGCTTCAATGTCATTACTTGCAATCAAAATATCATCTACATAAACCAATAAGGCTATGTAAGATGAACCCCGTGATCGAGTAAAAAGAGAATAATCTACTCGTGATTGAATGAAGCCATGCTCAAGGAGAGTAGAGGAAAATTTAGCAAACCACTGGCGGGATGCTTGTCTCAATCCATATAAGGATTTGTTAAGTTTACATACTCGAGTATCTCCTTTTTCACCAAAGCCAGAAGGTAGAGACAAATAAACTTCCTCATTTAAATCTTCATGTAAAAAAACATTGTTGACATCTAATTGAATTAGATGTCAACCTTTAACTGCTGCAATAGCTAACAGGCATTTGACTATCATCATCTTTGCAATCGGGGAGAAGATATCAAAAAAATCAATTCCCTCTTGTTGGGTAAAATCCTTAGCTACTAATCTAGCTCTATACCTCTCAATACTCCCATTGGATTTACGTTTAACCTTATACACTCACTTACATCCAATGGAATGCTTGTTAGGTGGAAGAGATGTTAAGGTACAAGTATGATTCTGTTGCAAAGCTGAAATTTTTGCTGCCATAACAGTCCTGCAATGTGGATATTTCATAGCTTGGTGGTAATATTGAGGCTCAAAATTAGATGAAATGGCTAAAGCAAAGGCTTGGTGAGATGATGACAATTTAGAATAAGAAATAGATGAAAAAATAGGATATTGCTTACCTGGTTCAGGACCTGTTACAGGAGGTGAAGACTGAAGAGGAAAAGCATGAGAAAATGATAAATTGCAGTGACAATCCTGCAGGTAACCGGGTGGTTTATGTGTCCTAGATGACCTTCGACATATTGTAGATAAATCAGGTAAAATTACTGATTCCTGAGCAGGATTATCTAGGACAGAATGATCAGATGAAGAAATAGATGGAATATATTCCAAAGAGTCAGAAATAGGACTAGGAAAAACAGTAGTGTTAGTGGACAGATTCTCAAGATTATTAGACATGGATTTGAAAGGAAAAATTTGCTAATGAAATACAACATCTCGTGAGAAAAAAATGGTATTATTATCAATGTCATATAACTTGTATCCCTTAAAAGCAAGAGGATAACTAATAAATATGCATCTATGAGCTCTTGGAGCAAATCTAGATCGATTATGGGCCAAAGTAAAGGCATAACACAGAGAACCAAATACCTTTAAATGTTTGTAAGATGGTGACTTATTAAAGAGTAAGTCATAAGATGTTTTGTTGGAAAGGAGAGGAGAAGAGATTCTGTTTATAAGATATATAGCTGTGAGAATGCAATCATTCTAGAAAGTCAAAAGAATATTAAATTGAAATTGAAGAATTCTAACCACATTTAAAATGTGTTGATGCTTTCTCTCAACAATGTAGTTTTGTTGAGGAGTAGCGACACAAGATAATTGATGAAGAATGCCTTTGCTAGAGAAAAAATCAGGCATAACAAATTCACTTCCATGATCAGATCTGATGATTTTAATTTTGGATGCAAACTGAGTTTCAACCATAGCAATAAAATATTGTAAATGAGTCCGAGCATCAAATTTAGATTTTAGCAAAAAAATTCAAGTGCTATGGGAGTAATCATCTACTATGGTTAAAAAGAATCTGCAACCTTCAATAGATGAAGGTGAAAAAGGTCCCCAAATGTCAACATGCACCAGCTCAAAAGGATGCAAAGTAACATGTTCACTATTAGGAAAATGCAACCTCTTATGTATTAGCAAGAGGACAAACAATACAATGAATATGATTATTATTGAAGACGGTAGAAGAAAAAATAGGCAAGAATTTCATGTGAGAAAAAGATGGATGTCTCATCCTTTGATGCTAAATGTCAATAGAAACATTATTAGAAATGTTAGAAACAGAGAACGTAGAAGATGTTGACCAGATGACTAACACAAGAGGGGAGGTGAATTGAGTTATATTAAAAAATTAATACTTATAAACCAAATATACAATATAAAATATAAACAGAATATGAAACAGCAGGAAATATAAAGAGTAAGGGTAAGAAGAAGCAAACTCAATATTTTAACGAGGTTCAGCCCCATTGCCTACGTCCTCGCCTCAAGCTACCCCTTGAGAATCCCAAATTCACTATTCAATCTCTTTCAGGTAGAAATAGAAACCTATTACATCTTTGAGCAATACCGCTACAAAGAATCCGTGTAAAACACTCTCTACACTTGCAATTACCTCACACTTAATGATTCAATTATTCCCTGTGTAGAATACCTTCTACACACATAAGGGTTATACGCACCCTCTTATAAATACAAGAGCTAATAGTAGGTAGATTATCAGAGTACATTTCTCAATAAGTGAAATAAGAATAATATAGCACAACCTATATCTCTCTCAAAATGAATAAGGATTAAGGCACAAAACTTAGAGAACAGAAAATGAGGGCTTTGAGAAAATGATGCAAAACTTAGCAATTGATGTGTAAGCTCTTGTTGTGATTTTTACAAAACTCGAGTGAACTATTTATAGGCAAATGAGTCTTCATGTTTAAATTTGAAAATGTTCACATGTCAAATAAGAGTTCTATTCACTTTTCAAAAGATTCAAATAAAAACATCTCATTTTTATATTTGTTAAAGACAACTCCATTCATTTTCAAAGAAATCAAATCAAATATTTTACTTTTCATACATGACAAAATGAGTATGATTTATTTTTCAAACCAAATCATCTTCTTTTTACATATGTCAAAAAAATACACAACCACCCTTCAGGATTTTCAAACAAAATCATCTATCTTTTGTATTTGTCAAAAAAATACACAACCACCCTTCAAGATTTTCAAACAAAATCATCTATCTTTTGTATTTGTCAAAAAAACACACAACCACCCTTCAAAAATTTCAAACAATACATGCACATATTAAAGATGATAATCAATCATCTTACAAATTCAAATATTTATGCATATGTGGAAAAATAATAATAATTTTTGAAATTAAATATTTTAATAAAGTTATGCAAATGTAAAAAATGCAATTTGATACTTCATGAGAAAATATTAATTTTGAGTCTTAATCCAATTTCAAATTTTAAAAAATGTACAAAATTACTCTATCAGCTTCATTTGTAAGCTTGTTTTTCTTTTTGCTCATACTTGATATCTTGATGTGCTTAGCTCTCTTCATGCGTAAACAATTTAAGTTTGAGTTTTGAATTTATTTGTTATCATCAAAATCTATACGTAGATACGAGACTTGAAACCTTGGGTTCTTCAATTTCCTCTTTTTGATGATGCCAAATCCTTAGTAGAAATCTACGACCTGCAGTTAATACTTAAGCTCCCCCTAAAAATATGCATTAGTTTTTTAAATAAAATATAGATATGATTCTAGCATATATAACATGGAAGTATAATACTAGTATAAGACTTCTCTCTCTTTTGGCATCATTAAAAAGGAACCGCAATTGGTTTCAATAAAATTTCTTCCCCCATCCGTGTTCGATAAAAAGCTGTAAAGGCTAAGACCTAATTTTATCGTCTCGGTGCAGAGATCCGCTTGATGTTGTTGATAAATAAAATATTATCGAGATTTTGTGTGGAAGAAGATTTCTTCCCGCATTCGTGTCCAACAAAACTTGTAAAGTCTGGAAGTTTAGTTCTGACAATTTGGTGTGAAAGGAGATTTTGTAGAGAGTTGAAAAATTAGAGTCACCCGTATTGACAAACCCTGCAAAGGCTGGAGGCCTAACTCTATCAATTCGGTGCAGAAGAAGATAAATCCTCTTGACGTTATTGACAAGCAAGATATTACAGAGATTTAAAATTTTAATAGTTTGTCTTGTTCTTATTCCCGTCTCTGTAAGAGCAATCCTTAATTTTATCTATTTCGCATCAATCGTTTTCTCATCTTTGCAATTCGTCTGCATTTTCATTCTACAATTTTGTAATAGCTCGTCAATTTCCCTTCAGTACTTCTCGTGATCAATCTATTTCTACTGCTATCGTAAGTGCCATGAAGCAACAAGAGACTGATTTAGTTTATAAATCAGATCATGATGCCATTTATGAGTTGTGGGTCTCAGGACTCGATACCCATCTTCCATTGTTACTTTTTCCGCTTGGTCGCAGTCTAAAACTCGCGAAATTGAGAAGTTTAGCGAAACGGTCTCTGTAGTTCAACGACTTGTTTATGAGTCAAATTGAAAAATAGTAGAATTAAAACAACACAATAAGGATTTAAAATCCTTCCTTGCCTCTTCATTTCAACTGCCTAATCCTTTAGATGAGAATAACATGTCGATCTATGAAGAGCAAATGCAGTTGAAAGATGAGGCTAGAAGTCTCAAATTTTTGTAAGTCATTTGAGATAATAGAATAAAAGTGTTTAACAGATATTCATGACATGCATCATTCCTATTTCTCTTCTAATCATGCATAATCTATCTTTTGGTAGTAGTTTTGTGAAAATGTCCGCCAATTGATCATGTGTACTTGTGAATTCTAATACAATATCAGCTTTCTATACATCTGTACATGATCTCTAAGAAAATGATATCTAATTTCAATATGCTCAGTTCTAGAATGTTGTATTGGATTCTTTGAAAGATTTATAGCACTTGTATTATTACATTTGATTGAAATGTAATTGTACATAAGTTTAAAATCCTCAAGCTGTTGTTTCATATAAAGAACTTGAGTACAACAACTACCTGCAGCAACATATTCTGCCTCAGCAGTAAATAATACAACAGAATTTTACTTTTTACTAAACCATAAAACGAGTGCATGACCTAAAAAATGACATGTTTCACTAGTACTTTTTCGATCAATTTTGCAACCAGTATAATCTGCATCTGAATAGCTAATAAGATTGAAATAAGTGTGCTTAGGATACCATAACCCTAGATCAATAATACCGGCAAGATATCTAAAAATATACTTAACAGCAATCAAATGAAATTGTTTTGGAGATGATTGAAAACGTGCACATAAACATACACTGAACATAATATCAGGTCTACTAACTATCAAATATAATAAACTACAAATTATACCTCGATATACCTTTGAGTCAACTGGCTTACCGCTTTCATCTTTATCAAGTTTGGTGGTTGGACTCATTGATGTTCTAATTACCTTCGTACCTTCCATCTCAAATTTTTTGAGTAACTCTTTGATATATTTTGACTGATTAATGAATGTTCCACTTTTTGCTTGCTTGATTTGCAATCCGAGAAAGAAATTAAGTTTTCTCATCATACTCATTTCAAATTCTTCCTGCATACTTTTAACAAAATCTTGGCACATATTTTCATTAGTAGCACCAAATATTATATCATCCACATAAATTTGAACTAGAAGAATATCATTCTGTTCATATTTGATGAAAATAGTTGTATCAATTTTTCCTCTTGAAAAACTTTTTTCAATTAAGAAACCACTAAGCCTTTCATATCAAACTCTAGGAGCTTGTTTGAGTCCATATAAAACTTTTGTGAGTTTAAAAACATGATTATGAGATATATGATTTTCAAAATCTGGAAGTTGCTCAACATATACCTCTTCATTTATAAAACCATTTAAGAAAGCACTTTTAACATCCATTTGAAAAAACTTGAAATATTTATAACATGCATATGCAAGTAACATTCAAATAGCTTCTAATCTTGCGACAGATGCATATGTCTCATTATAATCAATTCCTTCCTCTTGATTGAAATCTTGGGCTACCAGTCGAGTCTTGTTTCTAGTGATGATTCCGGACTCATCCTTCTTATTTTTAAAAACTCATTTTGTTCTAATAACAACATGAACTTTGGGTCTAAGAACAAGTGTCCAAACATCATTTCTTTCAAATTAATTTAGCTCTTCTTGCATAGCTAGAATCCACAATTCATCAAGTAGTGTTTCGTCAATATTTTTAGGTTCAATATGAGATAGAAAAGCAATGTGATTGCAAATATTTCTAAAAGATGATCGAGTACTTACACATCGTGAAAGTTCTTTTAGAATTTGTTTCACTAAATGATTTTTCATATGTTTTCACTGTTTGGTTGTATCTTGTACTAAGTTTTGATGATCTTTCTTGATATCTCCATGTTGGATTTCTTCTATTATATTCTCTTTGTTGAGATTGAGATTATTTGTGTTATTTGTACCTTCTGATTCTTTATCAATAGATTTCTTGGAGAGTACAAGGTTAGATTTATCAAATACTACATGCATAGATTCTTGTACAGTAAAAGTCTTTTTATTGAATACTCTATAAATTTTATTATTTGTTGAATACCCAAGAAAGATACATTCATAAGATTTTGTATCAAATTTTCCTAAATTATCTCTATAATTAAGTATAAGGCATTTGCATCCAAATATAAGAAAGTAACCAATATTGAACTTTTTCTCATTTCAAAGCTCATAAGGGATTTTATCTAAATTAGACCTTAACATAACTATATTTATAACATAACATGCAGTACTTATCGCTTCGGCCTAAAAATAACTAGGTAAACTATTCTCATTAAGCATTGTTCTTGTAATTTCTTGAAGAGATCTATTCTTCCTCTCTACTAGCTCATTTTGTTGAGGAGTTCGAGAAGCAGAAAAATTATGTAGAAAATCATTTTCATCACAAAAAGACTTAATATATTTATTGACAAACTATTTCCCTCTGTCACTTCGGATATTCGAAATAGTTTAGCCATTTTCATTTTGAATTCTCTTGCATAATTTGGTAAATGCATTATGTACCTCATCTTTATGAGCGATAAAGATGACCCAAGTATATCTAGAGAAATCATCAACAATAACAAATGCATAATATTTTCCTCCCAGACTTGCAACTCTGTTTGATCCAAAAAGGTCCATGTGTATTAGTTGCAAAGGTCTAGTAGTGAAAATATGTTTCTTCATTTTGAAAGAAGTTTTTGTTTGTTTACCAAACTAGCATGCATCACAGATTTTGTTTTTAAAAAAATTTGCTTTTAGCAAACTTCTTACAAGATCATTTTTTGAAAGTTTGGAAATAAGTTTCATGTTTGCATGACCTAACCTTCTATGCCATAACCAACTATTTTCATATTGAACTGATAAACAAATAGCATCTTGTGAGATAATTTCTTCAAATTTAATTGTATATACATTATTATTTTTAAAAGTAATAAAACAAATATTACAATCATGATTATTCAATATAATGCACTTATCCTTTTTAAAAGTAACTATAAATCATTTATCATATAATTGACTTATACTCAAAAGATTATGTTTTAGACTATCAATAAGTAGAACATCTTCAATTATGAGAGAAGATTTCTTTCCAACTTTACCTATTCCCATGATATTCCCTTTTTAATTGTCTCTAAATGTTACGTGTCCTTCTTCTTTGGAAGTGAGGTCAATGAATTTAGTTTTATCTCCTATCATATGTCTTGATGCATACTTGTAAAAGCAATTAAAATAATTTTTCTTGGTACTCAAGTTCTTTAGGTCATTTATTTATTAGTATTAGAAAAAACAAGATTCTTTGGTACCCATATGGCCCTAATAGTCATTGTATGTTTTCTTCTAATAAGACAAGTATGATAATTTTGACCATTTCTATTGTAAAAATTATAAATAACATGTGACATATTTGAAAATCTTGAGTGATAATATTTTTTTTAAAAAAAATTATTTTTATGAAAAGAATTTTAAAAATATGATTTTGATTTAGTCGATTTATTAAATAAATTTTTATGGGATTTGAATTTTTCTTTTGGCATGTATCCCAAACCTACCTTATCAAAAACACATTTTTAACTTCCAAGAAGTTTTTCAAAATTTCTTTTTCCATTTGTAAAGTTTTCAATAATCTTTTCTAAATCAACCACTTTATTTCTCAGTTCATCATTGTCATCTTTTGAAACTATATTTTCTTTTTTTAAAATATCAATTTCATTTGTTAAAGAAGAACTTTTCTTTTTCAAAATGGTATAGTTGATACTCAATTTTTCAAATTCCTCATAGACCTCTTCTAAAACATTTTGTAATTTTTCATAAGAAGAATTTTTAAATTTTCGAAATTTGTTACCTCAAGATAATGTTTAGCTATAAGACAAAAATTTGTAGATTCTTCATTACTTGCGTCGCTGTCTGAGTTATTTGAATCATCATCCCATGTAACTTTCATTACTTTCTTACCTTTGTATCGTTCTTTTTTTAGCATTAGACAATCTGCTGTAATATGTCCTGACTTTTTGCATTTATAACAAGTTAATGAGTCGTTTTTACCTGTATTTTTGTTAGAAAACTTTTTGAAAAATTTTCTTGGAGGAGTTTTATTTTTCTTTAAGAATCTCTGAAATCTTCTTGTAATCATTGCAATTTCTTCATCTTTGTTATCGTTTTTCTCATTTTTATCGCTTTCACTTTCATGGGAAACAGTTTTGAGTGCCAAGCTCTTCTTTTGCTTTCCTTCTTATTTTCCTCTTTTCAATGTATACTCAGAGTAATAAGTGACCAAATGAATTTATCTAATTCGAGTTTTTTGAGGTATTTAGCTTCAAGAATTGCCGTCACTTTTGATTCCCAACGTTTTAGAAAAGAGTTGAGAATTTTTCTTATTATCTCCAAACTAGAATAAATTTTTTCAAGAGCTGTCAAGCTATTTATAATGTTAGTAAAACGAGTATATATAGAAGAAATAGATTCATTATCAATCATTTTAAACATTTCGTATTCATGCATAAGAATATAAATTTTTGATTCTTTGACTTGCGAAATTCCTTCATAAGTTACTTCCAAGTTATCCCAGATTTCCTTTATTGTCCTGCAAGTCATTATTCTGTTAAATTCATTGTCATTGAGAGTATTATACAGAAGATTCATAACTATTACATTCACTGTATAAAATCTATCATCTTCACAATCAAACTTTTCTTATTCCTTGTTGACTTTTACTCCATCAACAATTTTTGTTGGACTATAAGGCCTATTTACAATACATTTTCAGATTTCTCGACTTTGAGACTGGAGAAATATTCTCATTTTAGCTTTCCAGAAAGTATAATTATCTCCACAAAATAGCGGAGGCCAACTACTGAATTGACTTTCAACGAATGTAGCTACAATGTTAGCCATATGATCTTAACTCAATAAATAATTAATCTTATAATAGAACCCTCGCTCTGATATCAATTGTTACCCAGATGACTAACATAAGAGGAGGGTCAATTATTGCTCTGATATCAATTGTGTTATATTAAAAAATTAATATTTATAAACCAAATATACAATATAAAATATAAACAGAATATAAAACAGCAGGAAATATAAAGAGTTAGGGTAAGAAGAAGCAAAATCAGTATTTTAACGAGGTTCAGCCCCACTGCCGACGTCCTCGCCTCAAGCTACTCTTTGAGGATCCCAAATTCACTATTCAATCTCCTTCAGGTGGAGATAGAAACCTATTACACTTTTGAGCAATACCGCTACAAAGAATCCGTGTAGAACACTCTCTACACTTGCAATCACCTCACACTTAGTGATTCAACTATTCCCTGTGTCTTAGAACATCTTCTACTCACACAAAGGTTATACGTACCTTCTTACAAATACAAGAGCTGATAGTGAGTAGATTATCAGAGTACACCCCTCAATGAGTGAAATAAGAACAACACAGTACAACCTATATCTCTCTCAAAATGAATAAGGATTAAGGCACAAAACTTAGAGAAGAGAGAATGAGGGCTTTGAGAAAATAATGCAAAACTTAGCAATTGATGTGTAAGCTCTTGTTGTGATTTTTGCAAAACTCAAGTAAGCTATTTATAGGCAAATAAGTCTTCATATTCAAATTTGAAAAAGTTCACATGCCAAATAAGAGCACTATTCACTTTTCAAAAAATTCAAATAAAAACATCTCCTTTTTATATTTATCAAAAATAACTCCATTCATTTTTCAAAGAAATCAAACATAATATTTTACTTTTCATACATGACAAAATGACCATGATTTATTTTTCAAACTAAATCATCTTCTTTTTGCATATGTCAAAAAAACACACAACTACCTTTCAAGATTTTAAAAAAATCATCTATCTTTTACATTTGTCAAAAAAATACACAACCGCCCTTTAAAATTTTCAAACAAAATCATCTATCTTTTGTATTTGTCAAAAAAATAAACAACCACTATTCAAAATTTTCAAATAACACATGCACATGTTCAAGATGAGAATCAATCATCTTACAAATTCAAATCTTTATGCAAATGTGAAAAAATAATAATAATTTTTGAAATTAAATATTTTAATAAAGTTATACAAATGTAAAAAATGCAATTTGATACTTTATAAGAAAATATTAATTTTGAATCTTAATCCAATTTCAAATTTTAAAAAATGTGCAAATTTACTCTATGAGTTTCATTTGTAGACTTGTTCTTCTTTTTACTCATGCTTGATTTCTTGATGTGCTTAGCTCTCTTCATGCATAGAAAATTTGAACTTGAGTTTTGAATTTATTTGTTATCATCAAAATCTATACATAGATACGAGATTTGAAACCTTAAGTTTTATAGAAGAATTCGAAGATACATCTTTGAAGACTCAACCATGAACTGGCTGAATTTGCAAATTGTATAATCCTTCTCTAGCTTGTCCCTTACCAATCGTCCTCCAGTGGATGAGGTCTTGAATCAAACATGCATAATGACAAAAAATGAGACAACAAAAAGAAGAAGTCAGCTTTCTAATAGACAATAGATTAAAGGTTAATGAAGGAACGCGTAGAACATTATGTAATACAAGTAATGGAGACAATGAAACAAAACCTATTAAACTGACTTGAGCGGAGGAACCATTAGAAAGTTTGACAAATGTGTTACTTACAGGCTATGAAGAACTGAACAAAGATACAGAATGGATCATGTGATCCGTTGTACCAGTATCAATGATCCATTCATTGACAGAAAAATTGAGGCATTTAGAACGAAAGGTAGAAAGAACTGCAAGATTAACAAAATGTTCACATGTGAGATGATCAAAAGAATTGGAAGAAATTACAATTGCTGCTTGAGGAGTGGACTCTGTTTTGAGAAGCACAAGCAACTGCTGACAATGTGAAGATGTAAAAGGCAATGATGAAGTTGCATCATTGGAGATGACTTGATTTGCTGAAGGAGTGGATGACCGAGCTTTAGAAATATAGCCTGGTGGATAGCTGTGAAACTTGAAGAATTTTTTAATGGTATGACCTTGTAATCCATAGTGAGAATAGAGAGGTCTATCTCGACGTGTAGAAGACTTAGTTGTAGATGGAGGTTTGCCAGTAGAACTGGATAAGGCAGCCGACTGTATAGCAGGTATCAACACAGATCTAATATGTCGTTGTCTCTCTTCTTGAAGAACAAGGGAAAGAACCTTGTTAATCGATGGAAGATGATCAAGAAGTAGAATCTGGCCTCGAATATGAGTGAAACTATCATTTAAGCTCATCAGAAAGCGCACGACATAATCTTGTTGCAATTCACACAAAGATCGCAAAGCACCACAAGAACATGACGGTAATGGCCTATAATTGACAAGTTCATCCCAAAGTCCTTTCATTTGCTCGAAATAGGCACTAACCGTAAGATGATCTTGTGTAAGCGACGCAATAGCTTTCTGTAATTAAAAAATTCGAAGACCATTAGCTTGAGAGAAACGATCCTTCAGGTTAGACCACATGAGCTTTGCATAGTCCTCATAGAGTACGCTTGCTGCAATCTCTTTAGATATAAAGTTGAAAAGCCAAGACAGCACCATATTGTTACATCTTGTCCAAGAAGGGAGTAACAAAGTGTCCTGTTTAATTACACACGTGACCTTTTATATACAACTTTATAAAAAGGGATGAAATACAAAATAAATTTAAATGACTAAATTCATTTAATTGTAATATGTTGAGTTGAAAAATGTTGTAAATCTCACGTGTAAAAAGATTTTGAGGTGAAATGAGTTTAGTAATTTAAGAATTAAGTATTTGGATGTTAGATTCAATTTAAAATTAAATTAAACTGGATTAATTTTAATTGAATCTAAGTTCCAAATGAGACCTTAGTCCTTAGTTCAATGATTCAGGAAAAAGTTTAAGACAGTATGAAATTTCAATCATCCAAATCTAATTTCCAATCATCATCTTCGTTCTCAGTGTAGTTGCCGCCACTTTGTTTGGGCCATTATCAATTACTAGGGGTGTATGTTGACCCGACCCAACCCGACCCAATATGTTAGGCCGAATACCTGCTAATCCGAATGCCCGACCCGATAGCTTATCGAGTATTCCGTTAAAGCCGTAACATGCACATGTCCATTAGATACGCATCTCTGAAGATAACTATACATGTTGTTATTATTGTGTTGTTATCATTGGATTGTTCTGTTACTTTCGTAGATCTGGAGATCATGCACCAACCTTTTTCAAATGACAAGCATTAAATTTTTTTTTCATAAAGATAAAACTTACAAAGGTTTTTTTTTTCTTAATCCGACTCTGTGTTGTTGTGTGGTTTTTTTTTTTTTTTTTTGCTTGAGGTGGAGATTTAGCATCTTCCAATTGTCCTATTTTTTTCCATAAAGATAAAACTTATAAAAATGAATGTCTATATATCTATAGTGTGTGCATATATATATATATATATATATATATATTATAGCTAGGTCCAAAACCACTAATAAATTTGGCAGTTATGAGTCATACAAATTAATAAAGGTCCTCAATCAATATTAGAAATTGTCTTGAATAAAGTAGTTACACTAGCATGCCCCAAATCAAACTCAAATCAATAAGAATTGAAATAACTCCAATATTTAATCAGTTTACATCCATCGAAACTAAACTTCTTCCTTTAAAAAATGAATCAGTCATGAAGAGTGCCCAATAAGTCATCCTCCCTGTATAAATAGAACCTACACAAAACCCAAATAAATTTATTAAGAAACTCCCAAGATAATGTAACCCGGCAAGATGAACAAGCAATATTTGAATCTACCATTTGATATATCTTGAAGACTTGAACAATGATGGGAAAGAGAAATGAATTGCATGGGGTTTAATCATGAAGACACATGGCAACCAAGATATGCAAGTTTTACTAAATTATAAAATAGAGGTAATTCCAAACAAGATATGCAACCAAGATATATGCAAGTTTTAAATCATTAGTGGTTTCAGTGTATTAAAATTTGTAGCTAAATAGTTGTCAACCAAGATAATGCATTTGACATAATAAAGTCTATGAAGACACACACATAAACTTTATTATGTCAAATGCATTCTAACCCAGCAAACATAAATGCATATTAAAATTTGTACTAGAACCTGAACTTATAGAACCATTATAAACTATTAACCCAACAATGTTTATGTTACTTGTGTATTCCAATTGTGCTGAAATATGTAGTTTGAGATGCAATGTTAGGCTTGAGGTTTGGGAATGAAGATGAGACCCATAGAACCATTTTTTATGTTTCTGTCAGAGGAACAACATAACAATTAAGTTAATTAGTGTACACTTTTTTGCATGTAGGAACCAAATTAAAACAAATAAAAAAAACAAATAATTTGATTAAGAAACTCCCAAGATAATGTAATCCAGCAAGATAAAACAAGCAATATTTAAATCTCCCATTTGACATATCTTGAAGCCATTGAAACAGTCTCAACCCAACATTTCCCAATATGTTTTTGTACAAGAAATGATAGATAAATGTAAATTCCATCACGATGAACTCTAAAATTATCTTCAAAGCTCTCAAGATTTTTCCCTCAAATAAAATAAATTAAACTCCGAAATAGCATTCCATGTCAAAGCCATTCCATTTTTCCAATCAATTTTTGATAAGTAAATAATTTTATTGAACTATTAATAATTTAATTCTTCATACTTATATTACTCTGTATTACTATGAAGGAGATAGCTGTTTATATGTTTTAGAAACTTCTCAAAGCTTTAGATTGAGGGTATTTAGGTTTGATATAATCTTTGTGTTTTTCAGGCGCAAACCTTGCTCATGACTCTTACACTTAGTCTCTTAGTCTTTCTAACAAACATCTTTCAGGCGCTATCAATTGTATTACAGAACCCTTCATTTCATTTTTCAATTATTTCCTTATCACATTACAACATTTTCTCAACAGTTTGCTTATGACTCCATCTCTTATCTCGTTATCAGGAACTTAGTGGGAGTAGTTTTGACGTCCCAATCAAATTATAACATTTCTTAGGCCTTTAAGCCAACTGTTAATATTTTAATCTGCCAACCAAATTGCGAAGAGGAAAAGGAAATAATATAGTAAAACGAGAACCAAAGTTCAACAACTCAGGAATGAATGCCCACTTCACGAAAAAATTTATTTGCATATTTCGCTTTCTAATTAGTAAGTGAGAGGCAAATTAGATACTGTGAGAGTGAGAGTGAGAGTGAGAGGAGATTCGAGAAACTTGGGAATCTGTGAGGCATGATCGGCATCGACAAGAGAGATGGGCAATCGTCGTCGACAAAACAGATAGAAAACCGTGAAACCTCGAGTGAGAGAAATGAGAATGTAGGCGGAAGTGTTTTTGGATAAGCAGGTTATCGGGTATTACTCAAACGAGTCAGTAACGGGTATCGAAAGGATGATCTTCTATTTGCATGGCTATCAGGTCAGTAGCGAGTCGGCATATCGGACGGGTTGGCAGAATGGCCATTTTGTTCACCCCTGCCAATCACCATTATCGTCATCTTTAAACCACCATTATTACTTTATATTATGGTTTCCGTTCCACCAATCCGTCTTTGTTGAATTGTTTTCCTCGGTGTCGCAATAATAACCGTAATTAATGTCATGACAATAGAACATAGGTAAACGAAAAAAGAATATTGTTCTGTGATTTCATACAAGCCATCACCACAATGGAACATGCAGAATCTTGATGTTTGGAGCTCGAAAGCTGTCTTCTGGTCTGATTTAATAAAGCATTCAAAGAGAATCACATACGAAAAGAATTGTTAACTAGAGCATCCAAGGTCTCCAACTAACATAAAAATTCATTGTTTACTTCGAAACTAGTCAGATAAAACTGACCGGGGAATTAAAAGATTTGGTACAATTATGGAAATCTTATCATGCAACATATAAGATGAACACATCAGGTATTTCATCGTTCCATGCAGATATTTCCCAATGAAGTACTACTAGAAACTCAATCCAGTCTCAAATGGAAACCTGAAACAAATGGTTGTACATTGGAAGATGTTATCAACATTTTCCAATTGATAACATTTCTACTGAGTAGATTGTGAATAATTGAACAAAGCACGAGCTATTGCAAAAACAAGAAAATCATCATAATTAGGAGTGGCTACCTCGTTACCTTGTCTTCATACGTTCTAGATTTATTGTTTGTTAAACAGTGGAAACCGAAGCTTATATTTTTATTGGATCAGTAATCAGAGTATGAGCTGCCACAACTTCCCTAGCCAGGGATTCCTTTTTCTTCCTGGCAGCTTGGATCTGATCAGCGAGTGAAACTTCCTTCCGTGTCTTTTCTCTCTTTATGTGTTCTAGATTCAATTTCTCCAAGGCTCCAAAATGCAAAGCCAGTGTGTCCCCTTGATCAGCTAGTTGATCATTTATGGACTTCTTTATGTGAATCTAAAGGGCAGACAAAAAATAGATTCATTATGTAATACAACACTGGAAAAGCATTATAGAATCACGTAGTAAAGATACAAACATGATGCATGGAGCCCAAACAAATTAGTCATGATATAATTTGAGTCAAATTAGCAATTTCCTTCCAATGGTCAACAGAAAATTGAAGAGAAAGCACAATGCCCTCGTTTCCTATAAACTGGATAGAAGCCCATATTGTCAGGTCCCACTCGTTCCATGCATAGACGTTAACCTATAATGTGCACTGAGAGTCGGGCATAAAGTAAAACTCAACCAAGGCAAGGCCCTTTAGATCACCCCATTAGGAGCAAACTTTGTATTCGCAACCTCATCTGCCAAAAGTGTGTATGGTATCCAGGAGAACTCCTACTGGGGAATCGAACCCAGGATGTCTGAGTCTACAGCCCATCCCAAGCTCGCCCTTTGATCACTAGGCTGCACCCTAACAGATAATTACTAGTCTCCTTCTAGAAACAGTTCCCTCATTTATCTGCTTATCCATATGCAACGATGACAAACTTAATGGACTCATATTTATTATTCTGATTCAAGAATTATTATTTCACTAAATACTAATTACTAAATAGTGAAATAATTTTCTTTACTGATTCAAATAGTGAAATAAAGTATTCTTCCATCGTTTAAACCCGTGAAGTCCCTTGGGCAAATTACCTTCGCCAGTCTCTGCTTAAGATTTGACTCTTGGACAGCAGCCAAGTCATCTTTGTCTTCCTTTGACTTTCTGTGCGTCTTTACATCAATCTCTCCTCTGGCACTTGCCTTCTCTTGCACTTCTCTTCTCTTTTGAGCAAGCCTTGCTCTTATATTTTTCCTCTCCTTTGCCTTCACCTTTTCTGCAGCCCGCTGAAGCTGTCGGAAGACTTCCTCTTGTTTTATCTTATCATAGCTATCCCACTCTAGCTCTTGCTGGTTTGTCCCTCCTTTCTTAGCTGCTTTTGCTATGCTTTCTGCCCATGAAAGAATGATTTTCTCTGCTCTTGCCTTTGCCACCTGCTTTGCCTTTGCCTTTTCTACCACCCACCGATGCTGTTGGAGGACCATTTCTTGTTTTATCTTATCGTAGCTATCCCATTCTAGCTCTAGCTGGTTGGCCTCACCTTTCTTAGCTGCTTCTGCTATGCTTTCTTGCCATGAACAGAAGAACCTTTCTCTTGACCATTTCAATTTTAAGCGCTCTTGCCAAATACTTCGAAGTGAAGAGCTTATTTTTGACTTGATATGATCGCTGTAAAAAGGTAGATAGTGTCCATGTTAATAAGTCTACTAGTCAAGGTTGAGGTCAAGAAAACTGAAGTGGTAAGACACCTATCAAGCATACATAGATCCACCAATGAGTCAAAGGTGGACCTCGATTTCAAGCTTAACTTTAAACCTAAGGTGAATCTAGCACAAAGGAAGGTCAATTCTACCAGCCACAAGAAGACTCGTTGAGTGATCACGATCACCGTAACTTACCAACGCTTAGAAAATCCTACAACGTTTTTTTTTTCTTTTCTTCTCTTTTTGATGAATGGAACACTTAAAAAGGAAAATATTTATCGCATAGAAAATGTCTTGGAAGCCCATATAAGAGGTACAATGCAGGACTCTCTAATATGTACTTCTCCTAAATTATTTTTCACATGAATGATAAGAAATCAATAAAAAAGGAATGTTAAATTCCATCACACACATACTTGGTTGTAAGTTTTAAGAATTTATCTATTTTGCACCCTGCACAACCATATCCTAACTTCAAAATGATGTCAATTATTTAGAGTTTTTTCATAAGTAAAAATAGAAAAAATATGTGATATGCCAGTGTGATAAGGGCCTGAAAAATCAAAGAGAAATTAGCGTGAAGTTCAGGCGAGTGATGTTAGCAAATTCAATCTCGCAAGGTTGTAAAAGGACAATTCGACTGGAACTGTAAGCTGTGCCAATCAAGAAGCTGCCCTTGCTTTTTTCACTAGCAATAAGCAGACTAATAGAAGATTGATAGGCAAAAAAAAAAAAACTTAATAAGAAAACAAAACTAAATTGGGAGAAGGAACTGAAACATTGAGGCTGGCGGAGGACACATAGTAGGAATACCGAGATTACCTGTGAGGACGTGGATGTTCAGACATCTTCTTCCTTACCTGAAATTGTTAAGGAAGAAAAGCAGAAAGAAGTGTCAGGAATAAAAAACAACCATCTATAAAAAAAAAAAAAAAAAGTTTTTGCAAGGTATGTACTATCTTTCAACGCATACATAATAAAGAATAAAGAAAGCAATAAAATGAGACAACAAGGATTTCCTTTCAATATATAATTGAAAAAGTTTGCTCTTTGCAATGAAATATACTGCAAAAGAAAAATAAACAAAATGAAGATCCAAAAATCTGCAGAAAAAATTCTATGGTTCTGCCTTTCAAAACGAAATATCAACTGCAAGCTAGACAACATCCTGTGGAAACAAAAAAGATCCTAAAGTTAACTGAATCTTACATGACTTCACCTTGGGGTCTCTCAAAGCTTCTATTGTTCTTTGCTTGATTCGCAGACAAGTCTCTACATTGTATAGTACATAAGGACTTCAGATCCGATGATAATTTCGCATATAAAGAAAAAGTTACAATCAGGGAGACTAAAATTTGATAGAGATGCATCCTAAATGCAGTTACCTGCACTATGCTTCTTGCCCTTGTTCCATGGCACTCTCCCCTTATTTGCTAACCCTATCTTTCTTCGTCTTTGCCTTTCCTTATCATCTTCAATACCTTCTACAGAGTCAATGTAACCAACAACCTGATCCTCATCCAAAATCAGGTTCTCAGAAACTTTTGACTGGTGACACTTGCTAGAACTAAATGCATCTCCCACACCGACACTGATTTGTAAGGTTGCAAAAGGATGACATCTTGGAAAAGAACGATTTAAGTCCAATGAGGAAGACATGTTCTTCACCACAGCTACATGATTATTCAAGTTCACTGCTTTTGCACTGCATTGCGCGCACCTGACCACATTACCAAACAGCGGCATTGAAAAATGATTGGGATGATGTAGAAAAGAAGATCCCCTGATAGAAAGCAAATGAGTGATTAGAAATAAATCTATCAAGCTAAAACCTTGAGAATCCAAGCTCAACCCATGAAAGTAAAGAAACTAAACCTCAAAGCTCATCAAATAGAACTTATATGTTAATTAGGCTCACTACTGATCAGAAAAACTATAAATTGGGCTCCCTGAACGAGGGTTTTTCCATTTCTGTTTGTTTCTTGGCAATGGAACAAAAGAACGTGAGAACAATTCAGAGAAGAAACGGGGGAAAAAAATCTTAACTTTAAAAAGAACAGACCGACTTCCAGAAATGGGTAAGGTAGTGGGAGACTTACAACTGATAATTTGGCATCTCATTTCGGAGAGGATGATACAGCCGCACCCACGAGCAAGGAATCATGGAGGAGTGCTTCGCCGTCTGGATACTTTGTCCTGGGTACCCACTTCACCCGCAAATGTGCATCGGTCTTACTTGAACGAAAAAAGGGGCCGTGCGCATTTGCGAATTAGGATTAAACGGACCATCCAGGCCACAAAAAACTTTGGCCCCTTTTTGCATTCGAATACTTTGAATTAAAACATTTTATTGAGGATTATAAAATAAAAGAAAACTAGGATAAACAAATTATAAAATTAAAAATTTACTTGAATATAATTTTTGTTTTAGAATTTTAAAAATAATAATATTTTTTATGTTTTATTTAAAAGTAAAAAAGTTGTACTTATTAGTTGATGATTAAATAAATAAATAAAATAACTTGAAAGCCTAGGTGCTTTATGTTTAAGTCGTCTTTGGAAAAGATAATTGTAATGATAAAGGTCCTTTTCTCTCTGGCCCGTGTTCTTCCTTTGCCGGACTTTAGTCATGCCGCTCGTTTTCGAGGGAGAGTTGCTCCTCTCTCCCTCACGCCCAATTCTATGTGACTTTTTCAGTTTATTTTTCGCTTCCTTATTTTTACGTTGTTCTAGTGTTTTGTCCACAGTTTAAGGACTTTCTCATCTGCTTTTTGTCGGACATCTATGACCACTACACGCCAGACCAATAAAACCTCCAACCGCCAACTATGGGTAAGGAGAAGAAAATCGTTGAGACGGGAGACGCGTCGATCTCACATGCCTAGGGAAGTGCACTTGAATCTCCTACACCGCCGCACCAAGAGGGCTCTCTTGCCACCACTCGTGGCATCTTTGCGGACAGTGACTTCGAGTCTTCCCGTCTTTCCTTCTAGTTTTCTTTCCAATACAGCACATACTCCTCACGTGTTGTTGTAATCGACGGTGGTCTTAATCCGGTGTATTGATTGTTCTTCTAATAGACGTGAGAATCATCTTTAAATAAACCGATTCAATAAAATGCAGCGCACCTTATCTCGCTGCAATTTTTTGTTACAATAAAATAGCCTGTTTATCAAACCATTTCAAAATTGTTTTAAGCGGCGTCTCTTCAATGAGATTGGTAGAAGTCATATTTGTAGCTGTAAATCCTTTTTTTTGATGTCTACTATATCTTTGTTATATTGTGATGATTATTGAAGACTTCCATTTCACCGAATCTTATATTCATTTAGTTTATTTATAATATGCTTGCTTTAAGAGAGGAAAAAAAAAGCAATTTTTGGAAAGTAAATATCTTAAGCCTTGTTTATTTTTAGAGATGAGATGAGATAAAAGTTAAAAAAAGAATAAATTATTATTGTAATATATTTTTTTAATATTAGTTTTATTTTATTATATTTTGTATGAAAATTTGAAAAAAATATAATGATAAATTTGAGAAGAATTTGAAATTTTTTTATTTTGTCTTCAAAAGCAAACTAAGCCTTACAGTACTTAAAAACAAATTTAACTGTAGTATTGCCAAACAGATTCTAAATATAAAATAAAATAAAATAAAATCGGCCAATAGATATGTTGAAAATTAAAAGGTTTTACAATTGATTCGGCTGTATTAGATCTTCTTTGATTTTAAAAGGAATTTGTTTAATATATTCGATAAATTAAATGATCTGTTTATAAATTTTGTTGTCGTAAAACCTTTTCATAAAATAAATATTTGTCAATTTTTAGAATTTAATTAAAATCTATCTCATAGTAGCATTCCATAGAAATATGTGAACGCCCTATCTTCATTAACTATTTTCTTGATAGTATTTTTCTTCATATAAAAGAAAAATATTGGGATCATAATATTTAATTTAATTTCACTCTTTTATTTATGTTGTGATAACAGTTATTATGTGATTTTCTTGGGCACCTAAATATTTAATATTAAATGCAGGCTGATTTGTTTGATTAAAAAATTATCCAATTTTAATGTTAAATATAGAGGGAAATGTTATTTCCAAACATCTCACTTTTAATTTTTTAAATGATATGTAGTTTTAATTAGATTTATAAATACGGTGTGAAGCCACCAACTTTAGAAATGCACCATTAGTTATGTAGTACCCCTCTTGAATTGTAACCTACTTTAAAAAAAAAAATGCTAAGGTAATTAGAATTAATTTATACCATGACGATTTCAACATTGGTTAACTGCTATTTTAACAAGTCATGCTTGAACAAATTCATGCCATTGGGAAAAAAATGAAAGTGATCTTACTTGGTATATTACGATATTTGACTTCAGATAAAATTAAATAAATAAAAGTATTATTAAAAGATATTAATTTTGCTTACATCTTATTAAAATTAATTCACTGATCCACACATTATGTTAAAAAATAAATAGATAAGATTAGAAGATTGATGGAAAATTCTATTTATTTTCTCACTTAAATTCACTACAAGAAAATTATATTTTTGTGACCCATCATTTGCAATAAAAAAACTATTTGTGACCCATTTTTGTTGAAAGTAGTTATTTCGTTTGAAATAACTAGTCGCAAATAAACAATTTTTTTATAATGAAATTAACACTGTCCATTCATTTTTTTTAATAGGATATATCCCATAAAATCTTAATAGTAGTCAAACTCGATGATTCATGCAATATCTTACACTTTCAACGATAATTGTTTTATTGCTGCTGTTATTTTAATAGTTGCTTAACGCGGTCACCTTTACATGAGTTTTTCAAATTCTTTAGTCTAATTATAAATTAAGATAAATTTTGCAGACGCATCAGGGTATATAAAACAAATGAACAAAGTCCATTGCCAAACCAACAAAAACTTTGATCAAAAAATAAAATCAATACGCGTACGTAGAGTGTTTTGGTTCTATGTGCGTGCGTACGTATTGCGTTGACTAGTTCTTGCTCATGAAGCAAATCCAAACTCTATTTATGAACCAATCCATGCTTATCATTTCAAAATTCAAAGCATCAACAATATTCAGTCTCGTCTCATTTCATCTTATCATGGATTACGACACACTTCCAACTAAAGATGATCATTCCGATCATCTGAAAATGTCTTCCGACTATCAGAATAGGCAGAAAAAGAGATCTGGGTTTTTTTCCAATAAGTCTTTCTGGCTTTGTTGCTCAAACGTGGGGGTCAGTGCTGGAGCTCACGAGGAGGAGAAGGAGGAGAAGCTTGACCTGAACCTTAACTATATGGACAAGAAGAATAAGAAGAAGAAGAAGAAGAAGGTGTTCTTGTGCTGCTCAAGCGTGGTGTTTGAGACCGAGGGGGAGAAAGAGAAAGTTCTTTCGTATTTGGAGAAAAATACTAAGAAATGTAGTCTGATGATGTGTTGCAGCAACCTTGAGGTGGGTCCAAAGACTGATCATGATCTTGGACATCAAACTTCGAAATAAAGTTACTTATTTTTCTTGCTTTCCCAAAGCAAGATTTGAAGATTGAAGTCGTGTATCTGGGGTATGCGTGTTTGAATTTGTAATGAAGTTGTCTTTTTGTTTGTTTGTTTGTTGGTTTGTTATTGTTGTTGTTGTTCTTCGTTTTATTGTTTAGTATTGGAATAAAGTTATGTACAAATGGTGAGTATGGGGTTCTGATCTGTGTTTTCTGATAATCGGAATAAAGTTGTGTACAAACATATTGGGAGCATCGAATCGATCTTTGAGGTGTATATAGATTTGAACACTTGGTTTATATATGTTTGGTCGGTAGGTTTCTGATTTGCAGTAAGCATAATCAATCCCCTTCTGGGTGATGAGAAGACAAGAAAAAGGGTAGGGTTGTTTGTTGGTCCATGGCATGATTATGAAATTGTTGCTCGAATTGCATGCCTTGTTCCAACAGGGCAGCTATGGAAGTTAGTACTGCAGTTATGAAAGATTTAAAAGTTGAATATTTAGATGTCAAACTCAATTTAAAATCAGATTGTACTGATCAAATTGATTTTAGTTCAATTTCAAGTTCCAAATGGAGTCTTAATTGAACATGCAAATCTAAAAATGAGAACCAAGTGAGGAACAATAAGTAAATGACATCAATATGACGGAAGATGAGATCAACTAGGAGTAATCTCAAAATGGAAGTGTTGACGGAAGAAGTAGGGGTGCAACCACATACTTCTCAGGCGGGTCTTGGTCTTATTGACCCGACACGTAATCAGTGGCAAAACCAGCTCTTTGTTTAGGGGTCAATTTTTCTATCACACATATTTATGTAAATAAAAAAATATTACAAAATAATAAGACATATATAAAATTAAATTTCGATAATATGCCAAATAACGTAAAAATACAACTTAATGTCTATTTCAGAGAATAATATTTATCAATTATTATTTTTATAAATATGAGATATTTAGAAATTATTTTCTTTGTAAAAGTTATAAAATGATTTTTTAAAATGTCATTTTTCATTTTAATATCTTATCTAGTTGATCAAATTTAATATAAAATCTATATATTCTAGTATCACATTAAGTATAGAATACTACAAATCGGACCTTAAATAAACTTTCCTTGCTCAATAAAATTTAGAGGATAAATCATCTCTACTATTTTTCATATAAATTATGATTAATCTTAAATGATTTTTTTGATATTTTCATTTTGGATTTTATAATAAGAAACTCAATAGTGTATAATATTAAATTAGGATAAATGTTAATAGTTTATTGTTTAATTTAATTTTAGAGTGGTCATATCCTAGAAAAAAATAATATATGAAAATTATACAAAATCTAAGGGTTATACGAAAAAAAAAATGAGAGAGACATTTTTATATGGGCAATGCTACATACAATCCAAAAAGTTGGACTCCTTTGCAGTCCAAGCAATAAACAAATAAAAAAATCTCTATTTTAGAATAAAATTGATTAAAATACCCTTATTTACAAATAAGAAACTTTAAAAATTTGAAAAATTCATTTCATTTAGTTATAAAAATGGAACGTTTCTATGTGGACTGCAATACAGTCCATCAAATATGGACTGCAAAAAGAATTATCTTTTTATATATATTGAAATCTTATAAAATTTTAGAAAGTATATGGGAATAAAGAAATTATAAATTTTTTTGGGGAGGCCAATTTCTATATATGAAATTATAAATAAAATTGAGTGTCTAAATTGAATTTTAAAAACAATTTGCGGGTCTAATTGAATTTTGAAAAAAAAATTGTTTTGGGGGTGGGGGGGTGGGTGGGGATCCGCTGTTGCACGTAATGGTTTTTGTTGTCAGCTCAATCCGACTAGGGTTGTAAAAAGACCGAACCGCACCGGCAGACCAGACCGGACCGGTTCTCCCAGACCGGACCGGTTCTCCCAGACCGGGACCGGATCTGACCGGTTGGGGTCCGGTCCGGTCCGGTCCAAAAAAGATATGGACCGAAAAATTCCCACCCCCCCACCCCCAAAATATTATAAGATATGGACCGAATCCCTACATGTTTTTTTTTTTATATAATATATGTATATATAAATAATAATATATAAATTTTAATATTAATATTAATATATATTAACATTTTAACATATTAATATATAATATATATTCTTATAATATTAACATATTATGATTTATAGTAGACTAGTAGTTGACTAGTTATAATATAAAAATATAAATTATAGTATATCTAGATAAAGTATTAGTAATAATTTATAAATAATAAGTATATTATTATTATTTAATATATTATTACTAATTTATCACTATTTACTAACATATAAATATATAATATACTAATGTAAATTGTAATAGTGTTATTATTTATTAGTTATAATTTATTAACATATACTAATGTAATAGTATTATTAGACTATTAGACTAACATGCTTAATATATAATATAGACTAGCATATTAATATATAATAATTAATATATACTCTTATAATATAAAAATATAAATAATAAGTATATTATTATTATTTAATATATTATTACTAATTTATCACTATTTACTAATATATAAATATATAATATACTAATATAAATTATAATAGTGTTATTATTTATTAGTTATAGTTTATTAACATATACTAATGTAATAGTGTTATTAGACTATTAGACTAACATACTTAATATATAATATAGACTAACATATTAATATATAATAATTAATATATACTCTTATAATATAAACATATAAATAATAAGTGTATTATTATTATTTAATATATTATTACTAATTTATCACTATTTACTAACATATAAATATATAATATACTAATGTAAATTGTAATAGTATTATTATTTATTAGTTATAGCTTATTAACATATACTAATGTAATAGTGTTATTAGACTATTAGACTAATAGTCTAACATACTTAATATATAATATAGACTAACATATTAATATATAATAATTAATATATACTCTTATAATATAAACATATAAAAATAAGTGTATTATTATTATTTAATATATTATTATTAATTTATCACTATTTACTAACATATAAATATATAATATACTAATGTAAATTGTAATAGTATTATTATTTATTAGTTATAGTTTATTAACATATACTAATGTAATAGTGTTATTAGACTATTAGACTGACAGTCTAACATACTTAATATATAATATAGACTAACATATTAATATATAATAATTAATATATACTCTTATAATATAAACATATAAATAATAAGTGTATTATTATTATTTAATATATTATTATTAATTTATCACTATTTACTAACATATAAATATATAATATACTAATGTAAATTGTAATAGTGTTATTATTTATTAGTTATAGTTTATTAACATATACTAATGTAATAGTGTTATTAGACTATTAGACTAACATACTTAATATATAATATAGACTAACATATTAATATATAATAATTAATATATACTCTTATAATATAAACATATAAATAATAAGTGTATTATTATTTAATATATTATTACTAATTTATCACTATTTACTAACATATAAATATATAATATACTAATGTAAATTGTAATAGTGTTATTATTTATTAGTTATAGTTTATTAACATATACTAATGTAATAGTTTTATTAGATTATTAGACTAACATACTTAATATATAATATAGACTAACATATTAATATATAATAATTAATATATACTCTTATAATATAAACATATAAATAATAAGTGTATTATTATTATTTAATATATTATTATTAATTTATCACTATTTACTAACATATAAATATATAATATACTAATGTAAATTGTAATAGTGTTATTATTTATTAGTTATAATTTATTAACATATACTAATGTAATAGTGTTATTAGACTATTAGACTAACATGCTTAATATATAATATAGACTAACATATTAATATATAATAATTAATATATACTCTTATAATATTAAAATATAAAAAATAAGTTTATTATTATTATTTAATATATTATTATTAATTTTACTATTTACTAACATATAAATATATAATATACTAATATAATAGTATTAAACTATTAGTTATAGTTTATTAACATATTTAATATATAATATATACTAACATACTAATATATAATAATTAATATATACTCTTATAATATTAATATATAAGTAATAAGTGTATTATTATTATTATTTAATATATTATTACTAATTTATCACTATTTATTATTATTTAATAAATTAATATAACTTATAGTACAGGATTATAAGTATTAATTTATTAAATCTATAGACTAAAATTTATAACTATATATTTTATTACCAATTTAAATATTTTTTTATTAATTTATGTGCCAACTGCCAAACGCCCAAAAATATAAAAAAAATTAAAAAATTTAATTGGCACCGTTTAGCTCCAAATAATGGGTTAAGTGCCTTGGCAAATTGAGTAAAATGGTGCCGTTTTACTCAAACTTTGAGTAAAACGGCGCCGTTTAGGTAAATAACTTAACCTAAACTTAAAACCCTAGCAGCCCGCATCTTCTTCTTCTTCATTTCTTCGATTCTTCTCATAGCCTCACCGCCTCCAGCCCTTCAGCCTCCAGGAAGTCGAACCCAGTGCCCCCATCCTGTCCGGTGTCTCATCCCTTGGCCGTCGCGAGTCCATCCCGTCCATCCCTTGGCCGTCGGGAGTCCATCTCGTAGGGTGTCCATCGCTAATCTCCTTCCGTCCGGTCGCAAATCGAAGCGCAGGTATTTGATTTTCCGAATCCATCTCTTGAACTCTTCCGTTGTTATTTGTTAACTTCTTACTTGTTAGCCCATCGCAAATCCATCTCTTCCGTTGTTCAGTAGATTCTCTACAAATAATAATAATTATTTGTGTAAGTTGTAACTGTGTTAGTGAGATTGCGCTTGGAAATTGGAATTCCATCGTATATATATTATATGTGGTTTCGGGTTCGTGTAGGCTGTACTCTGTAGCAATCCGGGAGATGCCATTCTTATGATCAAGCTTCTAATAATATTTTTGAATGTCGGGAATTGCTAGATGGTCTGTGGTTAATGTTTATGCAAGCGTTTGGGCTTGAGAGTTGACCGATTCTTCATTCTATAGAATTTTTTATTTTTTGGAATTTTTTGGATAGTTGACCCATTTTACAGAATTTTTAATTTCTTTTATTGACTGTTGTTGTTGGTTTATTTATTCTGTAGATGGAGGCTTCTACAAATGAGGTGCGGGAGCCTCAGTCAACACAATCGGAATCGGTCTAGGAAATGCCTCCACCCTTAAATCCAATCTCATCCGATGTAAGTATTCAATCTGGGTCACATAAAGGTAAACGTAGGTCATACGTATGGGAGCACTTTCAAATTGTAGAAGGTGGTGATCCCACCAAACTTAGGGCTGCATGTAATTATTGTGGAGCAACGTATGCATGTGATTCGAATAAAAACAGTACGAAGTGCCTGAAGTATCACCTTGAGAAACAATGTAAGAAATTTCCGAGTAGGAAGATCATGGGTTCGGGCCAAACGATTCTAGGGTTTAAAGTTGATGGAGGTTCAAGTAGTGGGGGACTTGTCAATGTTGCTTTTAGTGTTGAGGCTTGTCGACAAGCCTTGGCAAAGATGATTATTCTTGATGAGTTGTCCTTTAGATTTGTTGAAGGGGAGGGTTTCAAACAGTTTATGCTTGTGGTTTGTCCTAGATGGCTAGGAATTTCATCCCGTGTTACGATTGCCTCGGATTACTATAATGTGTTTAATGAGGAAAAAAAGAAGTTGAAAAATGCTCTTCAAGGGCAACGAATTTCCCTCACCACGGATACATGGACATCCGTGCAAAATCTCAACTATATGTGTCTCACAACACACTTTATTGATGATGATTGGAAGTTACACAAAAGGATTCTTTCATTTTCTTTGGTTGAAAACCACAAGGGTGAGACACTTGGTAAGCGTATAGTGTGTTGCTTGCATGATTGGGGGCGATCGAAAATTCTTGCAATCACTGTTGATAATGCAAGTTCTAATGATGGGGCTATTTCTTATATTAGAAAAAAACCAAGTTTAGGAGGGATACGATTTTGGAGCATGAATTTTTACATGTTCGATGTTGTTCCCACATTTTAAACTTAGTCGTTCGTGATGGGTTGAAAGACTTTGAAGAGTCTATTGCGAAGGTGAGGGAAGTTGTGAAGTTTGTTAAATCATCTCCTCAAAGGTTAAGCACATTTAAAAAATGTGTGGATGATGAAGAAATTCAATCCAAGGGATCTGTTTGCCTAGATGTACAGACTAGGTGGAACTCCACCTATATTATGTTAGAGAGGGTTTTAACATTTAGAAAGGCTTTTGATCGGTTGGAGGAAGAAGATCCGGGCTTCCTTGGTAGTATTGGAGATGAAGATGATGACGATGATGAAGATGATGTGGTGAATAGGAGAAAGTCAAAGAAGTTAGGGCTTCCCAATGCAACCGACTAGGAAAAGGTAAAGGTATTTGTGAAGTTTCTTCAATTGTTTCATGATGCAACTGTATGCTTCTCAGGCGGTGAATATATAATTTGCAATGTTTTTTTTCCGTGAGTTGGTGAAGATTCAAAGTGATATTAACAAGGTGTGTGAAGAAGAAAACCCCGTGGTGGGAGTAATGTCAAAAAATATGAAGAAAAAATTTGAAAAGTATTGGGAGAACTTGGATAATCAAAATATGTTGCTGTATGTTGGGCTTATTTTTGATCCTCGGTACAAAATGAGATATCTTGATTTTGCTTTGACTAAAATGTATAAAGATAATTCTACGAAGGCCATTGATTTGAGTTGGAAGGCAAAAAATGCATTTACCCGCTTGTATGAGGCATACATGGAAGATGATATAGTTACTTCTCATGAGCCCGCAAGTTCTCCAAGTAAAAATGTAAGTCCTTCAACTTCCAAGAGACTTAAAAGAATGGAATCGGATGATAAGGCCTATATGGAGGATGAATTTGAGCAACATTTACAGTCAAAAAATTCTTTGGAAAGCAAATTAGAGGTTGATAGATATCTAGCTGACAAATGTGAGGGTCGAGATGATAATTTCGACCTTCTAATTTGGTGGAAAACCAATTCAGTTAGATATCGCATACTTTCAAAGATTGCACACAACGTACTTGCAATACCAGTATCTACTGTGGCCTCTGAATCTACATTTAGCACAGCGGGTCGTGTAATTGACCCTTTTCGAAGTAGTTTAAGTCCAAGAATAGCTGAGGCTCTCATATGTACACAAAATTGGCTTCGATCTTCTTCGACTCCAATAAGTCTTAGGACTTTAATGGATGATGTGGAAGATTTTGAGAAGCAGCTGGAAGGTACAAGTAAGTAAATTTAATTCGCTTGTTAGCTTTTGTGATTTATTTTATTTTATTTTCTATGTTATGTTGTAAATTTTTTTAACTTATCTTTTAAATTTTTATGTCTAGAAATTGTTGGGGAGTGTGGTGATTCTATTTCTATGGAGGCATCAAATTCAACACCTACATGCCCAAAGTAATGATTGAAGGGTAAGTTAATGTGATTTCTAAATATTTTATTTTTACATGATTTCTTTCAAAATGAGTGTATATATATTATATAGTTTTGATCATATGAGTTTTATTACATGATTGTAGTTTAATTGTCAAATCTCTTTTAACTTAATTTAATTTAATTCACTCAATCTCTTTTCGCAGAATGATTGATTGTCGGTTGAGATTTGGAAGCATAAAAAAAGGGAGGGTCATCTAGATGCAAATTGCAATGCTGAGGCCTGAGAGATGTTTTAATTTGAATGATTTTGGAATGCCATTTTATTTTTGGATTATTTTAATTTCTTTTTTATTTTATTTGGACTCTTTAGTAAATTTGGAATCTATTGTGTAGACTCTTAAGGAGTCAGGACTCTTAATGACTGATTATTATTTTTCATTTATTTGGACTCTTAACTCATAAGGACTCTTAAGTCTCAAGTCTTAAGGGTTAATTTGTTTTTTATTTTATTTGGATTTTTAAGGACTAATTTTTTTCCTTTTTTTTATTAAGATTATTTTTCTTTTGCCATTTTTTTAAAAGTAAATTTTTTTAATATTTTTTTATTTAAATATGTGATGAATATGTAAACTGGACTGAAAATAATAAATTTAGGTGAAAAAAAAAATAATCATTTCAGAATTTTAGATTAAAATTTGCTTATCAAATTATATGAGAGTACCCCTGGACCAGACCGGACCGCCCCTGGACCGAATTGGACCAGACCGGAATGGACCGAATAGGAGTTCGGTCCGGTCCAGGGTGAGAGAATTCTTGGACCGAATGAAATCGGTCCATAAATTTCCCGGACCGGACCGGACCATTTACACCCCTAAATCCGACTCGATAGAGAAAATCTATCCAACCTCCGGTCTAATCCAACCCCCACCACACTCCTGACGTGGCAAACCGGCTTGTTTGCCCACATCACGGTAAACATATGTCTACCCTCACCCGACGAAAGATCTCCCACTTCTTCACCCATAAGTCGAGTAACGAGTTCTTCTTTCTCACCGGCAACCCCTTAACAGCAAGACTCCCCTTTTGGCCAGTCACCTCTCATTTTCGCCGTCACCCCCAACCATGCAACCCTCACCTTCACTTTCATCGTCACCCCTCGCCCGAGCACCTATGATTTTGGTTGTTGATGCGAAGTTTCACCGTCAAAACCCACCCGCACCACTTGGTTTATCCCTCACCCCAGCGAGATCCCAACCAGAAAAGCAACCCTCACCCGAGATCCCTCTCACGCCAGCACCCCTTACCCCCTTCTAGCTCTCACCCTGAAACCCTAGTCAAACTGATTCGAATTTGTGACCCAGCCCTTCAAATTATGGCTCACAGATTTAGCCCCCGACGAAAATCCAGCCCCATCTCTCTCACCCCTTTCATTCAGTTCTTCGAGCCCTTTCCCTCAGTGATTTGGTTTTCAATGTCACTGATTCCTCCGTTGTGTGGCCTTTCAATCTCTCTGTCTCTCATCGAGCCCTCTGGCTCTCTCGCCATGGTCTTTGTCTCCCTCAACAAGCTCTATAAGGATCCCTTGCTAACACAAATTTAGTTATTTTTTTTTTACATTTGGTTTCATTTTGTTGCACCTATACACTTACTTCGTGGTTTAATATTTTTGCTCTTACACCCATCTTATTCGAATGCCCAGCACATCAATCTTAGCAATGGCTCGAGTGGGTCTGTCAAATTTCCATCAATGGTTATTTAGATTTTGGGAAATTAGTTGTTAGCATTCTGGGTTAGACCTGTTCTGTTTCAAGTGGTGAAAGCAAAAAACTTGGCAGCTGAGTTTTAAAGTTCATATCTGATATTTGCTTTTCAATTTTATTTGCTTAATATGGTGCAGCGTTAGGATTTAGATCGACATTGACATTGCATTTGAAATTCTTGATTTTGAATAACTTTATGTTAAATTTAGTTATGCATGTGAAAGAAATACAAGATTTTAGGTGTTTACTGTGTTGATAAATCTTTCCTTTTCTTTATTTTTTTTTTTTAAAAAAATTCTTTTCTTTTGCAATTGATGTAGATTACGCGAATGCATTTATTTATCTCACTTTTTATGCAAAACTTAGTTTCTGCTTTAAATTACTACTATTTATTTTGTGCAGAGAACGTAGCTGATATTGTTCTTTTTTGGGTTTTTTATTTGTGTCTTCGATTATATGCTTGATTATAGGTTCTATTATGATCATAATCAATGTTTTGAATACCGTACCGGTGAGCGTACCGGTCAAGGCATTGGAACGAAATATTTCAGTACCGGTACCGTTTCGGAATAGTCTATACATAAAAAAAAAAATTATATATAAAAATATATATAAATTATATTTCAAAATAATAGTCAATATATGAATCAATTATATATATTAATATATATGTAAATAATCTAGTCTAAATTAGGATAAAAAAATAGGAAGAAATGAAAAAAAAAAAAAAATTCTCAAATCTGGTACCGGCCGGTACAGGCCGGTACACATGGCCGGTACGGCCGAAATACCGGCCGGTACAGGCCGGTACGGCCGAAATCTGGGCCGGTAAGAAACATATCCCATTTCTGTACCGGTCACTGCTCCGGTACGGTATGTACCGGCCGTACCGGCCGGTACGGTACGAAATTTAAAACATTGATCATAATTCAGGTTTCATTCGCTGCTTCTGTGTTATAAACTTATCCAATATAGGTTTCTGTCTGCAGGAATTGCCAACTATGAGGTGGCTCCTATATATGCAATCCGGTTGATGTGTCTCTATTAAAATACCCTGTTGATGTTATTAACTGTCTTTTGCTCTCATTTGGTTCATAGTGATGAAAGCTAAAGATGGAACACTTACTGTGGCTTTTGCTTTTACTGGCAGTATTCCAAAGTTATCTCGTGCTCGAAATGAAGATTTGAGAGTTAGTTGTATACACAGCCGATTGATACTTCTTGGTGGTGGAGTCAGGTGGTCTCTTGTAATACTTCTAAAGCCCAAAAATGTAATGGCATTTTGAGTCTGGTAGTTGTAATATTTTGTATATGATTATGTAATATGAGCTTTACTTGTAATATTTGCATTTGGATGACAGTCGTTTCTTTCTATTTTCTTGTTCGTGCTTACGTTCTTCTATGCCCATTCAAAATTGTCTATAGTGCCATATCCATTAAGATACGTCTGCAAGCTTAAACAAGAAGTACAAAAAAAAAGCATAAAAAAAGATACTTATCACATTCCTGACCTTTAGGATACTGCTGATATTTGTTCATAAGCTTATTATATATGGACTACTACAAAGGAATTATCAGAGTTAAGGATAATTCTTCGAGTATAGATATCATGCTTAACAAAACATAAGCCAAGTTTTTAAATGCATCCAAGCATTCAGTATTTCGAAAATTATCTTTGCACATCTTCCTTAAAGGCTGGGTCAAGGTGTATTGCGTAGCTCTTGCCACAAGCTCATTTATACCACCAACAAAACCACTATCAAATAATCATAACCATAACATGTAAAATCAGTAGCAACATAACAACATAACCACCATCAATTTCTCATAACCATAACCTGTAAAACAAAATCACTAGCAACATAACCACCATCAATTTCTCATAACCATCAAATAAATTGTGAATCACTAGCAAAATAACAAGCATCAATTCTTCAACTAAAAAAGACATTAACTACAACTATAACCATAATATGATATTTAGTGAAAAAAAAATTAACACCCTTTAGGGCTCCATAATTTACATCTTACACATTTACACCCTCAGGGCTCCATAATTTGATCATTTACATATTATACATTTACAAGTCCACCATAATTTCGTAATGTATAAGACCGACCATTTGGCTCTAGTAAGTCAAGACAAAAATAATTTCCATACCCACCAAAATAATTTCCCTGCCCCATTTACAAGAATAATTTCCATACCCTATTTACAAAAATAATTTTCATACCCCATTCAACTATTTACAAATACCCCTTCTAGACTTCATCTAAACCAATTGTTGCTCAAAATCGACCGCTGATTTGCACTAAGTCCAATGGGGCATGCACGGAATTTCCTGGAGATATTCATAATTGAAAATTAAAATAAAGATCAAAATTTGAAAATTCAAGAAAGATTTATAAAGATGAAAAATAAACTCATACCTCATTATTGTCCAGTAGCACTGGCTGTGTTAGAGTACTACATTGGGTTGGGATAACAAGCTTGTAAAGATAACCACTAACTTGTGATTTGGGGGGATCAGCATGTTGTGATTTTTCGTCAAAGATTTTCCTGGAAGTCTAAATTGAGAAATAAAAAATATGTTAGAAAGTAATATGCATGCAATCCAATATTCCAATATTTACACAAGTACTTGAATGATTATATAATACATGTTTCTTCTTTCTCTTCGTTGTAGCCTTCTCCACTAACGGTACCTTTGTTCGAGTTGCCGGCCTCCCTTTCCTTCGAGCTACGTGAGGGCTTAAAATTTTCTTACTCTTGTCTGCGACTATGTTCTCTTTCACCTTAGTTGAACCAGACGCAACTTGTAATACTGCAAACTTGTGCTCAAAGTCATCCAAATGGTGTAAGAATGCATTCACATGGTCATCACTTGGGGATACACGTGTCGCCCATCTCAGACTTCTTTTAACCACAAGGTCATACCGCCGCACATCCGCATTGATCCTAATGTCATCACAACTACTCTTAACCAATGTGTGTCTCCTCTTTAAGTCTTTTCTCCATCGATCCAATACATATTTTTCTGGTAGCTCATGAATGTACTTCATCTGACAGACTTTAATGCATGCCTACAAACAATCCCCCTCATCTCAAACAGGGCACATGTGCATTTAATTTCGCAGTCCTCTTTATTATAGTAAATCGAGTACTTAACAATTTTTACATGTTCATCGGAGGTTGGAATTTCTTCGAAAACATCAAAAGTGGAAATGCAACCTTGTGTGTTGACGAGTGCAGGGTTACACAGAAGCATCCCCCAAACCTCTCGTTGGACCTCTTTAAACTTTGCATTTGTGTACAGTGATTGAAACTGTTTCTCAATTTTGAATCCAGATACACATGGTATCGTTTGGTTGCAAGAATGGAAATCAGCCGTCGTCTCCATCTCCACCTTCTTTCTTAGAGCATTGTCAAATTGATCAACAAATTCCTTTAGTCTCGTGCCAGAATTCATAAACTCGTAAAAGAATGCGTTCATGCTCTCAGACCGCTGTGTAGTACTCATACCAGCCCAAAATACATCCTTTAAGTAAACTGGTACCCAAAATGACCTCTCATCGTACAACCCCTTCAACCATGCATTATCAATAAGGTTATACTTATGAAGTAATTGTCCCCACTTTTGCTCAAATTCTTTGCAACTTTGTGTATCATAGAGTGCACTCTGAATAGCAGTTTTCAACCCTGCGTCGTATGCCGGGTGGGATCCCAATTTCTCAGGCAATTTTCGCATTATATGCCAGAGACAATATCTATAACAACAATTCGGGAATGCAATGGCAATAGCATTTTTCATTGTCCGGTCTTGGTCAGTTATGATTGCTTTTGGCGCCCGTCCATTCATGCACTCTAACCATGTTTCAAACAACCAAACAAAAGTATTTGTATCCTTAATTGAAATCAAACCCTCCCCTAATAGTATGGATTGTCCATGATGGTTGACACCAACGAACGGGGCAAACGGCATCCCATACCTATTTGTTAGGTAAGTCGTATCAAACGTGATAACATCTCCAAAATACTCGTATGCCGTTTGACTTTGTGCATCATCCCATAACACATTCCTAACTCTGCACTCGTCATCCACATCTATGACAGACACAAAGCCATCATTCATCACCCTCATTCTCTTAAAATAGTCATTCAGTGCTTCACCACCTCCTTCACTTAGCCTCAACTGTCTAGTTTTCGCAATAAAATTTCGGCAGTCTTTCTCTTGGAATTCTAAATTCTCAAACCCCTTCGCATTAGTCACAAGTGCTTGGAAATTTTTATGTGGGTTAATACCCGCTCTATCATTTAAGTCGAGCATCCTCTGACTGTATTCATCTATACATTTGTGAGATCTTAAAAATTTAGATTTTTGTGGGCTCACAGTACTATGATTGTGTACAAGATTAGCAGTGGTCAAAACCCACACCCCATTCATGAAGTGAGCATTTATTTTTGCCTTGCAATCTGTTTTAATTGTCGGTCTTGGCTTTGATAAATTTTTATGGCTAGGGTAGTACCTGCCACCACGTGCACATCCCAATCGTTACATACTTTGCACTCCCATCGTCATCTCTCTTCGTCCTTTTTGTGATAACACCAAAGCCCTCTTGCTTGGCATATCGTTTGTAATAGGCTAAAACCTCTTTATTAGTTATAAACATCATACCAGATTTTGGAGGCTCAACCCTTTCATCATTATCTGATACTCCATTTGTATCCTCTACATCTGACTCTATGTTAACATCAGATAAAGTTTCTGAAAAATAAAAAGGTTCAGGTTAGCATTTTTATTGTATACAATTAAAATTAACTTATTGGTTGTGACATACCTTCAACATTCTTTTCACTCTCAACACTAATTGGCATAGTTGATGAATGACTTAGGCACTGTGGGTAAGGCATTTTTGGTCCGCATGGTGGCATCACCTAATGTTACAAATACCCATGGTGTTAGAACAAATCGAATAAATGCATGTCATGTACAAGAAAACATTTCTTTAAAAAAATACTACCTTCATCATATCTTCAACTGGTTTGAAATCCTCCAGATTACTCGACGGAAGGTAAGACATAGATGGTCTGCATGATGACATCGCCAAATGCTGCAAATACCCATTGTGTTAGAAATACTCCATTATTAAAATCGGATTCTGTAAATACCAATTGTGTTAGAAATACTCCACTATAAAGATTGCAGCACAAAACTAAAAAAAGAAATAATAATGAAAAAACATGTATACCTGGCTACCCCAAGCGTACAGATATGGATTTAGTGGATCATAGTATCCCTATACCAAAGTGTAAAAAATGCATAAATATAATGTTGCAATATAAAACATTAACAACGTTTTCAATTGACGAAGTGTATCATACTTGATTCGGTAAAATCAATGTCAAAGGCATAGGTGACCTTTCATCTTCCTTCTCGCTCATCACACTATGTAACCTAAGAGTACAAATGTTATTTTTCTTTAGTCTTTAGAAGTTAATTCATAATTGTTAGTATCTCACTAATTCTCAAGATAGTCGACTTTTTTTTAAATAAATTTTGATTTGGTTAAAAAAGTAAAATTTAATCAACAACTATTACTAATAATTTGACTGACATATTATCATTTAGAAGTTAACTAGAATTAAAACCATACCAATTGACTTAATAATATGTCTTGAATTAATTAATGCTCTGACATGTAGCCCTATAGTGACATTTCTTTCATATATAGACTTAAGTTACAAAAATACACGAGAAGATATAACTATCATGATTAAGAACAAGGTGGGACTCAATAACAAGTTCCTCCATCTTGGTAGTATTATAATTTTTTCAAAACACATCTAAATCACCCCAATCAAACCCCACAAAACAGAACAAAAAGTCTCAAAAAAGCTCTCACAAAACAGAACACATCACCCCCACAAAACTCCATAAAACAGAAAACATCACCCCACAAACATATAATGAACACAAATTATAGATCAAACCAAAACCCCACAAAATTTGGAAAAAATCTACAAGAACCAAAAATCCCACAACACACCATCACAAATAACAAAAATAAAAAATAAAAAACACACACAGACTCATATATCCATTAAACACAAAAACACACAACATGCTAGAAATGGAGAGATAAAATCAAAAGAAAAAAAAATAAAAATGCTTTCTTTAATTTCTAGGTAGGACAACGTTGAACCAATTGGGAGTAGGGGATGCAGGACGTACAACCTGGGGCTGGGGTTGGGGCTGGGAGACGACGACGCGGGACAAGAAACGTGGGGAGGGGTTTGTTTTGTAAGGAGCTATTTTTTGGATTTGAATTTGATTTGAATGATCTAATTTTAAGTAATTAATATTTAAAAAAAATAAAAGCCACGTGGGTGTGTGGAGGTTGAGTAACAGTAGGGGGTTGTATAGAATAACTCGACTCGATATACCTCAAGCATCAACGTGAATTCAAAAAGAGAATCAATGTAAACTCAGCTTGACAGCTAAAGATGAAGATAGAGAAAGAGAAAGGGAGAGAGAGATGAACAATTTCGTGAATCCAAACAAGGAATTGTCCAATGAAAGAAGAGAGGATGCGAAAAAATATAAGAAAAGAAAAGAAGGAAATGTGAGAGTTGAAGTAAAGGAGACGCTGGAAATATGAGAGAAAATAAGTATAAAATAAGAGAAATTTTATTTGCAATCCCTACTCAAGATTATATGTGCATGTCTTTTATCAAATGAGGAAAAAATACTAATTTGATAAGAATATTTGATGAGTGTGTGAAAATGCATTCTAAATATCTTAATATTTGATTAAATTGTAAAAAATGAAAATAAAAATGATTGGATTTCACTTATTTTATTTTATTAGATTTCTATTTACATTGAGATATCTTTAAGTATTATTTGTCTTATTTTATTTTATTTCATTTTATTTATTCTATGTTTTTATGTATTTATTTTTATCTTTATTTTTATTTTTATTTCTGATAGATGAATAATGGGACTTATGGTTCAGACGCATAGAGATATCTAACTACTATAATATAAGCGTCTACGCTGATAAACAGTAATAAATAGTAATTTCAGCGTTTTTCACTCCCAATCTTACCCCTAACCGCATGCTACTTCATTTGTTTCACTTGTTATTTTCCTAAAGGACTTTCATGAGCTCGGGCAAGAGGAGACCGTGAGCGGGCTAAAGTGCGAGGGACTGTGGGAGAAGGAGGGGGTTCAGCTGGGCCATGGTTGAGCGTGGAAAGGTTACCGGTGAGTGGAGGAAATGATGGTGGTGACTGGAGGTTGTGGCTGGCGGTGTACGGCGGGCTACGGGTTGAAAGGGATCCAGATACCCATTTTCGGGTTTCTGAGTTGGGGGCTCTGTGGATGCTCGGTCGTGGCTGGATCTGGTGGCTAGGGGTCGTCGGTGAAGGGAGGTGGTCCAAGGAAGTGGCCGACGTAAGGTGGTGGCTCGCGGTGGCCAGCGCTTGGCTCAATCCACATTGAAGGCCATACAGGACACCCATTTCGGGTAGCCTGCATGTGGCTGACGAAGAGGCTGCCAACGGTGGCTGGGGTTGCTCGCCGGCGGGGGGAAGCTAGTGCGGTGGTCGACGGAATCGGCATCTAGGAGGTATGGCATCGGAACCGGCATCACGAGCTTGGGGTTTTTGGGGTCAATCCTCTTTTTTTTTTCTCCCTTCCTCCCGCGTTCTTTCTTCGATAGAGATGTCGATTGCTGTGGTTTATTGATGTTTTGATTTTTGGAGATATCAATTGCTACAATTTGTTTATATTCTTTTTTGTAATTGGTATGTGGTACTACAATTTGTTTAAATTCTTTTTTGGTGTTGTAGATCATAAAAGGTTATATTATAACTATATGATTAAATTATTTAACACTTAGTGATGTGCAGAGGTCTGGATGGGAAGCGTCGAGGACGAAGAAAAATTCCTTTCGTGTAGTGTATTACACAATTGTTCTTTTTTGTTTTTTTTTGGATTGCTGCTGCTCTGTGTTACTATTATTATATATATATATATATTTTCTGAGTTTTCTTTGTTACTGAGTTGTGATGTTTCTATGTTTTAGAGATTTGATGATGATTGGGTCTGTCATTGATGCCGTCGTGTGGCATGTCGAAGAAGTATGAAGGACTGCTTTTGACACATAGAGTCTTGAGGATGACTTGGGTTTTGGGGAGCATAGGTATGTTCAGTTGCTTGTCTCTTGCATGTCTTACAAAGATTAAAAAGGATTCTTCTTTGGGTAGAATCAGAATGATGTTGAAAGAAAAAGAATAGAATTTACAACTATCATTGAAAACAACAATTTAAGTTTGATGGTATATTGGTATATGTAATACATTTGCAAAAAATTATGACGGTCATATATTTGGTTTTTATAAATTGGCTAATGTTATAATTGAGCTTTTACTTTTCAGTCTTTGTTTTTCTCATTTTTACAAAATTTTAGGCTAATAACTAAAAATGTTAGAAATTAACTCAGTGTTTGATTATAACAACATAATTATAGATTAAAGCTCTGTTTGGTTACTGGGGAAATCTTATGCAAGAAATAATTTTGCGTCTTCTATAATTTTTTTCGCAATAAAACATGTGATAGATGTATAAATTTCGTGCTTCAATTATGATTTTCCTTTTTGTACAATATTGGAGTCATTTTTGTTTAATTATTTCATAAACTTTAAGTGTGCCTTCTCTTGTAGATTTTGAAGAATGGAGGAAACAAAATGGGCACTTGTGAGCATATTCCTTCAATATTCTCTTGTACTTGAATTTATGGGAATTCCATTTGCTGAATTCATCATAAATCACACTATGGAAGGCAGGCCATACTTGGGAATCCCAATAAAAAGCTTTTTTCTGGGAAAAAAAAAGAAGAAGAAATAATTCACATGTCTTTGAAAAAAGTGATATTATGAATTTTTCCATCTGTCATTTTGTCATATCTGAATTACTAATAATTAGTAATTATTTCAAGGACTTTAGCATATTCATTATTGTAAACTATGTGAATTTTGAACATGTATTTAGATAATTGGTTGGTATTTGATATGAATATGTGGTGCCTTTGTATTGGTTGGTATTTCATTATAGAAGCTAATGGCATGGTATCATATTTGGTGCCTTCGTGACTTGTATGTTTCAGGAAGTTCAGAAGTGAATCATCTATTACTAATTTCTTATGCAAAAATGATCAGGAAGCAATTGAAGGAAAATGCAATATTGTTTACCGTGCCTTTGATGTTGGGCAGTGCAAAATCTTGGATAAGATAGAGGAGAAAGTTGATGGCCGGGTTGAAGTTAATATTAGCTTTTATAATTTGTTTATTTGTTTGCTTGCTCTTTTTTGTTTTTGTTTTAGTTTGTTGACTGGAATCCTAAGGTTTCAAAATAGTGGGTTTTTTTTTTTTTTAATCCTAATGGTTGATGGTCTTCATATATGTTCTTTGGTTGTTGAATGTTGCAATGATATATATCTTTATTAAAGTAGACATTTAGAGCCCTATGCTGCTTTGAAGCCTGATCTAGACAATGAACGAGTAAGTGGTAATGCTGTGTAGTAAAGGATGATGAAAGGAAGTTGGGAATTTAAATTCCTAATTTGGAGAATTATGAATTAAAGCTATGATAGAAACCCACGCACAAAACCCACCCCTTCTCTCTCCCCAATACCTTCTCTCTCCTCTATTTCTCCATTCTTCCAACGCATTGACGAAGGTAAGAATTACATGTCATATGGTTTTTGCATTCAATTTTTTTTCCATTTATGAATTCTTTCTCAGTTATAATTAGTGTATTGATCACTTGCCTTCGAGCATTAATCATAATATTTTTTGTATAATTCTCGAATTTATTTATATTCACTCCACTTCTTACTAAAAACAAGCCATCAGTCTGGGTTTTCTTAATGTTTTTGTTTTTGCAATTTTTGAATTATATGGTTTGGTGCTCTCTGTCTATGGTAATATATGCTATCTCTTTTATTTATTTTTTGGGAATACTTTTTATTTCAAAGATGGAAGTTATTTTATATGGTTTCAATATGTCACCTATCAAAAAAAAAATTATGGTTTCAATATGTTTTGTTTAGAATTATGCCTTCAATTTATTGAGTAAGTGTTATCATTCTTTCTGTGTTGATAGGATTTTTTGGGGGTTTTATTCGTCCCGCTGCTGCTGAGTTAGGACTGAATAGATTTTTTTAAGTGCACATATTGAACCATTGAAGTTATAAATTAGGTGAGGGGGCATACGTGCATAATATTACAATCATATATAAAAAATGTCAAAAAAAAAATAGTGATTCTTAGTGTTTTTATCTAATTTTATTCAACAACTTAATAAATTTTCTTCTAACAAACATTTTATTTCTATATTAATAACACAAAAATTAAAAATTTAATCTATGCAGGATGATTTGCCTTATTTGCAAAAGATGGAAGATAAAACTTCTAAAAAATGATGGACCATGCAGTTTACTAAATATATGCAACTAAGGAAGCAACATAACAAAAATTTCAATGTCATTTTAATCCATATTGCAAATAAGATCGCATAACTCTACAATGTATGTATCGCTTTAACTATACAATGTGTATTTTGAATGCCTGAAAACAATTGCATCATACTTCTATTTTTTAGGATGCAAGATTATCTTACAATATATTTTGAACTAACTTCCAGTAATATGTTAATTTTGGTTGCAAACGTGAATATTTTGTGCACCATTTTGCATTGTTAAGATCATTTCAAGATTAATGATGCAAGACAAGATAACTTCTTATGAATATTTAATTATTAAACGAGACGTTTATTTATTTTAGAATTTCCTGTTTTCTTTACTTAGAATAGACTATTCTTACTATATAACATTTTTAAATGCAAATGATAGAATTTACATTTTGTTAACATATGATGATTTATGTCCTCCTTTACATTATATAAGTAGACATACTTTTCTCCACCCTAATATGATATTCTTCTTCTCCTATAAATTATATAAATAGACAATTTTTTTATTGTCTAACATATAATATTTTTTCACATAATTTTTTCTTGCAACTAGGCAAACGTGCATATATATATATATATATATATAACTCATGTTGTCTCAATCATTGTACATTAGAACTCATGTTGTTGTCTCAGTCAGTGCTTACATTGTACATCATAAGACTCTTAGTAGTTTGACCACGGTTTCTGAAGAGTAATTACCAATTCTGCATGCCTTCTACCATGCATTTCTACATAATTTTGAAATTTATTCCTCAAAATATATGGTCTATATATAATTCTGAGTGCAGGTACATATAAGTCTCAAAAATAAACTCTTCAAAATGAGGCTTGCTTTATATATCGTGCCTTGGCACATAGCTATATACACATACATACCAACGTGCATCGCACGTTGCAACCAAAACTAGTATACATATATATATATATATATGTGGATATACATATGGAAACGTGCTGGGAAGAGCTGGAACCAGAGACGTGGCCGTTGGGACGTGCAAAGCGAACGGAAATAAAAATGAAAAGCAGACGGATACGGAAAAGGAAATAAAAAGGAAGAGAAAGCGAACGAAGCGGAAGAAAGAAACGGAATGAAAGGTGATATAAATGAACGAGATTTGGGCGACAAACACGTACACGAACGGCGAAAATTCTTGGAGGATGTCATCCGCTGTTTCAGTGATTTTTTTTTTTGGAGATTTTTGTTGTTTATCATGTGTATGAATAACTAAATTTTCATGTAAGATTAGAGATAAATTTATACACTAGATGATATTTTTAATTTATTTTTAATTCATGTATTTGATTTTTAATTTATTAAAATTCATTATTTTATCATTCTCAAAATATTATTAGTGTTTTCTTTTTCAAACAATCATAGAGTTTACTCTGTTTATAGATTCAGTCATGCATTTTCTATTGAATGATTAGATTTGTGATTGTGTTTGGATCTATTAATTATTTATATTGATTTAAATCTCTGCTGCAATATTGCTTCCTGGATATATTGTCGTCGTTAGATTTTTTCAATGTGAATATCAATTTGTATGATTTAAAAGTGATGAGTGATTTTTCAAGGGGTTACATTTGATTTAATTTTTGGTTTATAATTCTATATCTTCCGATTGAGAATTACGGAATTGAATTCTCAATTGAGTTATCAATAAATTAAGAATAATTAAAATACCGGGTATGTGCAAGGGATTCTCGACACTCTACTGTTCGTCAACTTTGATTACTTTTTTTGCTAATTCTTTGGTTTAATTTTAATTTGCATTCGAAATCAATTTTTCTTCTCTCATTAATTATTTAATATTTTTTTAGTTTCTTTACTATTTTACTATTTTTTAATATGTCTCTCTGTAGAATCAACACTCCAAAACTGAACTACAATTATCGCGTTATTTTTTGGGCGTTATCAAATTTTGGCGCCGTTGCCGGGAAGAATGTAGAAGAATTGTTAGATAGTTTTTTTTTTCACTAGTTTGTAAAAGCGGTAATTTTGTTATCTCTTTTTACTTGCTGCATTATTGTTTGTTTTTATTTTTCTCTTTCATAGTTTTTTTTTTAATTTTGCATTTTTTAATTTTTATTTTCCATGCATAATAGGTATAGAGACACATTAGGACGATTTGCTTGTAGGCCTGTGATAGAGTTAAATTAAGTGTTTAATTTTTCTAATTTTTTGTTTGATACTTCTTCTGTTTCTGAAAACATGAATGAATACGATGATCAATCCACTAGGAATCTTTAAGATTACCTTTACCCTATACGCACAGTCACACCATCATGCATAATGTTTCCACCCAATACGCGTCAACTTGATGTTAAAATGGGAGTAATACAGTTACTCTCCACTTTTCATAGGTTGGAAAATAAAAATCTTTATGTCCATATTAGGGAGTTTGAGGAGGTAGTTGCGACTTTTCATAGTCAAAATGCAACTGATGACATCGTGAGACTTAAGTTCTTTCCTTTCTCTTTGAAGGATAGAGCTAAGATTTGGCTATACTCGCTGAGACCACAATCTATCCGGTCGTGTAATGAGATGACTCAAGTTTTTTTTTAATAAATAATTTTCCAACACAAGACCAACGCTTTAAAAAGATAGATCTCTACCTTTGCACAAAAGGACAGTAAGACTTTGTATATGTCTTGGGAGAGATATAAGGAGTTATTGAGTATGTGCATTCACCATGGGTATGAGAGTTAGCATAGTGAGTTACTTCTATGAGGAACTTACACCTAGAAAATGCCTATTTGTAGAGATGATGTGTAATGGTGAGTTCTTACAGAAAAATCCTAATGAGGCCATAGAGTACCTCAATGAGCTTGCTGAAAAAGCTCACACTTGGACTGGACCTAGTGCTACTGAGAGTACAAATAGGTCATGACCTGCAGGAAACCAAAATGGTGGTGGAATTCACCATCTTAGGGGGAAAGATAACTTGAAGGTTAAGGTTGAAGTACTTACTAGGGAGTTAGAGTTGCTAAAGGCCACAGACTTAAAGCTAACACATTTGACCAATCATGCAGAATTTTTTGGACCATGTTTTGTGTGTGGCGGGGTAGATCACCTCGCCCAAGAATGTCCCACATTTGCTGAGATGAGAGGGTTGTATCAAGAGCAATGTAATGCCTTAGGTATGTACCAAATACCTTTTGTACCATTATCTGAGATCTATAATCCGGGGTGGCGTAATCACCCCAATTTTAGCTGGAAGTTTGAAAACCAGCCACTTACACTACCTGCACCACCTGCACAACCCACTAGACCATATCATGCACCTACATCTTCTAGGAGTCATTTAGAAGACATTTTGCATGCTTTTATTGAGGTACATGGCAAAACTAACCAAAAATTTGAATATTTGATTATGCAGATTGTGGAAGAAAATAAGGAGATAAAGAGTCAAGTGACCAAACTGATGAGCTCCTTGAGTATGACTGAGCGAGGTAAGTTTCATTCTCAAGCTCAGCCCGCACCCCATGGTCAGCACATGGCGCAAGAGAACCTAAAAGAAGTGAACTCAATTGTGACCCGTAGTGGTAAGTCGTCACACATCCCAACAATGGACAAATAAGAGGATGCGGAGAATGATCAAGATAATAGTGGTGTCGAGTTACCTAAGGAACCAGAGGTGACAAAGAGTCCTGTAGAGGTACCATTCCCTCAACCTTTAAAATCAAAAAAGCTGACTTTGGATCCTAACAATGAAATCTTTGAGAACATTAGGCAGGTAAAAATCAATCTTCCTCTTTTACATGTAATTAAACAAGTGCCTACTTATGCAAAAGTTCTCAAAGATTTGTGTACAGTTAAGAGGAAGCATCATGTGAAGTAGACATTATTATTGACAGAGCAAGTTAGTACTCTGATTGAGAAGCGGATTCTTCCCAAGTACAAAGATCTTGGATGCCCAACCATCGCATGTAGTATTGGAAATCAAGAATTTGGGCAAGTTTTACTACATTTGGGAGCCAGTGTGAATTTAATGTTTTATTCTATTTATTTGCAGTTGGGGTTGGGAGAAATCAAGCCAACTTTTGTGGTGTTGCAACTAGCTGACCGTTCAGTCAGAGCACTACGGGGTGTAGTAGGGGATGTTTTGATTCAAATCGATAAATTTTATTGTCCTATTGATTTCTTAATCCTAGACACTACCTCTGTTGTTGATTCTACCTCTAAAATTCCTTTAATTTTAGGTAGACATTTCCTGGCTACTGCTAATGCTTTGATTAATTGCAGGAATGAGCTTATGAAGTTATCTTTTGGAAACATGACTCTCGAGGTGAACATCTTCCATATTGCAAAACAACTAGAAGTGGAAGACATTCCACCTTGACCAGACCATGCAACAATTTTTTTTTTATTTGTTTTATTTTATTTTGTTTGCGTTTATTTTTTTTTCTATTTTTTTAATTGTTTTAGGTCATTTTCTTTTTGTTTGCTATTATTTTCTTTGTTTTTGTTTGCAGGTTAGTGTCAATTTGTCATTTCAGTTTGCCATTTCTAGTGCTTAGCAAGTCATCCCATGTCCTACATCAGGTGTCTTCTACCCTTTTCAGTTACTCCCCATTCGATTTTGATTGTTAAAAATATTGAGGATAATGTTTCATTTAAGTTGGAGGGTGGGAATGCAAATTCTGTATTTAAAATGTTTGTTGGAATTCTGTGGCATATTTCCATGTGCCAAATTTTAAAAAAAAATTGCATTGTACAAGCACCATTTCACATGTGTACTCATGCTCATTCATGTCCATCTTAGTGAATTCATCAAACCCATCTTGATCATTTTGCTGAGGCATTCACAAAACTTTTAATGCACTTATCTAAACTTTATAGTAAGAGGGTGGTTTGACACATGTAGCTAGAGAACTCTTTTGCTTAAGTATTCTTATGAATTTTTGGAGAGGTTGAGAGCCTACAAATGTAGAAAATTGTGATAAGCGTTTATTGATCTGTTGAATTGGACACTTCTTTTGAGAATATCATTACATGGTTTGTAGTAAGATAGTGGATATACTTGGAATATGACGAAGGTCAACTTAGGATTAACGTTTGAACCTTTCAAGCTAACATTTTTCATCATAGATCCTTAATAGCCAATTTTAAGCCAACAAATACATATAGAATTTTTCTTTTTATATGCTAACATCATCCATACCTCTCCACATTGGAGTATAGCCTATACACTGATTTTCCTACCCTTATTGCTTTCGAGTGTGTATTAGGTGTGAAATTTGCATATTTTCTTTTGTAAAAAAGAATAGAGAGCGAAAAAAAAAGAAAAAAAAAAAGGAGAAGAGTACAAGTGCAAAGTATTCAATTGAGTGAGTTTCAAAGTCAAAAAAAAAAGTTGAAAAATAAGGAAAAGTATTATTCGATAATTTGAAAAGTTGAATAGTACATCAAGTGAGAAGTATGGTTGCTATAATCTTTAATAAAATTTCCTTGGTGTATACTTGGAAGCTTTTGAATTCTTTTTATCCTTTTCTTCGTTTAGCCCTTAACTCGAGCCACGTTACAACCTTTTTGTGTTGATCGTTCTGATCCTAAGTAAGCCTATGGAAGGAGTGGTGAAATTTTCATTTGTTAGTGTTTCTATCATAAGATCATGCTTGCTTGTTGCTTATACATAATTGTCTAATTCCCTATGAGAGTTTATGTACACTCCTTGTCAATTTTATAGAGAAAACCCCTACACGAAATACTATTTACTCGTGAGATATGAAGTTGAACATTTTGCTTGAGATGCTCTTGATGTTGCACGTGTCACGGTTTATGGTTAGACGGATATAGTTTAGATCACATACACACTCTGGAAATTGCTATATGTAGATTAATTGTGATTGGATTATTAGATTTTTAGGATTGCTCTGATATGTGACTAGAAAGTGTGACTTGGTGACCTCTGTATGTGATCTTTTTTGGTCTCTTTCATCATTTTTACATAGAAAATACTGGGGACTAGCAATGAGTAAGTTGGAGGGTGTGATAAGTGCGTGAAAGTGCACTTTAAATATCATAATATTTGATTAAATTGTAAAGAATGAAAATAGAAATGATTGGATTTCACTTATTTTATTTAATTAAATTTATATTTACATCGAGATATCTTTAATTATTATTTTTCTTATTTTATTTTATTTTATTTTATTTTATTTTATTTTATTTTATTTTATTTATTCTATGTTTTTATGTATTTATTTTTATTTTTATTTTTATTTTTATTTCTGGTAGATGAATAATGGGACTTATGGTTTGGACGCATAGAGATATATACATATACATATATATATATATGTGGAAACGTCCTGGGAATAGCTGGAACTAGAGACGTGACCACTGAGACGTGCGAAGCGAATGGAAATAAAAACGAAAAACAAACGGATACGAAAACGGAAATAAAAAGGAAGAGAAGGCGAACGAAGCGGAGGAGAAAAACGGAACGAAAGGTGATATAAATGAACGAGATCTGGGCGACGAACGTGTACACGAACGGTGAAAATTCTTGAAGGATGCAGCCACCGACTGTTTCATTGATTTTTCTCAGGAGATTTTTGTTGTTCATCGTATGTATAAGTAATTAAATTTTTACGTAAGATTAAGGATAAACTTGTACACTAGATAATATTTTTAATTTATTTTTAATTCATGTATTTAATTTTTAATTTATTTAATTTATTTATTTTATTATTCTCAAAATATTATTGGTGTTTTCTTTTTCAAACAATCATAGAATTTATTCTATTTATAGATTCAATCATACTTTTTTTATTGAATGATTAGATCTGTAATTGTGTTTGGATCTATTAATTATTTATATTGATTTAATTCTCTGCTGTAATATTGCTCCCTGGATACATTGTGGTCGTTAGATTTTTTTTAATGTGAATATCAATTTGTGTGATTTAAAATAGATGTATAATTTTTCAAAGGGTTACATTTCATTTAATTTTTGGTTTATAATTCTATATCTTCCGATTGAGAATTACGGAATTAAATTCTCAATTGAGTTATCAATGAATTAAAAATAATTAAAATACCGGGTATGTGCAAGGGATTCCCGACACTTTATTGTTCGTCAACTTTGATTACTTTTTTCCGTTAATTATTTGGTTTAATTTTAATTTGCATTCAAAATCAATTTTTCTTCTCTCATTAATTATTTAATTTTTTTAATTTCTTTGCTATTTTACTATTCTTTTAATTTGTCTCTATGTGGAATCGACACCTCAAAACTGAACTACAATTATAACATTATTTTTTAGACGTTATCAATATTATTATAATTTTAAATATAAATTATACTTACATGAGCAACCCTCAAATAATAACTATATCATATATATTATTAGTTTTTGAATTATAATTAATATAATTAAAATTAAGTTAACTAAACTATTCTATATGAATTATTATTGTTTATGAAATAATCTTATGATTGAGGAACAATAACTCATCAAATTTGATTTTGTTTTTTCATTTTGTGTAGTCCATAATTTGAGTTGAAGTGATTTGACTAGTCTAATATAGCTAATTTTGAAAAAAATAGTTAAAATTTTTACTTGACTCACATTTGGTGAATCCAATATTAAAGTTCTATTGATCTATTTAATTTTTATGATAACATCCTATTCAACCATAGTTCAAGTTTGTGCATATCATTATAATTTAATGTTAAAAATACACGTTTTGCATTATTGATATAATTTAATTTAATTTAATGTGAAAAATAAAATTTATTTTTAAAAGAAAACTAAATTATATCAATAATAATAAAATATTCTACACAAATAAAATAAAATAAAATATCCCATCCAACCTTACCTATAAAAAACAAAAAAAAATTCTCCGCAAAATTGAAGAGAGTCCTGGATTGGAGTGGACCAAACCCAGTGTTACAGCACCGCCTTTCACAACGGCCCAACCCAATCTCAAAACCCTATAAATTGAGGGAAGTCACTAATTCCACTTCGAAAGGCTCTGGTGTTTGTACCTCACTGTCTTCGCTTCTCAAGCTTACGGTTGTTAGGTTAGGGTTTGGGTTTAGCCTCTTTAACTCTGGAGATTCTTCTTCCCCACCTTCACTCCCATCCAATGGACCCAACAAAGAAGCGTAAGCTCGACGAGAATGGTGTTGTCCTCTCCACAGAAAACGACTCCTCCCACCTGAAACTCACCCCCGAAGACGTCCGCAAAATAGTCGACCGCATCGACAAGGACAAGCTCATCGATATCGTGGCGGCCGCTGCTTCTCTCCACGCTGACGTTCTGGACGGCGTCCGATCCCTCGCCGATTCTGATGCCTCCCAGCGCAAGCTCTTCATCCGCGGCCTCGGCTGGGACACCACCACGGATGGCCTCCGCAGCCTCTTCTCCTCCTACGGCGAGCTCGAGGAGGCCGTCGTCATCCTTGACAAGCAGACCGGTAAGTCTAAGGGCTACGGCTTCGTCACCTTCAAGCACGTAGACGGCGCGTTTCTCGCTCTCAAGGAGCCCAGCAAGCGGATTGACGGTCGCGTGACCGTTACGCAGCTCGCTGCCGCGGGAAACTCTGGTAACAACGCAAACGCGAACTCAGCAGACGTGTCGATGCGGAAGATCTATGTCTGGGAGGTTCCGCACGACATGTCTCCGGATAAGTTATTGTCCCACTTCTCGTCGTACGGGGAGATCGAAGAGGGGCCTTTGGGGTTCGACAGGTTCACTGGGAAGTCGAAGGGTTTTGCGCTCTTCGTTTATAAGACCGCCGAGGGAGCACAGATGGCATTGGCTAATCCGGTGAAGACGATCGACGGGAGGCAGTTGAATTGTAAATTGGCAAACGCAGATGGGAAGAAAGGAAAGCAAGGGAGGACCGCCCGGCCAAGGCGGGCCAGATGGTGTTTCGGGCCAGTTTTCGGGTACTGGGAATGACGGGATGGGTATGGGAATGGGTATGGGTATGGGAATGGCCCAGGGTCCGATTCCAGGGTCTCAGTACGGTGGGCCAGGGTCAATCGGCACGTATGGAGCGTTTCCTGGTGCACCGCAGATGGGGAATCATCCATTGAACTCGTCCTCGTTGGGTGGGCCGGGGTTGTCTTCAGTTAATAGCCAGGCGCCATCGTCTTTGGGTGGGACTGCTGGCTATGGTACTGGGCTAGCTGGGCCGTATGGTGGGTATGGGGGCATTGGTGGGACTACTGGGGGTTTGGGCGCTGGTGCAGCTGCGGGTGGGCCCTATTCGTTGAATAGATTTCCACCAAGTTCGGTGGGAATGCCCTCTGGTGGGTATCCGGACAGTTCGCATTATAGCTTGACGTCATCGGCTGGGTATCCGACTCAGCACCACCAGCCAGCGGGAACCTCGCCGGTGCCAAGGGTTCCACCTGGTGGAGGAATGTACCCTAACGTACCGCATTATTTTTGAGGTAATTTGTTCTTTGCTGCCTTTTGCTTTCTATCTGCCTAGATTGTGTTCATATTTGCTTTTATTTGGCGCTTGATTCGTCCGACTTTGTTCCATCCTATGAATTTGCTTGTGGATGCTTCTTGTCTTGTTGCGTGTTGGCATGGCTGTATGTTCTGGTTCGTTCCTTGGGCTTTCATTTTGTTGCGTAGGTACTTCTGTTGCTTCGCCTGTCTCTGTGCGTTTGTTTTTTGTTTTGCATACTTCTTGTGAAAGTTTGTCTTAAAAGTCGCTTTGGTGTTGTGTGGTAATGGGGGGTGAGCATGTGTATTTGTGGTGCGATTCCGTTGGCAGTGATCGATACTGACTTTATATTTACTTTTTGTGATTGTTTTGGTTTATAGTTCATATTGAATTGTTTCATATATGCAAACTAATCTGCTTGTTTAAAATAGCATGCTGGCACTGAGAAAAAAGTAGTATGCTGGCAGTTTATCGGGCTTCTGGATAACAAAATTATGGAAAATATAGTTCTCTATGGTTTTTTGGCGTTTTTATTTCCCTACGAGAAAGTATAACGATTAATGATTTTTTTAACTTGAACTGGATGCTGATTTCTGACTACCAAGTGCTAGCCATTGAAATGGTATAAGATTTAAACTGATAGCCCCTTTGGTTTATATTCAAATGACTTATTGTTTGATACTAATGATTAGCTTGGTGGCAAGTATCATACGTTATTGTTATATATATTTGAGATAATATACTTCTGTGGGTCCAAAGTGATGATATTTGTTATGGACCTTGTTTGCTTTCATTAGCGAATTGATTTTGATAAATCTTGATAGACCTTCTCCATGCTTTTTTGTTAGCTTAAATGATCAAATTGCGTGATGTGTTTACGCTACTTGATATGGTCATCTGTTTTAGAACTCCTGGTAGTGGAATCTGGTGGGTCAAGATGTATATAAGCCTAGTTGCTGTGTGATACTGGATACATTTGATTCTGATATCTTGGAACTTGTTTATTAGGACATCTTAGCTCTAATTGGATTGTTGCAAAATATGGAGACACATATGTTGCTTTTGCTTTGTAAATGCTGTAATTCGGTTCATTCTTTTTTATGGAGTTTAGCTGGACACTTGTCTACATCAGATTTTCTTCAGAGCTGGTTGGGCCGAAAGCCTGCTAATTATTAATTTGAGTTGAACCCAAAGCGTTTGGCTCAAGTGGTAAGGGCCTGGGTCTTGTTAATATGTTGCTTTTTCCAAGTCTAAGGTTCAAATCCTTTTGAGTGCAAATAATTTCAAGGGGCTATAGAACTAGGGGAAGCTCACTTGAATTACCTCAGTTGCACTTGTAGGAAATTTCTTGTCGAGAACCTGTGCACCCTTGGAGACACGTGGTTGCCAATCAAAAAATTATTAATTTGTATTGTCTTGTTTTTCCATATATTTGGCATTAAGATTATTCGTGTATTGCAAATTGCATGGAGGGCTGAGTTTTCACGTTATTTAGCATATGTTGATCTTTGATGCTTCTCCTTGGAGAGTATCTTTTTTATGCTTGTATGTGGGTTTTTTCCTGTAAAGTAATTATATTTGTCACACTGCAATTGTAGCAATGTAACCAAAAATGGATCAAGTAAAGGCTTGGAAGATTGAAGCTGATGTTGCTTCCAGTATGATACTTATATGCTCTGTTTAATGCAACCTTCATATTTTTCGTTGCCCATGTGCAAATGTGGAAGGCTTGTTATTAGTTTATCTTGGAATATTTAATTAACATCTTTAGTACAAAATCCAGTTCTATTTATGCATCCTCTCAAATGAAACTTATTTCTTCGTTGGCCACTGACTTGGTGCTACCCTCTTATGTTTATTGCTTTTCCAGTTGTATCTTTCACAAATAGAGAATATGGAAGTTGCCTCCTGATGTGCTTCCAATATTTTTTCTTACGTCATGATCCGTCTTGTTTTATTATAAGTTTTCTTTCTTTCTTCTGATGTTATGATTCTTGCTACTTTGTTTGCCCAGTACTTCTATTTAAGATGCCCTGAATTCTGTGTCACATGATCTTTGTTTTTGTTTGTGCTAGGAAAGACATGAGCTGTTTCTTTTAGTGGTGCCCAAGGAAGGTATACTTTTGTTTGTTTGTTTGGTTTTTGATTATCACTTTGAGTTAGAAAGAAATGAACTCTGTTTTGTGTGATGAATGTGGAATGATATATTGAGTTGTGAATGGATGTTTGATTCAGGTGTATGAGAGCTTATTCGGCGCTGATGCTTTATGTGGTTCTGGTGATTGCGTTATTGCAGAGTTTGATGAATGCATTAGCTGTTCCTTTACAGCTTCTCCGTCTTCACCTTTTGTATTGTGGTTCTTTTTGAGTGCTTGTAGTCAAGGCAACTGATTTAGACTAGTTATGTACTTCAATCAGGAACCATTGTGTCCATCTGGATTTATTTTTTATTTTTTGATAAGTAAAGGATTTTTTAGTCAATAATATAGTTTTAGTAACACAAGTGATGAAACTATGCTTTACCTTCTTTATTTGAGTGGATGTTTGCTTTCATATATTTCAGGTCAAGTTTTCCTGTCTTTTATATGGCTTCTCCTTAGCATGTCTTCTTCTTCAACCACACACTACATAACTTATAAATGCAAGAAAATATTTTTTAATAGATGCAATTATAAAAAATAAATAAAAAAGGGCTGGTTCGGGTAGTGAGATGGTTTTTGATGAAAATTGAAAGTTACAATATTATTAGAATATTAATTTTTAATATTAATATTGTTTTAAGATTTGAATTTTTTTTTTGGTTTATTATATTTTGTGAAAATTGTAATAATGAGATGAGTTGAAATAATTTTGGAATCCAAACAAGCCCTATGTATGGTATGTTTGGTGGTGAAGAATGCAGGGGAAGGTTTATTTACTTGCTTGATGAAATAGAATCTCTTGTATGGTGCAATCAACCTCCTAGTGTGGATTTCAGTGGTCCTTATACACGCTGTTTTGGCAGTTGTAAATTTAAGATGGTTGTGCACTGTATCTATGTCAGATTTTCTTTTATCTCAGCTCTTATGTTTTGTAGATGATTATATTTTTTGAGTAAGTTGTGAGGTAGGTACACCGTTTATATTTCTGTCTAAGCTTGTCGTGTTCGTGTTCGTGTACGGTATGGTTTGTTTTGAGTGTGTATTTGAATTGTGGCGCAATTGTCTTGGTATCCGAGAGCGCATTTTATTTTTTTTGCTAGTGGTTGATTAAGTTCTTTGCTTTCTGTGTTGGTTATTGTGAAAGTTGTACTGTGCTAAATGAAGATGCTTGCTGCTGTTACCTTTTCATTGTACTTTCTTGCATTGGCTGTCGAACACCAAGGATCTGTAGTTGACACTTGTTAAGGGGATGTTGTGAACTGATAGATGTGTTCCAGTCTCAATTCTGTTCTGTGATGACCTGGGTTTCTTGAGTGCCAGTTGGAGATGTGTCGTGGTTACTATTATGTTTTTTATTTTTTTCCTTGTTTACGCGCAATATTTTGATCTTTCTACATATTACATCAGAGAAAAGGCTGTATTTTGTGTTTTCAACCAAATCTTCTTTACGGTCCAAAATAATGAAGGCATGCTTTTCAATTTGCGGTGTGAGCAGTGATTGTTTTTATTTAGCTTTTGTAACTTGCTAAGACCTGTCTGCTCTGTGAGTTTTCTTTTGTCATTTTCATTTAATTATCATGAATCCTCTCTCTCTTATGCCTTCCGACATAGATGCATTTCGGAGATGGTCTTTTTCCGCTTATATTGAATTTCAATAGTTACCAAGTTTAAATTTTCCAGTTTCTCTGAACTTGCAAAACCTATTTTAGAACTTCCTTCGTGAAGCTAGTCATTGACTTGAGCCGTTTTGGCTGGCTTTTCATAAAAGATTTGTCTCAGTATTGCAACCTGGATCACACTAGGATTGTAATAAGTTGGGTTTGCCAAATTGGGGGCATTTCTGTCGGGAATTGTGTCAGAGCATGCTTAAAATTAAGGTTTGGTATTGAGGTACGGTTTAGAGTTTTGTTTACGAGCATGCCAAATTAGGAGATTTCTTCGTCCCAAGTATGGATGGAGAATAGCCAAATAGTTGATTTCGGAGACTGAAATAGACCCCACGATACCCGTTTTAGAGTTTTGGCACGATTTGTTCCCCCAATTAAGAGTGGTATTGGAAGTGTTGTTTATTATAATATTCAAAAGTGGTTTTCCCTTATGAGTTGTGATGTGGAGGACATTTGACAGAAGAAGTGGCATATTTCTCGCAAGGTCGTTAACACCTCAATTCAGTAATATCCTCGTTTATTTTTATAGAAATGCATATGAAACTGAACTTGCCCTGTATTTAATGGTATGTATATGCAAATGAATTTAAGCTACTATCTAGGACGTTGTCTGGACCAGACCATGGCAATTGTGTGACATGGAACTGGTCGAGACTAAATTAGTGGCTGACGTCGTCTTGTTTGTTGGCTTCTTTTCCACATCCTGTCGTCTTGTTTGGTCTCTGTGGTTCCTTTGTGTTTGGCTGGTATGAGGCCGAAACTGGGGGCCAAGAAAATTGTCGGAGCATGACTGGCTGAGATGAGGCTGGATGGATGTGCAACCCTTGCCGCTGCATAATTGCCGGAACCTTGTGCCCGTTGCCGTTTTGTGCACGGTGGACTACAATGTATTAATAGCTACTATTTTTTCCCATCTCAATTTAAAAAGAAAACTATATTTAAGATTCGGTTTACATGTACGAAGGCAATGAAGTTGAATCGCATTTGATAGTTGCATGTGTGATTTCTCAACAGTACTCACCCTTCCAAAAAGCCCATCACCAAAAAGAAAATTCTATTTAATATTATATTTTTTCTCCTTTTTTATCATAAAATATTTGGTATAAGGATAGTGAGTAGAAAAGTTTATTTAGTTTAAGAAGAATTTATTTTAAATAAATTGTTAAAAATTAAAAAATTATGTGTGATGTGCGAAAATAATGAGTTAAAATGTTTGAAAGTTTGATCTGTCACTGCTGTCAGAGTATCAAACTTTATTCTTTTATGAAAACAGTGCCTTTTCTCTTTTAGAAAGAGGCTTCGTCTTTCTACGGCCCATCTGGTATGAAAAGATTGAGCCAAAGAGGATTATGAATACTCAACTCTCGATTCAACATGGTGCATATCTTCCTGCCGTATTATATCCATAATAAATATTTCAAAGTAATCTAACCAATAGATTGCTCTAAGATTTCTTAACGAGCAATCACTTATGGGACTAAAATAATTATCTTTTATTATATTTTCAAAGCGTATTATATTTTTATTCGGTATCTATCCTTTTGTTGGGTCTCTCTTCAATCGTATTTCCTTTTCTTTTAGTGATGAGATTATATTTATTACTAATAAAGAATCTTCATAATAAAAAATGCTGAAACAAACAAAGGAGAAGAGATTCGATCACTAGATAAGGAAATTCGCATACTACAATAAATTAGGAATGACAATTAATTATGGGGGAGTAAGGAGTAGTAGCAAAAATTGAAAGTAACTTCGTAGTTTCACTAAAAATTTGTATTTGATTCGCTCTTCTCTCTCTGTAAATCACACACAACAGGAACCTCACCAGAGCGGGGAGGAGCTCTGGCTCTTCCCTCCCTCCTCTTCTCCCCTTCTTCCTCCCCTCTCCCCCATTTCTTATGTCTTTTTACTTTTGTTTTATATGTTTTTTCAAGCCAATTTCGGAGAAATGAAGTTGGGATCGGTTTTCGATAGTATCTAACCATCACACACCTTATTACAAGGTTCACTAGTTGTTGATATATTAAACTACTGAACGGCATGTCGAGAACAACAGCGCGTGGCTCTCAGGTGTAAGTTAAAGTGCGTGTGTAGCATTCACGCGTCATCATAGCTGAGAGGTTTTTCGTATCATGCTTGGTGTTTTCGAGTTTCCTGGCATCTGAAGTTGAAGAGTTGTAGTGTTGGCCTCTCCCAAGGTGGTGCGTGTCCCTCGCGCCATATCATTCTCTTTGTTCCTTGTTTTTGTTTTTCCAATATATTTCTATATTGATTTTGTTTTCTCCAAGGTTAAAAATTGAAATTATATATTTTTAGATGTATTTCGATTTTGTTAGTTTATATTTTGTTTTTTTCAGTTTTAGTTTTTTAGGTTTAATAAATGTAGAATTAGATATTACTTAAATTGCTCTCTCTTCTTTTGGAGGATGTGGATGAATTATCCTTCATCTTCATTATAAAAGAAAAGAGGTGAGTTTCCCCCTCATCTTTTGGAGGATGATGCTGTTTTATCCCATTTTTATGGAAGAAATGAGTTTATAAACTCTCAAACAAACTTTTGATTTGTCTTTAGAGAGTTTTTAGAAGTTTAAACATTGTCCGTCATAAAAGTAATTTCTGTGTGGTTGTTCTTCTAACAGTCTAACAGTTTGACTTGTAAACTGGGTCATCTCTTGTATGGGTCGCATAAACTTTCTATTTCATGAATAAAATAAATTATTTTTTTATAAAAACAAAGAGTGATGTTTAATTCACAATAATAGCTATTAATAACAAATTATTATTGCGTTATTTTGATAAAGTCGTACAATATGTTTTAAGTTCCCTCTACAATAATATATTTTTTCATTTTATATTTTCAACATAGAAATTTAGAATAAATAAGGTGAAAAATTCTCAAAAATTTACAGGAACGACGTCGTCTTGATCTTGGTACTTCCAAGTTCGGTGTTTACTTTTCGCGGAGTTTTAAACCAACTCTCTAACTCTAATAAAGTTAAAACCTCTGGCCCTGCGAAACTCACCACTCACCAGCCAGCAGCCACCACTTTAAAAAGCTGTGCTAAGCTCACCGGTCGCACTAAACGCCGATCACCCGCTGCTGCAGATTTCCGTTAATCCACCCTTCCTTCCTCTTCATTTTTCTTCTTCTCTACGTTTTCTGCGTATACCGGTTTTTCTCTCCCCTCTCGGTTCGTAGGGTTTATGCTTTAATGTATATTATTTAATTATTATACCTCTCTGTGGAAACTCCGAGTAATATCTTGCTTCGTTTCTTGCTTACGTTAATGTTCCTCTGGAAACACTCTGTAAACTGGGGTACAAGCTCGGAGCTTCGAGTTCAAGTTCTCTGTTTGGCATAAATCATGTATAGTGTACGCTTGCGCGAATACGTTACCATGTGTCTTGTATATTGATGTGTTTTGTGTTTTGTATGGCGTATTGTTTTAATTCTTTATTTTCTAGGTCTGAATGACGACGGGATTATGGTCTATAAGGCGTTGGGATTTGTTTGACTTGATTATGAGGGAAGACATGGTTAAATTAAATTAAGTGCTTTACTCCTTTATCTGTTTACCCATCAAAAAGAAAAAAAAAAAAACTAAGTGCTTTGCTTGCGAAATCCCATGCTTTGTGAATGAGTAACGATTGGCTAGAGAAATAGATGATGTGTTTTTGTGCTGCCAAAAGTACGCATGAATTATACAAGAGAAACACCTAATTAGAACAGAAATATATACAAGGAAATCATGAAAATCCAACACATTAAAATCTTTGTAATATTGGAACTCACCATCATAATGGTCCAATAAATTCTTTGATTTCTTCCAGAAGCATATCAATATCACACTTAAGTCGATTAAGCTATTCTCTCACTGGGATGATTGGCAGTACACACTCTTATCATTAGCTGGCCTTTCCATGGCTTCTTTCTTCTTAATCACGTTTTTGAACATATTGACTAGATTAATTTTAAATGCGGTTAGGTTGCCTGGCTCTATATCTTGAGGGATTAGGAATTTTTTCTTGTTTTTCATGTCTATTTTCAGTTTTTAAATGTTTTATTTAACCCTGTTGATGTATGTAAAACTAGCTTCTATACAGTTTCTCTGAGCTGAGATATTGGTCTTAGAATTAGCACTATATTGATACGTGTCTTGTGATTCTTTACAAAAGTTCATTTTAAAGTTTTCCAGTAAAGCTTATCATCATGGAATAAGAATAATTTGTTTTAGCTGTTAAGAGCTTTAACACAAAGCACTTACCAGTCATGGGGGTCATAGAGTATCCATGTAAAAGTATTTGGAGAGCTAAGGTGCCTAGCAAGGTTGTTTTTTTTTTTTTTTTTTGTCCCTTGGTAAAATCCTGACCACTGATAATTTGAGGAAAAGAGGTGTTCAGGTGGTTGATTGGTGTTTCTTATGTAAGAAGGATGTGAGTCTATCAATCCTGGCCAGGAATGAGATTTCGATTGAGGCTGGAATTTTCTGGGTGAAGCCTTTGCATGTGTTGGAACTTCTTGCAATCTGCCTGGCATTGTGGGGAGAGATATCAGCTCTGCAGCTATGAAGATGATTCCCTTGTACTTATTTTGGTGTCTTTGGTTAGAAAGGAAGGGAGATATTTTGATAATCGTGGATGTTCATTAGGGGAGATTAGGGAGTTTTTTAGCAGCACATTTTGCTTTTGGGTGAAAAATCTTGTAAGGAACGGGGATGATTGTAATGTTTTGAGTTTTTTCAGCTTCAGCTAGTAAATAGGTGTTTCTCATTTGTATACTGCCTGTGTACTTGGGCTATGCCTATTTACTTGGAATAAAATTTATCTTATTATTTATGTATAAAAAAAAGAGCTTTAACATATCTACAACATTTGTTTCAGCAATATTATGGATCTGAAACATAAAGGTATAACCTGGGTCGGGAATTTTTTTCAGAAGCTTGAAGCTGTGTGCCAAGAGGTAGATGATATTGTCAACAAGGTAGCTTTGATTTTATTTTTTCGATCAAATCTTCCGTTCTTTTTGGTGTCTTGACTTAACCTATCTTTTGGGTATCATTGGGCAGTCATGTTTGTGTGAAGTAAATCTTCGTTAGTGGTATAAGTTGAATCAACCCATCTGAACAAAGAAAAAAAAAAGATTGAATTGAGGGCTATCTTCCAGTTTAATTGCTGTTAAGCTTTTTTACTGCAGCTGACATTTCCTCTCCTAATTTTGAATTAATCCACAGGATACAGTAAAATATGTTGAAAACCAGTTGCAAATTATGGGTGGAAGTGTGAAAAAGTTCTGTTCTGATGTTGTTCAGGATGTACTTCCTCCTTTAGTGGACCCTGTTAAGTGTCAAGCACAAGTTGTGGCTCTGAAAAGCAATGATGCAATTAGCCCCTCTTTGGAGGCCATGATGGGTGATGAGGAAAATCATGTGGATGTCATCAAGCAGTCACATGTGGAACCCAATGCAGATGATCATTTGAAAAAGCAGCTGCCAGACACATCAAGTAAGCTTTGCCTTGTAAATCAAAACATACCTCCAACTTCTGTTGACTGCCTTGACGTGGAAGAGACTGTCCCATCTCTGCAAGCGATTGATGATATTATGACAGATGAATACCCAAATGTGAGTGCTGAAGATAATGCCACAGAGGACTCTGTGACTGATGTGTTGGAGTTATTTTCTCTGAATGATAAAGAGCCCTTTGGAGCATCATTTTCTTGTGAGTTCAGTGAAAGTAATCATCAAAATGCATTTGGAGTTGTGGCTGAGGTTTCACCAGCATCTTCATTTCATTGTGAGGAGTTCCAATCCCCGCCAAAAATGGGAACAGTTACTGACTGCCGTGAAGAAGTCAGTCAGAGTGTGTCTGATGTCTCAAGTATAAATACTTCTTCTGAATCAGCTTTTTCAGTTATATCTGATGAGAAAACTCTAGTGGAGATGAAACTTGTGTGCTCTGGCAGTTCCCTACCAGTTGAGTCTTGTTGCCTGTCTGGGAAATCACCTGACAACTCCCTGTATGCAGCATCTTGTAATAATCATGAGGATTGTATTTGTCATAGTTCCAGCAAACTTCCCTCTTCTGCACCTGCCCTGGTTATCCCCTGTAAGGAAAAGGCTGACAAATTAGAACATGATTCTTCCAGCAGTATCCTACTATCGGAATCCATTGGTTGGTATATTCTTTTCTTATTATATTATAATAAGACTAAGAAATATATATAACATAATTTTTTCAAGCGGGTGGTCTTGAGTTTGACTCTCAATGAAAGCACACCTGTTTATGGTTTACCTATCAAAAAAAAAAAAAAAAAACATAATTTTTTCTTTTAACCTTATTAATTATAAGGTTCGGTGTCACTAACTTATATTTTGCCAGAGGAAGACACTTCCAGCATTAAGGAAATTCAAGAATCATCTGGAAATAGGCATATTCATTTCTGGGAATCTGCTCAAGGTGAGACTTAGATGCACCTTCCTGTCAGTTGGCTTTCTTCTTTCTGTACTTTTTTAATTGTGAACTTAGTGGGTCTCAGACCTTAGCCTTCATCCCTGTCTTTTGAAAGCAGGAGGAGCTAGCTGAGCAAGAGCTCATTATCCTTTTGCCGATTTTTTTGGTAGTTAGAAATTATAAATGTAATGATGGCGGTGATGATACTGAAGGGATTGTTATTTGGGGAAACATAGCTGGTCATCCATTGATCTGTGATATGGGAATTACCTGATTAGTTATCACTAATAAAACTCTTACAGGACCTTCATATGACTTGAACAATGATATTAATGATTCTAGCATGGAAACCGTCAAATTGTGTGATGAGGTGAAGCTTGATGAAAGCTGTGTCATTGTAGAACCTAGTGAACTTTATGCCGTTGCTCGCAGAGTCCGAAAGCTCAGATCATACAGGGTACTCTCTTTCTCTCTCTGCTATTGTGTTAGGCCCAGAGGAAAAGTATGTTTGGAAAGGATTTTTAACATTGCCGTCTCTCATTGAATGCTGATGACTAAAAATGGATTGGAAATGAACTAGATCTAATGAGTTTTAGCCATATAATTAGAAATGCATTTCTCTCTTCATACGAATCATACCCTTGATTACATTTATATTAGAAGAAAACATTTATCGATAAAAAAAAAACATTTATATTAGAAGAAAAAAATATGCATCAAAGGTTGAGTTTAGCACACTTGAGTTGCCAAAATGGACCCAGCACATGGTGAGGCATATTCCTTTTCGTCGTGTGGGAAGGACCTGTTTATGTGAATTTCAGCAAATACGTGAGATTTCCTTAAGTCACACTCATTGGGAACATGTTTCTTGGAATCACTGATCAAGTTTAGCTTTCAAAAACAATTATTTTCTTTGGGAAAATTTTCTACCTCTGTACTAATACCCATTCTGTAATGTGCACCCTAAACTACCACTTGTCTTTTTTTTCAATCATCTTAATGGTTAGTTTTTTTTTTCCTATTCATCTTAATGGTTAGATCCTAATTAAAAGGGCACTCATGGAAAGGCAGGCATTATGGCATTCAGTGATGGAAGTTAAGTATGGTAGTATGCGGGTCAGATGGTGCTCTCATGAGGTTGGAGGTTTATGGGGCTGGAGTGTGTAACTCATAAGAAAGGAGTGGGGGGAATTTTCTTATCACACTAAGGTTTGTGGTGGAAGGCGAACCATGATTAGATTTTGGCAAGATTTGGGGTGTGGAGATGGGCTCTTAAGGAAGCTTTCCCTAATGTATACAACATTGCACGTTCTAAGGATGGCTTATGTGGTGGGACCATATGAAGAATTATATCTAGTACTTTTGACAAGTGGAATGTCAGTTCTGCAGGAGTGACTCATGATGGGAGATAGATGCCTTCACCGCATTATTAAATCTACTATATTTCAGTAGTTCGAGAGGAGGTGAGTTGACATTCTCTATTGGGCTCCTGCCATGATAGGGATGTTTAACGTTCGTTCTTTCTATAATTTTCTTACTTGACATAATATAACTGCTATCCTTGGAAGAGCATATGGAGGACTAAGTTTCCCATAGTCGTCTTGTTTTTTGCTTGGACATCCTCTCTAAGAAAGATTCTCACCATCGAAAACCTAGGGAAAAGACAAATTGTGGTGGTTGTTTGGTCTTGTATGTGTAAGAGTGGAGACTGAGAGTCCCTGGATTATCTTTTCCTTTATTGCAAGATTGCTAGCATTCCATGGAGTGGTTTTTTAGGACTATTAGTTGGCAGGGGTCATGACCAGAAGAATGGTAAACTTATCTTATTCTTGGAGAGGGCTAGGTGATAGCCCACAAAATGCTGCTGTATTTTTGAGGGAATGGAATGATAGAAGTTTTGAAGATAGTGAACGGAAGCTGGAGGCGTTCAAAACTATCTTCTTCAACAGTCTCCTCTTGGACAGCTTCCATAGACTATAACTTGCATCATTTTCATGATTCCCGTGTATCCTTTTCTTTTTGTAAATGAGTGTCTTATTGTATATTTTCTGTATACTTGGATTGTGTCTTTTGCGGCTTTTGTTGAAGTCCTATTACTCAAAATAAATAAAGAAATAAAAGTGCACAGCTAGACAGACCCCTTGATAGTTTGAGTTGCACGTTACAATTTCTCATAGTTTATGATGCATATTGCAAAAAGAATGGTAGTTCGAGGATGTATGGTATAATTATCCCATTTTCTTTCTTTTATGTACTTCATTGCTGGTTATGCTTCTCGAAAAATATATTAGAATGAGTTTTAAATTATTATTTGGAGAGTTGTGCAACTGACTCTCTCTCTCTCTCTCTCTCTCTCTCTCTGTGTTACCATCTTCCCCCCCCACCTCCCCACATCAGAAAAAGATTCAAGATGCGTTTGCTTCAAAAAAGAGATTGGCAGAGGAATATGAACAGCTAGCTATTTGGTATGGAGATGTTGATATGGGGTCTAGCAAAGACAGCTTGCAATCCATCCCTGCCGCACCTTTAGATTCGAAGAATATGCCAATACAGCAGGCTTGCGATTCCGACTGGGAGTTTATTTAGGTAAACAAAAAAACCCGTGTATAGCTGTAGTTGGACTTGTTGAAGAGCCCTCTCGCCTTTGCAGATGAACATGTCGGATATATGCCAATGTGAGTGAATAATCATGGTTGAGGTTCTCAATTTAAATGTGCACATAATAATAAGGCAGTATTTATGAGTGCTGTAATTCTAGATCGAATGGTAGTATTATTATTATTATTGTCTGGTTTAGTTGCCGGACATGGCACCAACTTTGAGTTACAATTTCAACAAGTAATTATATACCCTTTTGCTAATGAAGTATAACATCAGTACTGGTGGATGTAGTCATTGATTTTTCTCCCTAATTTTTCTGACATTTTTAAATGAAAAACTCCTCTCTTCAAAAAATCATTATGTAGATGAGGCCCTCCAAATTTTGTAGGGTCAAATCTCATTTTTTGTCAAGGTTGAAGTTACTAAAAATTGTGATGATTTTTCAACAAATAAGCATACAATATTTCATTCCAAGTATCAGGGACTCCTGGTAAACACCAGTGTATGCAGTCGGCAAAATGTTTGGGATCAGATCTTTGTTCCTTGGTCAAGAGCTTGCCCTTGCGTTCCCCATAAATTGAGGTATGAGCATCCTTTCGAAACTCAGACAACTGTGTAATATTCAAAAGTGTTACGTTGCGTTTTAATTGTTGCAATGTGTCATGTACGATCTCCATGATCTGGAGGCTTGAACCACTGCCCCAATATGATGGACCTTGGCCTTGGATTGGGTATGCCTCATTGAAGCAGTTTCCATCACTTCCAGGCTTCCATTCCCAGCTCCTACAATGTAATGAAAAAGAAAAAAAGTGAGGATGTTTTAAAAAACAAGTAGAAACTCAAAACTTATTAATAAAATTGGGCTGGGATTACTCATAGACATGTGGCCTCATCTCTTTGTTTTAAAAAAAAAAAAAAGAAAGAGTAGAAACTCAAGACAGCAGGGGACTCTTCGAGTTTATTTGGTCGAATTTGGGTGTGAAAACTGGGTTTGGAGAAAGCATGGCCAAAGTAAGAGAGATTACAACTGAATCGAGTTTGTTCCTTTGTACTAGAACTCTAAAGATATAATATATATATATATATTCACCATCCCCACGCATCACACACCACATTTTTTATTTATTTTTTAACCAATAGTTTGGTATATAGATAAGTAACACTCACCACAACGCACGACAAAAGAAAGAAGTAAAACTCACCACAGGTGTGTTGGAGACATACTCATGAAAAACACCGTTTGAGTTTGAGGATTGATGGTGGAATCTATCCAACTTGCCCAAGTTTCTAAAGCCAATCTGTACGCCGTGGTCACATTATATTCTTTAACCTGATTTGGAGATCCAAATCTGACATCATAAAACCAAGACTCAAAAGTTTATTCCACAGAATAAGCTGAAATGTAAGCAGTACTGGGTGTTTGCATGTCTCAGTCATAAATTTGGACCATTCCCCTTCTCTTTTAAATGCATGAGCGGTTAAAATTAGGGGGCATAATGATATATGGAATTGGAAACCCGAACTGATTTTTGATTAGAAAGGTATAGAATCCAGAACTCACGTTGCGTTGATCAGAGGCTTGTACATCCACCAAACATAGCTCTCAAATACCAGCACATCAACTCCTTCCCACTGTTTGCCATGCTTAGCTATGGAATCAAGCTTGACCGACCGTTTTAGTACAGTATGATTCGTTGCATGATCAGAGTTAGACTCAACGATAAATGGGGCCCAGTAATACTCAATGGATGCATCAAATTCCTGGAAACATGTCGAGATTTTGATAGGATGCTCCTAAGTTTTATCATATTAATCATAGTTCAGAAGTGACAGTAGCAAATTGGGGTACCTCAACTTTGAAGATCTTCATGGGGGGAACTCTTCGAAGGGACTTCTTTCCTTCAGGAATTACAGATTGTACCAAACAGACCATTGATTCAAACTGAGCTCTCTGTACAGAATCTCCAACAAACATCAGTCTTTTGCCCCTCAAGATCTGCAACAATTTCAATGCATTGAACCTGAGATGTGCAAAAGTACAAAAACATTTTCATCAAACATTTAACTTACACAGTGCTCTAGAAAGGAAAATACTTTAGCTATAAAGTGATTACATAAAAATAAATCCACAAATTGATGTGACTAGATGTAATACGTCAGATTGCAAAATTATTTTTATTATAAAATAGAAATAACGAGTTCCTTTAGGAATTCTGACCAGATGACTATTTAAACTATAAAATCCGAGCCCTTAGTAGGTCTAAAAGAAATTTTACCTTGGGAGATCACATCCATTAGGCTGCCACCTCCAATTCTTATAGAAGGAATCAGGTCTCCCATTCCTCCGGCAAGTCACCTGTTTAACCAAGTAGGGGCAGCTCTCTTCTGTATAAAGAGGATATGATTCATTGTCCCACACCCATTCCCCTTCAAAGACATTGCATCCTTCTTCAATACGATCCTCTTGAGAAATAACAACTGGTATCCTATGCTTTTCTGCTCTTGTCCTGCCATATAACCGGAAAGCCTGGCTGTGGTTGCTCTTCAAGTTATCAAGGACTAGCCGCGCAGTTCCTACGAGTAAAAGAGAAACCAATGCAACAGGGAAAAGGGATTGGATCCGGCGATCAATCCAGAGTTGCTTCATCATCTAGGATAGCCTAGTGTTGAGCTGATGAAGATGAAATGGTTGTCTTTCTCGCAGTTTAGAGTCATGTTCTCTTGGTTAGTTGAAGAAATTTCTTCAGTTCTAAGCATCTGAGCTATGCTACATCCAACCACCAGTTGGTAGATTCGAGTTTAGGTAGACTGTTTGAGTATCGTCAAAATGGGCCATACATATTGTACAGACACCCATTGGAAGTCTGTTCTTAATGAGATCATTTCCATTTCGTAAGGAATTTCCTCCTTGTTTTCTTTTGGTTTTCATGCTTTAAGAAAGGTGGGTTGTCAAGTTCCCACCCCAAAAGTGTGTTTTTTCACTCTAGTCAGTCAATTAGCCTCTTGACAAAATAACAATCTTTTAAAATATTATAACAGGAAACTAGACTTAATTATATAAAATATCGTTCAGAAAATATTATTTTTATGGGAAGAAAAAAGCAGAAAAAAAAAAGAGAGAGAAAAATGGACTGGGGCCACTAGGCTACCTCAAAACCTTATCCCGCTTCCAAAAACCGGCCAGAAATATCTGTTCCGACTCCACTGGGACTGTAAGAGACAGTAGCACAAAACGCAGAGTAATCCCCTGTGTGTGGTCTCCCTCTCTCTCTCTCTCTCTCTCTCTCTCTTTCTGGGGGACCGAAATGCTGAGTGGAACCGGAACGTGTGGCCTCCGCGCCTGTTGCTTACGCCTTTCGTTCTCGCCTCAGACGCCCCTCATTAGGGCCGCTTCTTTCCGGTTAACGAGTCACCGCCGCGTTTATACGGTCGCGTGCCCTGTTTCCGGCGCGAAGAAGGAGAAGGTGATTGTGATATCTGGGCCCACCGGTGCTGGGAAGAGCCGGCTTGCATTGGAGCTCGCCAAGCGGCTAAATGGCGAAATTATCAGCGCCGATTCTGTCCAGGTTGAAAAAACAGAAAAGAAATTTTCCTTTTATTGTTTATTATTAAAAAAAAACTAGTCCCTCCATTCTTTGTTTTTCCGAGAAATCGGAAGCAAGGAGAAAGTAGCTTCATTTAGTTGTTAATAAAAAATGAGAAAGACAATTGTAATTTTCTGCTGGGACCAGCTGAGTACGAGAGGTTGTTTCGAAACTTGGTGTCTTCTGGGTTTTCCCAGCTTTGAAATTCATTAAGTGCCATTTCAAATCTCGAGTGTTGTCCACTTAAGAGTTAATAATCTTTTGCATTATCAGTTGTAGCTATAGTAGAGATAATCTGACAATTATGGATAATTTTGGACTAAAGATTGAATGTCAGTGGCACGCTGAAGCCATTTTGACATATCAGTTGTATCGAAAGAAAGAAGTTGACATCGTGTTATTGATAGGATATATTGATAGAATTCTGCTTAGTTATATAAAAAGAAAATATTGATAGAATTGCCTTCACTTTCTGCCTAAAATTGGCACTGAAATTTCTTTCCTGCTAAACTCACCCGTTAAATATTGTTCATATCTCAGGTATATCAGGGTCTTGATGTTGGTTCTGCAAAGCCTTCTTCGAGTGATAGAAAGGTGCCTGATTAAGATAAAAGATGCTTATTATTTCCTTCTTCTATCATATTTTCCTTTTGATGAATAATGACTTGTGGGTTACCAGATATTTCATGTTATCATGGTATATAGCACATGTCATATTACAGGTAATTCGAAGACACTAAGAATTGAATTTTATTGGTTATGATTTTTTGAGTGATGTTGATAACATGACTCAACTATACATGTGGAGATCTATTTCATGGTGGAAGAATCTATCCCTCTAAACTTCAAGCTTATCCGTTTACTGTTTCAATGTAATTGCATCTGATGTGTGGGTGTTTGATGTGCCATAATGTAGTTTAAAGTCCTTGAATGCACATGTCTGGGATTATCATCCTGAAACAGATTGTCTTGACTTGTATGTACCACAAGATTTTCTGCTATGGTGTATCTGGCTACTGTTTTGCCATATCTGTCATTTCACATTAGGCCTAGGCCTCATGTTTCAATTTCAGCTTCTAAAGAATGTATTGAAATTTCTCTGCAAATTAGATTGAGGGAACATGGAAAGATTATAAAGCACAGACATTTAAAGTGAAAATATCTCATGTGCATGTCAATTTTTTTTACCAGTAAACAAATTTGATCGAAAATAATAGGCAAGAGCCAAGTACATGAGATATATACAAGAGCATCACTTATCCATGATAATCTAGTGATACAAGAATCATGTGCACGTCAGTTCTTTTGAACAATGGAATGATTGCTCTACTTTTGCTTTCAAATATCAATATGTTGCATTGGAATGCATAACTAGTCATGCATTCCCGAATATTCGTCAAATTTTATTTGAAAATTCAAATTGGAAACCATGCACATTATTTATTTTCATGGGTAGAATCCAATATGTGTTGCTTATTTGTCATGCACGGCACAAGAAGTTAGACAATACCCATTGCTTTTTTTCTATCCCGAGCAGAGACCATTTGTACACTCGTCTGCCATTCACAATGCAACAAATTAAACCATGCCTATTGTTTCTTTTAATTATTGATTCCACTATGCTTCTATCAGCTTTTTTTTTTTTTTTGGGAGGTGGCTACTTGGTTGCCTGTGTTATTGAACCTTGCCTGTTATTTATTAACTGGATTTGGCCAGATCTTTCCATTGTTGTTGCATATTTTTACATTTTTATGTCCTATGTACTTGGATTTTCTCCACTTTCTTGATAAATTTATTCCTCATCAAGAAAATGATAATTATACAACTTTTTAATTTTTGCTTTTCACCTTTTCTAAGGAGGTTCCACATCATCTTATTGACATACTGCATCCCTCTGAAGGTATGTTACCCAGGGGACTGGCTTTTTTCAACTAGGCAATAATGTTTTTATTGTGCTAAATTTTGAAGCTATGATTAAAAAATTGCTTCTTTTAATACCATTGATTTCTCAATTGTCAGGTATTCGAACATTTCTTTTATCCGGCTTTAATATATATATATATATTTTTGTTAAGTAATAAGAAAATTTTATTGACAAGTAAATAGGCATATCCCAAGTATACTGGAAGTATACAAGAGAAAACAGGTTCAATTGTCTGAAATGAATTTCTAGAACCGTGAATTACATTTTTTTTTTAAAAATTTTTGATTGAAAAACTATACATATGTATCTTTCTGTGTATCATTATTATATTTACAAGCATTGCAGAGCTTCTTAAAAAAAAAAAAATTTAATAAAGACATTTACAATAATGAAACAAATCAAGAAAGGAAAGTTCCATAAAAACTCCCGCCTTCTTTGAAATATCATGAACAGTTCCCGTAGGTTGAGCGCCCTTTTCAAGGAAATATAGAATAGCGGGAACATTTAAATAAGTTTGATTACACCTAAATACAAGCTGCTGGGAACTAGACTGGGCTAATCCAGCTTTAATATTTACTATTATATTCTTTCAGAGTATTCTGTTGGGCAATTCTTTGAGGATGCAAGGCAGGCGACAAGATGTATTCTTGACAGTGGACGTGTTCCCATAGTTGCTGGTGGGACTGGATTGTACTTACGATGGTATGTTACCATAAATCCTTTTGTAGTTTGTAGTTACTGTTGATCTGATGTCTTCAGTTGTGGCTAGCATGCCCGGGTATACCTTATCATGCATTATAAATAAATACAAACTTTTATGGAATGTTCATTTTTTTTTCAAATATAAGGTTCATGTATGGAAAGCCAGATGTCCCAAAAGCATCTCCCGAAATTGCCTCTGAAGTATGTTCAGAGCTAGCAGATTTGCAGAGAAATGAAGATTGGGATGCAGCTGTGCAGTTGGTGGTCAAAGCAGGTGACCCAAAGGCCCAGTTTTTAGCTGCCAATGATTGGTATCGGTTACGGCGTAGCCTTGAGATTATCAAGGTTAGTTTATGATGTTTTCTGATTTCTCTATGAACATTGGACTCCCCCCCCCCCCCCCCCCCCCCCCCTTCTTCTCTATCAGCGTCCCCACGCACAAATCAACACCCTCACGCCTACACAAAGCTACACAATACTCAATATGAATATTCAAATGCTATGCCATAACAGCTACAAAAGTATGATTTTCTTTAAAAGGCTTATTTCCTTTAATCACCTAGACTTTGGCTTAGTTGGCTTTATTAGTAATAAATTTTCTACGAGGAGAACCCCACACACAATAATGTCTAATAAGGACATTTTTTGGGAGATGTTACTAAAAATTTGCTTTCAGCACATCAATTAAATACATTGGGACATTAACTAAAAGTGTTCTCTATTTATCAATATTTCCTTTGGAATGGCAGTCGACTGGATCACCTCCATCTGCTTTTCGGATACCATATGATTCTTTCAGGGATCAATGTGATGGTGTTATGGTCAGCTCTCATGATGTGAACACTTCTGCTGATGTCCTGGAGGAGAATAACTCAAAGGATTTGGACTATGATTTTATTTGTTTTTTCCTCTCTAGCCGGAGAGTTGACCTCTATAAGCTAATTGACTATCGTTGTGAAGATATGCTTTCAGGTAGATCATACTGTGGAAACATAACTATGTTTTTCATTTTCTGACTCTAAAAATTCTAATTCTTTGGAGTACACACCTATTTATCTATAGCTACATAGTTGATCGATTACCACTTCCTATGATAGTGTTGATTATTTCTTGTTAAAAGGTGATTTTATTATGTGTTTGTTGTCAGTGTGCACAAACACACAGAGGCATAGTACTTTCTGAGATGAGTTTTTATGCAATGGATGATAAAACTGATATTAAGGGATATTTTCCTACCCATAAAAAACGGATATTTTCTCATGAATAAGTCGGTATATTTTCTTTCTTGACATATTTAGCTTTGTTATACTCATTACTTTTATTCATTTCTTGATTGTTACTTTTATTCATTTTAAACAGTTGTTTTTGCCTGCAGGAAGTGACGGGATTTTGTCTGAGGCCAGATGGCTTCTTGATACAGGTCTTCTACCCAATTCAAATTCTGCAACTCGAGCAATCGGTTACAGACAAGTATGCCTTTGATATTTATTCTTCTGTTCTTTCTGTTTATTTTAGCGTCTAGTTTGCAAGAAGTAGTGATGATAGTCCTTATAGTTTGTTTCTGGAATTGGGTTATCCAACCAATCTTTGTTTTCAAAAGCTGATACGATTCATAAAGGAAGGCCCATCATTCGATCCTTAAGCTTGATTCTTCATTCTTGCTTGTACTATGCTTGGTGATCTCCAGACACCTTGGCAAAGCCTGTTTGGGTATTTCCTGCAATGCATGATTCTCTTAATTATACTTTTTGATATCTGTGGGTTCATTTGTTAGCAATCTTTTTCTATGGGCCACAGCTGTGGATTTTCATGGCCTCAATTTTCATGAATTTCTTGTTTCTATTTCCTCTTCCTAAATAGGTGTTACCTTTTGGATACCACCTTGTGTACTTGGGCTATGCCTATGTTTATCATTATAATCGTTTACTTATCAAAAAATAATAATAATAATAATAATTTGTGGATTCATTGAATTCTTATCACTTCCAAGCCTTAGAAAATTGTTTCCTGTTGACCTATGCTGTATTGGATATTGTTATGTTTTCTAAATTTACAACTATGACTTCTTAAATGCCATTCTGTATAAAGTAGTAAATATTTGAACCTCTACATGATGCTATCTTGCCTCCCTCTCCACTTGGCTTTGCCTAATAATTGTATGTTCGACTGATTTTGGCTCCTTTTGGTCTTAAGTGTTTATTCTATTTTAGGCAATTATGCTAAAGTTCATTTAGTTTGTGTCATTCAATAATCTTTTATTTGGTGTCATTCAATAATTTCAGGCAATGGAGTACTTATTATACTGTAGACAGCAAGGAGGTAGGAGTTCTCCTGGAGATTTTTTTGCCTTTTTATCAGACTTCCAGAAAGCATCTAGGTAATGGAAGTATGTAATAAAAATACTACTTTTTTGGTGTTTTTTATGCTTTATCCATTATATCTCAATCCAGCAACTGTAAATTTGTTGTTCAGAAATTTTGCGAAAAGGCAATTGACTTGGTTTCGTAACGAACAAATGTATCATTGGCTTGATGCTTCTAAGCCCCTGGTATGTGTATGCATTCTTTGCTTTGTTACTGAATCGGTCTTTTCTTTCATCTTGGATTGCTTTAAGTAGTTCAGGTGTCTTCATTATTTGAGCAAATGCTTATTTATTAGATCTTAATTAATAGAAGCTCATAAAGGAGTGTCAAATCCTATTAGAACAGAACTGTGAATTCATTATTTATCATAACACTTTTGAGGTTTTAACCTTATTGTAGGCTTAACTTGTTCTATTTTCAACTCAGTAGTCTTTGCGCTGCAATTACGGTTGTGAAATCATTTTAACATTAAGCAACTTCAGATTTTTTCAGACTGGTTGATATGAGCTTCTTGATGTTTTGGCACCAAAGGAATAATGATAAATCATATCAGGTGTGCTTAAACTATTTTCTAATGTTATCCTCTCTTGAGAAAATTTTGCAGGAACAGGTGATGAATTTCATTTATGATGCATACCACGAAAAGAGTGGAGCTTTGGTGGTGCCTGAATCACTAAGGATGAAGAAAGATATTTCTAACCACCGAGAAACTTCTGAACTTAAGGCCTACCGCACAAGAAATAGGTCTATTATGGTTATACTTTAACATTATGTTGTTCTGTTGTTTGTTGCCGATAACTAAAAGGTTTTCTTTATATGTGAAGGCATTTTGTGAGCCGTCAAGATTGTTCTCATATCTTGGACTGGATAAGGACAACCCAACTCACGGGTGAGGCAACGAACGCATAAACTAAGCTCATCTCAACTTCATGGAATCAGAAATGAAATCATTTTTGTTTTATGGGTTAGGTTAGTTTTTTAGGCCCTTGCTTTTATCATGGCATATTTCTATCCTCATCAGCTTTGATCAAGGCCTGACAAGCATTCATCTTCTTGGCAGTGACTCCCGCTAATCTTCATCTGAGCATCCATCTTCTTGAAGCCACATTGTGCATCTCCAGAAAAGCAGTATTTTGACAATGGGATCAGTGAATGTCTTAGTAATCAGTAGGGTCTAGTGTCACATTTTTTGAGTAGTTGTTGCATGTAATAACTTAAAACTTTTCACCAATTTTGGTACACTTTTTTTTTTTAAATTTTTTTTCAGAGAAAGATCCTCATTCCTCACCATTTATCTATGTTTTTCTCCTTTTCTTGTTCCTTTAATTGAAGAGGAGAAAAGGCTTTTAGCCCCGAACTGTTTTGGACTAATATTCTAATGTTTTATCATGCAACTTTAATCTACTAAATTGCTGCATGCATGCCTTTCTTTGCCTGGACATTTGAAAAACAACTTGTTGCTTAAAAGACATCAATAGTTCACCAAAGTAATATGTGTTGGTGAATTCCAATGCTGCATCTCTTGCTGCCGGCACACGTGACTTGATCTATGCTCTTGAATCTGCCGTCAGTAGTGATATGTCGAGTTAATTGCTGGTGTCAGTTGTGCCTATGCCTAGCTTCACAATACCTTCATTTCAAGTTTAATAAGAGAATGTCTGTCCCACCCCCAATAACTTAAGATTAGATTTATAAGTTATACTTTGCGCAATGTTTGTTAAGGTTGCATTGTCTGTACAACAATGTTCAGATTTTATTTTTTCAGATTTCATTTAACTCAAAGCCTAATTAGGATTTTAAGCTTGTATGAAAATTTGAAAAAATGTAATGATGAATCTAAAATGATATAAGATTATTTTCCAAAACAAACCAAGCCTAAATTGTAACCCAAGTATGACTTGAACCAGCATTTGGAATTTCCATCTAGCTTTTTTATTTGGTTCTAACTAATAGAGTTCTAAAGAAAGGATGATATTATGTTTACTGATGATTTATATTTAAAGATAAATAATATTTATAATCGTAAAATGTGTAAATATTATACAATTATTTTGTAAAAAATGATTAAATGCAAATCTTACATGAAAAAAAAAATAAAATTTTTAATTGTAGACTATTATATTTTAAAGTACTTATATATTCTACGATTGCACGAAGCTTCATTTTTTTTTGAGACGGCATGTTGCTTTGTTAATATTGAAAAAGAGGTATTTATTAGTATTAAAATATTTTTTTTTAAATTTTTTTAAAACAATTCTTATGTATTTTAAAAAAACACAATATGATACTATACAATAAATAAGAGTAGTGATTGACAGCCTCCACTGTTTGAGAGTAGCTGAAACATTCTACTTATATAAATAGTATTTTTACTGTTTATATGAACAATAAAAATATTATTAAAGTGAGTGAGATGTTCCGACTGCTCCAAACAATGAGGCCACCAAATATTATTTGCCAAATATTATTTGAATAAACAAATACAATTGAGAAATGGATAGTAAACCTCCAATTTATCCATTTGCCATTTTTACTCATTAAAAATAAGAGTAATATTAGGGATAATTTAACACTCATTGTACACGCTAACATAAATAGTATACATAAATAATATATATATATACTATTTATATGAATATGTACAATAAATATTGAATACTCTCAATATATTTTCTGAAAAAAGACCTTTTTTTTTTTTTTTTTTATCATTTTTTTAAAGTGAAAATGGAATCTTTTAGATTCCAATAAAAGGGTAGAAGCACGGACTCGTCGTGAGAAACTACTCCACAGCAGTAACGCTACCTCCCAAAACCCTCATTTCCTCAAACCTTGTCTCTCTCAAGTTCTGAGTGTTTGTGAAAAATGAGGCCGTCTATCTTCAGATCCGTACAATCCGCGGTTGCGAGAAACAGTGCTCGCCGTTCCTACGCCACTGCCTCCGTTCCGGAGCGCAAGGTCGTTGTTCTCGGCGCCGCCGGCGGGATTGGCCAGCCCCTGGCTTTGCTAATGAAGCTCAACCCTCTCGTCTCCAAGCTTGCCCTCTATGATATAGCCGGAACCCCCGGAGTGGCTGCCGATATCGGCCACATCAACACCAGATCTGAGGTCCCCTCACACGCACCTCCCCTCCCCTCCCCTCTCTTTCTCTCGGGTTTCATCTACGTTTTTCTTTGATCTGAGTTTTTCTCTTCTTTTCCGAGGCTCACTGTTATACTGGGTTTGATCATGCCCACGTGAGTGAATGTTTCGGAATCCCTATTCCCTACATGCGACTGTTCGATTTTCATTCTTTTTTCCCAACTAAATTAATTGGTTTTATTTGTTAGCGAAAAATTGAAGGGAAACGAAAGTCTAATACTTGAATAATTCACTGTTCCTAATTTTCTTATGCTTTTATGAATAGATATTTTTTTGTAAATTCCTTTTCATTTCAAAAGCTGTCTACTTTATGGTCTATATTTACTGGGCTTAATTAAATGAGTTGTTTCTTGTATCTGCCTTTGGTATAGGTGGCTGGTTACATGGGTGAAGACCAGCTGGGTAAAGCTTTAGAGGGATCCGATGTTGTTATCATCCCAGCCGGCGTGCCCAGAAAGCCCGGTATGACCCGTGATGATCTCTTCAATATTAATGCAGGGATCGTCAAATCTCTGTGCACTGCCATCGCCAAGTACTGCCCTAATGTGAGTCTCTGTATATAATTTGCTGTTTTTTTTTTTTTTTTCATTTTTAAACTTGCTACACCTTTCATATTGGGCATTGAATTGGGCATTTAACAACTTTCATATTTTTCACTCAAGTTCTTTTCAGTTTTTATGTTTATTTTATTGTTTTGTATAATGCGGACTTGCAGTTTTTTTTAAAAGTAATGAAGGATATTATTGATGAACAATAATAGGCATATCCAATGTACACGGGAAGCAAAATATTATGTAGATCATGGTTCAACCTTTGCATTCTAGAAGGCATCGAGTGATTTGAGCTATTTGTTATCTTGGTTCTTTTGATGACATATTTTTATATGGTTGTATGGCAAACGTTTTGGGGGATCAGGCTCTTGTTAACATGATAAGCAACCCTGTGAACTCAACGGTTCCCATTGCTGCTGAGGTTTTCAAGAAAGCAGGAACATACAATGAGAAGAGGTTGTTTGGTGTGACTACCCTTGATGTGGTTAGAGCTAAGACATTCTATGCTGGGAAGGCAAACGTGAATGTCGCAGGTATGTAATGGCCCACTACTGGAAACTTGTTCTTTTACTCTGTTATTGCTAAAATAATGAAGTTTTGAGTATATTCCTGTCTGATTGGTAAAAAACTAGAACTCAGCTGAACTAGGCAAGATCCTAAGTTAAGGTTCAGATGAATTGAGGATTTCATTTTCCATTGGGTCTAATGCATGATATTTGTTGCTTAAGAATTGGGTTCCAGCTAGTACTCTGTTATCTTTCCATTCTTGCTCCTCGAAAATGTGCATTCATGTTCAAGGAAAAGTTATCATGGATGGTGTACAGGCTGAACTGAGTTTTGTGCATTTGTTCACACAGAGGTCAATGTACCAGTTGTTGGTGGCCATGCAGGCATAACCATTCTCCCGCTATTTTCTCAAGTAATTCCTTTGCTCCTCAACCTCCATCGTGATCTATCGTATTGAGCTATATCTCCATCGAATATAAGCTGGTAGAATCTGGTTTGCTTCCCTCTTGTTGAAGGGGACATGGCTAATTATGAGTTGTTGTTTGACAGGCCACACCAAAAGCCAATTTGTCAGATGAAGATATCAAGGCTCTTACAAAGAGAACTCAAGATGGAGGCACAGAAGTTGTAGAAGCAAAGGCTGGAAAGGGGTCGGCAACATTGTCAATGGCGTAAGTCTCAACTGATACTCATCACAACATATTTTCTGTTGATATGTAGATACTCTGGTTTGTTTCTCAAAGACCATGACATTGCTTCTTGGAGATGAAAAATATGTCTTTGTATTTGATGCACTTGTAGTTTCAGAAATATTTGGGTATTTGCTTGTGTTAGTGGTCAGTTTTTCCATCTGTAAATTGGTTTCACATTTAGGAACACGTGTAAAACAAATGGATAGAACTTTAGGCAAATGCTTTGTTTGTTTCAACTTTGAGATGAAATTGCTATGGTTGCACTATAATTATCAATGCTACTTTTGAAATGCATTCAGTTAATATTTTTCATGGATGAATGAATGCAAGAATTTGGATTTTGCTTTGGAGATTTGTATGATCTTTTGAGAATATTTGCTTTAAAGCTCATTTGGCCCGATTATATGTATTTTGTCTCACTTATCTTGCCCAATCTTTTTTTATTTTTTGATAAGTAAGCTTATCTTGCTCAATCTTTCCATTGTTTTCCCATTTTGTAACTCCTCTTATACCTGTTCTTTTTGTAGTGCTGGGGAATAGAAGGAAACCTTTATGTATGTTTATGGATTAAATGCCTGTGTTTCTTGTAGCTATGCTGGAGCCATGTTTGCTGATGCTTGCCTGAAGGGACTCAATGGGGTTCCAGATGTAGAGGAATGTTCATTTGTTCAATCAACTGTCACCGAGCTTCCTTTCTTTGCTTCTAAGGTGATTGACCTTGAACTTCTTGATGATTTCTACAGAAAGGTCTTTGCTTATTGCAGTCCACACTTGTCGATTGCCACAAGTTCTTCTGACCATTTATATCTAGCTCATGCTGTTGGTGCAAATGTGCACTGGTACCCTGCATTGCACTATTAATGTTGATACTTTTTTTTTTTGGGATACTCGAGAATTTTATAAAGGCCACCATTTGGAATGTTCCCTGCTTTTGTGTGCCACTTGCGTGAAATGGTGGATAAACTTATTCATATGGCCGGCCTGATTTTCACATTCAACCAGAAGATAATGGAAACGGTGTAGCTATATTTTGCCTCTATTGATCAACAGTATTAAAACACGTTTCCTATATATTTGCAGGTGCGGCTTGGAAAGAATGGAGTGGAGGAGGTTCTGGGGTTGGGCCCCATCTCCGACTATGAAAAGGAAAACCTGGAAAGTCTGAAGCCCGAACTCCTGGCATCCATTGAGAAGGGAATCAAGTTTGCCAACCAGAGTTAGATAACACTTATTATTCATGGCTGGGGTGGTATATGCCTACTCCTGAGAGAGACGCCCAAATTTTTGCCTTTTGTTTTCTTTCCACCAATGTTGTATTTTTTGCTGCTAGTGGCACCGGCTTTGCTGTTTTGTCAGGCCTTTTGAAAAAGCAAAGATTCCATCAATAATTCCCCAGTGGCATGTTAAGGGAGGGATAGCTTTGAACACTACACATTTAAGTTGGGATGATCTATTCATCGAACTCTTTAGATAAAATCATGGACGTGACTTGCATCGGATTCTTGTGTTGTAGATTGTTAGCGCTTGTGGCTCCCAGAGGATGTTGGAAATGTAGTAGACTAGTAGTGGATGCTTGGACTAGACCAGGCTGGAATGTGAAATTAACTTAAAATTCTTTTCTAAAACGGAGAAACAAAAAAGAAGGATCCGAGACAAATTACTACCCATTTACGAGTTTTCACCATGAAATCAAGAACAATTGTGGCTAGGCAGTGCTATGCTTTAGGAATATCTTGCATCATTGGGTACACATGGTTATTGGCTCATTGCCCACAAAATTTTGGTTGGGTGTCTCTGAACCAGTCATGGATAGAAACCAATAAACAAGATGCGGAAGGACGTCCAGTCAAGAACTCGTAATCTCAAGGTTTTCATTACCAATCTGCAATCTGCAAGGTATCAGGATTTTCTTATCTGGTTTGAAACCTGAGGTCCCAAGTGTTAGCAATACGGAAGATACAAAAACACATTCCATCTGACTTTAATTGGTCACTCCAATCCGTCTAGGCCTAGGCCATTATCATGCTAAACGGCCACCATGTTTTTTTGTTGACAAGTAAATGGCCATCATGTTGATGCAGTGTTGAAAGGAAAAGCAAGCAGGAAAACCTAACATCAGGATCCTGAAATCAGGGATGACTACAATGAACATTTGCTACACGAAAACGGTTGTGTCATTATAATACCTAACATTATTATACAAAATGCTTCCACAACAAAGGATCGCCATAGAAGGAAAGAAAAAAAAAAAAAAGGGATTAACACTGAGCCACCTATAAATAAAGGTTACAAGTCATACACCTTAAGTACTCCATTTCCATAAATGCAGCCATAAAGCAAAAGCACCTTGAATGGTTTTACACAACCATATCATATAATATGCAAAATCAGTTGCTTAAGATTGTCAGCTGTAACAATTGCAGATCAGCTTATTTCTGCCATCTTTGAAAACTGCAACAAAATTATTGAGCTTGTCAACTTCGGATTTTGTTATCATACTGGTACCAAGCACAGTCCCCCATGCACATATGCGGGCCACACATGAACACGGACACAAGCATACAGAGACATATAATACAATATCAGTCATCTTTCTATAACATGAACCGAATCTGAAAACCAAATTCATGTTAAAGCACATTATGAAAGGCTATTTGGCGTAGGTTGGAACATATATGGAAAGAAGCTTCCTGAAACATCTGGCATATCTTTTGAAAATGCAACTTTCAATTCCCAAACGAAATGAGAAGAAACTTTAGTATGTCATGCAGATTTAGCTTCGACAGCTTTACTTACAAAATATATAAAGATGGCTTTGACAACTTATAAAGTAAAGTTACTACCGATCAAAAAAAAAAAAAACCTTAATAAGTACAAAACTGAGGTGCCATGTACCATCCCCCATCTGTATTTCTATTTTTTCTAAACTTGCACTAGATATCCTTGGTTTTATTCCTACTTGACCTAAAACCTTTCAATCCTAAATTATCATTCCAAACTCCAACTAGGAGTTAATTTCTGCCATAGCCTCATCACATGATACATGATATAATCTTTTAAAAGATACCCAGCCTTAATTTTGATCCATTATGTAAACTTTCCATATTAGGAAGCTCACATGTGCACATCCTTGACCATGTCAACATACCTTAGAGAATCTCCTTCTGTTCCAAAATGCACCACATTCATGAAAATATTTATCCATTTTTATCTCCTCAAAGCATCCTTCACCAAAACCATCCTGGGTTTTTGCATGAATCCAACAATTTCCATGCTGAATAAAGCCCTCCCTAATCTGCTATATTACTTCCGTAAAGAAGATTATAAAAAAGCTCCATCATTCTTTAATCTCTACTCCACTCGCTAAAACTCTTTGACCTTCATCTTTGACACATTTATAGTGACTCAACTCTCATGTTGTCCTTTTCCTTGACTCCACTAGCTAATGTTTTGGATTCTTCTTCACCACTCTGTAATTTTCACAAACCTCATTGTTTGTCCATTATCTTTCTTTAACCTAACTGCTGTCTGAAACCCTTTGTTCCACCATCAACTGTTCTTAGATGACAGGTCTTTTGATTCTCGAAGCACCTCTTTGGCCTCTATTTTTATGCAACTAGCCATTCATCCCATAGGCCAGGCAGCCTGTTGGGCTGTGTATGGTACAAAGCCGGAAAGCTTAAATGACAATACCATTACAACTCATGTAAACAACAGGAGGCCAATTGTTTTCAATAACTACGATGATTTTACACCTCTATATGCATAAACACACAAATAACGGGCGACCTGCGTATAAACACACATGATTCCCACCTCACCTGGATCCTTTGACGTTCAAGGTCAATGTGCATCTGACCCAGTTGCAGAGGAACCATCACTGTGGGAATCTGCATGCAGAATAGCAGACTAATTTGATCAATCTACAACAGGGCTTAGATGGAACAGAAATAAAGGCATGCAATCCTACTATTACAAATTTACAAGAGATAGGAACCAACTGCAAACTTTTAATCTTTTACCGTTTGAAGAGGATCCAGAGTCACTGCCAGAACTGCTGGAACTACTCGATCCACTCACGTTATCACCTTGCTTTTCTCCTTGAACTGGGGTGAATTTGGTAACATTGGTTTCAACTGGTTAAAATTCAACAGGTTTCCAATGACAACAGCACATAACAATTAAATTTTCCTCAAATACCAATAGTGTGCTCAAACCAAAGAACCACCAATCCTCAGGTCAAGAATTTTACCTGCTTCGGTTTCTTTAGGAGCCGCAGCAACGGCTGGTGCTAAATTCTGAAAATATAATATAATCATTTTTTTTTTTTACACCCGATGCTACCATCTGCTGTTTTATTAGCCAACAGCAGTTTCATATGGTAAATAGAGAGACTGAACGAATAAATAATTTATAGTCTTACCGTCTCCTGGGTAGCATTGTCGGTTTCTGCCTCTGACTGAAGAGCAATTTCAGTTTTTCTCTTATTCTTGCTCAAACTCTTCTTATAATTGGTCACAAACCTATCCAATTCCCAAAGTGTTTCTGGATCAACACTGGCTATGTCCACTTCAATTTCATCATCTTGTTGAAAAAGACCTGGATTCCTCCTCTTAATTATCTGGACAATATTATCTAGCTTCTCCGAAGGCAAACTCTGAAGGTTTAAGCTGAGCCTCTGCTTCTCCTCATAAGTCATATCCCTTTTGTCAGGATCCTTAGCTTTAGGTTTCTTCGGAACCGGGCTCCTAACAAGCTGACCGTGACTGGCCGGCTTCAACTTAGGTTCCACAGGCATGGTTTTAGATTCTACCATCTCTGAAGTCCTCGTTTCCACTGGTGGTGGAGCAGGCACGGGAGGTAGAGCTGGAGCTCGAGCTGGCATGGGAGCCTTTCTTGAAGTGGGTGTTGGCAAACCTGCATCATGTCCCATTTCAATTCTCCTAACACGAATGAACTCAGACTCTATTGGTTTCCATTGCTCCTCAAATACTTTGGAAAGCTGCTCAGCCATGAAGTGAACATCCTGCCCTTTCGGGTTATACACCATGGCATTATTAAATGCGAGTCTCACATCCTCTGCAAACTCCCTGGGGGACTTATACCAATTCTTATTCAGCCTATTCTTCACCGTTCCCAAATCCATTGGGTGCTTGACAATAGTATGATAATCACGAAGTCCCAGACCCTTCACATCCACAGGCTTATTGAAGACCCAGCCAAACTTATGCTTCATCAACTTGGAGAGTAAATCGGCGCAACTCTGAAACACCGGACTCGAAGACCAATCTTTACCAAACCCCAATCCCATTTCACCCCCACCATCCCTCTTCCCTCCATTGGATTTTAACTTCTTTTTGCTCTCCTTCCCTGAGACGAGATCCAAATTCTGATTCTGCTTACTCGCCTTCGGCGTCTTCTTCTCTTTCACCACTGATTTTTCACCAATTCGTTGCTCATTCTTCTCAGCCGCAGACACGGTCAAACCCCGAAAAGGTTTTGAATTCGAACCCGCCTCTGAATTGACCCTCATTGCAGGTCCAACTTTATCAACAACAACTTCAAGCTTCTTCATTAAGCTTCTCACATGGTCAAGCTCACTCGCTAGCTTCCTCCTAAGCTCTCTAACCTCACTCTTAGACCTTGATTTCACGCTAATCCTAACCCGGTTCTCGAACCCGGCATAATCCGGCAAGCCATTCCCTTGGCGAGCTCACGGCAGCTCTGTGAAACCGGTTCATGCAGATTCTGGCTTGAAGAGTCGTCTGACGACAATGAATCGAACGTCCACGGTGGCTGAGAGGAGTTGTTATCTTCGGTGGTGGTGGCTAGGGTTTGAGAGGGGGACAGCTGGGTGGCATTGCCGTAATTCTTGGGTTTCTTGTGGTTCTTTCGGCTATATACCTTGCTGCTCTCCTCCCACCTGCGCTTCTTCTCTCTCGCTTCTTCATCCCGTAATAACCCCGAAGCCATACATGTAAATAAGCTTTGAGAACCCTAACTTGAACACAAAACCAGCAGTCTGAATCTGATTAAAGTTTTGGTTTCGGATCTTTTACGTAGGGGAAGTTAAAAGAAAAAAAAAACTCCCAAATTGACGGGTGATATGAAAACCCTAGGATTTAGAGGTTTGGGTGGATTTGGAAAAGTACGGAGTAAGAGTTTTCGGAGGGGAATATAAACCAAAGTTAGGGTTTTGAGCTGCGGAGAAAGAAGATGACCGACTCAGGGTTCGGATTAGTTGCAGTAAAACCCTAGAATGCGACTGCTACGAAACCAATCCCAGGCTTCCTGCTCCCAGGCTCGGTAGCGAGTCAAAGGTTACACTTGGGGAGTGATGTTGGGAGAGCACGTGCTAAAGAGCGAGTGAAGGTAATAAGTGCCACGTCGGATAAGACCCGTGAGTTGGAATATACCTAGACGTGCAAACTAACTATGTTGATACGCACGTGTGATAGTTGTTTGCGTAATAATTGATGTGAGTGTTTTTTTTTTTTTTAAAGTCAGTTAATAGGATTAAAACTAAGCAAATGGTATAAAGAAGACGGGGTGGAGTTCTAAATAATCATTTTAAAATAAAAAATAATAGTACAAAGAGATAATAAAAAAGAAAAATAAAATAGATTTCTCTGGGATCAATTTCTTAGTCCTTATACATGTCTTAAAAGGACGCTGTCTTAAAAAAGACGAAAATAAAGTGTTTGTCAGAAGGCGAACACAATAACTACAGCAAGAAGCGGAGAAGTAAACAAAAACATTGTCGATTGTTGTCTGAAGATAATTTTTGGGTGGGTTCACAATCCCTCGAATAAGATCATGGATTATTGAAAGTATGAACATAGAGTAGTCACCGAAAGCGAGACCGAGTCGTTGACAATCAACCAACACAGGCAGCAACAGCGCATGCAACACACGCGCCGCTAGGGCTGTAAAAAGATTGAATCGGACCGGCGGACCGGACTGGACTGATTGGAGTTCGGTCCGGTCTGGTCCAAATTATACATGGACCGAATAGTTCAGTTCCGGTCCGGTCTCGGTCTATGGGAATCCTCCCCTTGGATCGGACCGAACCCCTAAAGTTCTTTTTTTTTTTTTAATTATATATATATGTATATATAAATAATAGTATACAAATTTTAATATTAATATTAACATATATTAATATAATAACGTATTAATATATAATATATATTAACATATTAATATATAATATAAACTTTTATAATATTAACATATTATAATTTATAGTAGTTGACTAGTTGTAGTATAAAATATAAATTAAAGTATATCTATATAGAGTATTAGTAATAACTTATAAGTAATAAGTGTATTATTATTATTTAATATATTATTATTAATTTATCACTATTTACCAATATATAAATATATAATATGCTAATGTAATAGTGTTAGTAGTAATATTTTTTTCTTATTTTTTTATTTAGATTATTTTTCTTTTGTCATTTTTTTTAAGAGTAAGTTTTTTTAATATTTTTTGACTTAAATCTGTGATAAATATGTAAATTGGGTTGAAAATAATTAAATTTGAGCCAAAAAAAATATTTGATCATTGTAAAATTTTAGATTAAATTTAGCCTATTAAATCATATGGAGCTCCCCTGGACCGGACTGGATTGCCTCTAGACTGAATTAAACCGGACCAGTATGGATCGAATAGGAGTTCGGTCCAGTCCAGGGTGAGAGAATTCTTGGACCGAATGGAATCAGTCCACAAATTTTCCGGACCGGGCTGGACCATTTACACCTCTACGCGCCACTGGGAGTGAACCACAAACCGCCAGATCCAACGGATTTGGTGCCTTTGGGGCCGCATGTGGCCTCCACAGCTACCTTGAAATGCATTTGCATGTGAGCCACACTTCGGCAAAGGCCGCGTGTGTGGCACGTGCGCCTCTTGAAAATGCAAGCCTCCCTCCGAACTTGTAAATCGACATTTGGGGAAGCTGAGGAGGTGGTGCGTGTCGGAAGAGGAACGTCGGATGGCAACAGATCGGCGATGCCCGATTCGATTGGAGAAAAACACACTAAAATAGACCCAAAATAGATTAAAACTGAGAAACTAGAAAAATAAAGAACTAAGAAACAAGGGAAGAGAGGAGAAGGTTGGTGTCGAAGCACTAAACTCCCTCTACCCGACGAGGTATCAGACAATTTTCTTCGAGCTCGAGAGAGAAACAAGAGAAGATGAGAGAGAGAGAGAACGAATTGTTTTTGGTTCTATAATTGATGAGAGTTGTGTGTTGAATAGGGTGAAGGAAAACCAAGGCACTAAATTGAACAAACATTTTAGGGTTTGAGTTGTTGGTGTGTAATATATGTCATTTAAGGTAAGATTTAATTGATAAGACATATTTTATAATTTATTTTTTAAATTAAATTATATTTATGTAAATATTTTACTAAATATATTTATATAAAGTATATATATATATATTTTTATTTTAAAATATAATTATATAAGAAGTATAAAAAATGGTTTTATTTATCATCAATTAATAAATTGAAATAGGACTACAAATGAACAAAATAACTCGTGAATAGGTCAAGCTTAGCTCGTATATACTCAATTCGAACTCGATTCATTTAATAAATGAGATGTTCGTAAACACTAATATATGTTCGAATATTAAACGAGTAAAACTCGTATAAATTCGGCTCAACTTGGTTTAGACTCGTAAATAAAACTCGTTTAAGTTTGGTTTGACTCGTTTGAGCTCTTTTTGAAACTCGTAATATATTTTATATATGTATGTGTTATATATATATGTTGAATCCAATGTTTCAAGTTTCGTATCTACGTGTATATTTTGATGATAACAAATATATTCAAGTCTCAAGCTCAAATTATCTATGCAATGGAGCGAAGCGCACATCAAACATAAAAGAACAAGTCTACAAATAAAGTGCATAGATTATTTTTATACATCTCTTGATAAAATTCGAAATTAGATTAAGGCTCAAAAATTAATCTTTTTTTATAAAGCATTAAATTGCTTTTTTTTATACATGACATAAGCATGATATATGTATGACATCAAAAATACTCTAATTTGAAAAATTATATTTTACATGTGCATGACATATACAATGATCTCATTAAAAGCTTTATTTTCAAAAATTATATTTTACATGTGCATGACATATGCAATGACTTTATTCAAAAATTTGAATTTTGAAAATTGAATGACATATGCAATGACTTCATCAAAATTTGAATTTTGAATTTGAAAGATGATTGAGTGGGACTCATTTGCCTATAAATAGCTCACTTGTGTTTTGTAAAAATCACAACAACAAGAGCTTACACATTTATTGTTAAGTTTTGCATCATTCTTTCAAATATCTCTTTCTCTCTTTTCTAAAGTTTTGAGTCTTAATTCTTGTTTTTTTTAGAGAGATATAAGTTGCGCTGTATTGTTTCTATCTTACTCATTAAGGAGTGTACTTTGATAGTCTACCTACTATCAACTCTTGTATTTGTAAGAGGGAGTGTATAATCCTTGTGTGTGTAGAAGGTGTTCTACACGGGGAATAGTTAAATCACCAAGTGTGAGGTGATTGGAAGTGTAGAGGGTGTTCTACACGGATTCTTTGGAGCGGTGCTGCTCAAAGGTGTCATAGGTTTCTATCTCCATCTAAAGGAGATTGAATAGTGGATTTGAGATCCTCAAGGGGTAGTTTGAGGTGAGGACGTAAGCAGTGGGGCTGAACCTCGTAAAAATACTGAGTTTGCTTCTTCTTACACTACTCTTTACATTTCTTGCTGCTTTATATTCTGTTTATATTTTATATTGTGTATTTGATTTATAAGTGTTAATTTTTATAATATAACACAATTCACCCCCCTCTTGTGTTACTCATCTAGGTAACAATTGGTATCAGAGCAATGACTCTGTTATAAGATTAACTATCTGTTGAGTTAAGATCATATGGCTAACATTGCAGCTACTTTCGCTGAAGGTCAATCTAGTAGTCGACCTCCGCTATTTTGTGGAGACAATTATACTTTCTGAAAAACTAAAATGAGAATATTTCTTCAGTCTCAAGGTCGAGAAATCTGGAAATGTATTGTAAATGAATCTTATATTCTAACAAAAACTATTGATGGAGTAAAGGTCAAAAAGGAAGAGGAAGAGTTTGATCGCGAAGACGATAGACTCTATACTGTGAATGTAATAGTTATAAATTTTTTATATAATACTCTCAATGGTAATGAATTTAACAGAATAATGACTTACAGGACAACAAAGGAATTTGGGACAACTTAGAAGTAACCTATGAAGGAACTTCGCAAGTCAAAGAATCAAAAATTTATGGTCTTACACATGAATATGAATTGTTTAAAATGAATGATGATGAATCTATCTCTTATGTATACTCGTTTTAATAATATTATAAATAGTTTGACATCTCTTGGTAAAGTTTATTCCAGTTTGGAGATGGTAAAAAAAATTCTCAACTCTTTGCAAAAATGTTGGGAATAAAAAATAACGGCGATTCTTGAAACTAGAGATCTTAAAAAACTCGAAGTAAATGAACTCATCGGGTCACTTATTACCCATGAGTACACATTGAAAAGAGGAGAAGAAGAAGGAAAGCAAAAGAAGAACTTGGCACTCAAAATCGTTCCTCATGAAAGTAAAAGCGATGAAGATGAAGAAAGCGATGACGAAAAGATTGCAATGATCACAAGAAGATTTAAGAGATTCTTGAAAAATAAAGCTCCTCCAAGAAAACCCTTTAAAAGATCTTTCAACAAAGATACAGTTAAAAATGATTCATTAATTTGTTATAAATGTAAAAAGTCAGGACATATCAAAGTAGATTGTCCCTTACTAAAGAAAGATCGATACAAAGGTAAGAAAGCAATGAAAGCTACATAGGATAATTATTCAAGTAGCTCAAACAGCGATGCAAGTAATGAAAAATCTGCAAATCTTTGTCTTATGGCTAAAGATGATCTTGAGGTAACAAATCTTGAAATTTCCTCTCATGAAGAATTGCAAAATGCTTTGGAAGAGGTATATGAGGAATTTGAAAAATTGGGTATTAAGTATACCGCTTTGAAAAAGAAAAATTCTTTTTTAATAAATGAAATTGATGTTTTAAGAAAAGAAAATATAATTTCAAAAGATGAAAATGATGAACTGAAAAAGAAAGTAGTTAATTTAAAAAAGATTGTTGAAAATTTTACAAATGAAAAAAGAAATTTTGAAAAACTTCTTGATAATCAAAGATGTGTTTTTGATAAGGTAGGTTTGGGATACATGCCAAAAGAAAAACTCAAATCCTATAAAAATTTCTTTGATAAACCCATTAAATCAAAATTAGATTTTCAAAATTTTTTTCCTAAAAATAGATTTGTCAAAGAAAGACATTATTACAATCACTCAAGTTCTTTAAGTATGTTACACGTTATTTGTAATTTTTACAATAGAAATGGTCACAACTATCATGCTTGTCCTATTAGAAGAAAACATACAATGACTATTAGGACCATATAGGTACCAAAAAATCTTTTTTCTTCTAATACTAATAAATAAAGGACCCAAAGAACATGGATACCAAGAAAAATTATTTTAATTACTTTTGTAGGTATGCATGAAATCTTCCATAAGTAAAACAAGATGGTTTTTAGCTAGCGGATGCTCAAGACAAATGACAGGAGATAAAACTAAGTTTATTGATTTCACTCCTAAAGAAAAAGGACACGTGATATTTGGAGACAATTCAAAAGAGAAGATCGTGGGAATAGGTAAAGTTGGAAATAAGTCTTCTCTCATAATTAAAGATGTTCTACTTGTTGAAGGTCTAAAATATAATCTTTTAAATATAAGTCGATTATGTGATAAAAGATTTACAGTTACCTTCAAAAAAGAGAAGTGCATTATTTTGAATAATCATGATTGCAATATTTGTTTTATTGCTCTTATAAACAATAATATTTATATAATTGAATTTGAAGAAATTGTTTCACAAGATACTATTTGTTTATCAGCTCAACATGAAAATTGTTGGTTATGGCATATAAGGTTAGGTCATGCAAACATGGAACTTATTTCTAAACTTTCAAAAAATGATCTTGTGAGAGGTTTGTCAAAAGTAAACTTTTTTAAAGACAAAATCTATGATGCATGCCAATTTGGTAAACAAACAAAAACTTCTTTCAAAATCAAAAAACATATTTTCACTACTAGACCTTTACAATTAATACACATGGACCTTTTTGAACCAAACAGAGTTGCGAGTCTGGGAGAGAAATGTTATGCATTTGTTTTTGTTGATGATTTCTCTAGATATACTTGGGTCATCTTTCTTGCTCATAAAGATGAGGTACATAATGCATTTACCAAGTTATGCAAGAGAATTCAAAATAAAAAAGGCTATACTATTTCAAACATTCGAAGTGAAAGGGGGAAAGAATTTGTCAATAAAGATATTGAGTCTTTTTTGTGATGAAAATGGTTTTCTGCATAATTTCTCTGCTCCTCGAACTCCTCAACAAAATGAGGTAGTAGAGAGGAAGAATAGATCTCTTCAAGAAATGGCAAGAACAATGCTTAATAAAAATAGTTTACCTAGTTATTTTTAGGCCGAAGCGGTAAGTACTGCATGTTATATTATAAATAGAGTTATGTTAAGGTCTAAATTAGATAAAATCCCTTATGAGCTTTGGAATGAGAAAGAGCCCAACATTAATTACTTTCATGTATTTGGATGCAAATGTTTTATACTCAATGACAGAGATAATTTAAGAAAGTTTGATGCAAAATCTGATGAATGTATCTTTCTTGGGTATTCAACAAATAGTAAAACTTATAGAGTATACAATAAAAAGACTTTGACTGTACAAGAATCTATGCATGTAGTATTTGATGAATCTAACCCTCTACTCTCCAAGAAATCTATTGATGAAGAATCAGAAGGTACAAATAACATAAATAGTCTCAATCTCAACAAAGAAAATACAATGGAAGAAGTCCAACATGGAGATATCAGAAAAGATCATCAAGATTTAGTACAAGATGCAACCAAACAGTGGAAACATGTGAAAGATCATCCAGTGGAACAAATTCTAGGAAAACCTTCACGAGGTGTAAGTACTCGATCATCTCTTAGAAATATTTGTAATCACACTGTTTTTTTATCTCAAATTGAACCCAAAAATACTGATGAAACACTTATTGATGAATCATGCATTTTAGTTATGCAAGAAGAGCTAAATCAATTTGAAAGAAATAATGTATGGATACTTATTCCTAGACTAAAAAATCATGCTGTTATTAGAACAAAATGAGTTTTTAGAAATAAGAAAGACGAGTCTGGAATCGTCACTAGAAACAAGGCTCGACTTGTAGCCCAATGTTTCAATCAAGAGGAAGGAATCGATTATGATGAAACGTATGCACCTGTCGCAAGATTAGAAGCTATTCGAATGTTACTTGTATATGCATGTTATAAAAAATTTAAACTTTTTCAAATGGATGTTAAAAGTGCTTTCTTAAATGGTTTTATAAATGAAGAGGTATATGTTGAGCAACCTCCAGGTTTTAAAAATCATATTTTTCCTAATCATGTTTTTAAGCTCGTAAAAGCATTATATGGACTCAAACAAGCTCCTAAAGCTTGGTATGAGTGGCTTAGTAGTTTCTTGATTGAAAAAGGTTTTTCAAGAGGAAAGATCGATACAACTCTTTTCATTAAATATGAACAGGATGATATTCTTTTAGTTCAAATTTATGTTGATGATATAATATTTGGTGCTGCTAATAAAAATATGTGCCAAGATTTTGCTAAGAGCATGCAAGAAGAATTTGAAATGAGCATGATGGGAGAACTTAATTTCTTTCTTGGATTGCAAATCAAGCAAGCAAAAAGTGGAACATTCATTAATCAGTTAAAATATATCAAAGACTTACTCAAAAAGTTTGAGATGGAAGGTGCGAAGGTAATTGGAACACCAATGAATCCAACCACCAAATTTGATAAAGATGAAAGCGGTAAGCCAATTGACTCAAAGGTATATCGAGGTATGATTGGTAGTTTATTATATTTGACAGCTAGTAGACCTGATATTATGTTCAGTATATGTTTATGTGCACGTTTTTAATCATCTCCAAAGCAATCTCATTTGGTAGTGTATTTTTAGATATCTTGCCGGTATCATTGACCTAGGGTTATGGTATCCTAAGCACACTTCTTTCGATTTTATTAGTTATTCAGATGCGGATTATGCTGGTTGCAAAGTTGATCGAAAAAGTACTAGTGGAACATGTCATTTTTTTGGTCATGCACTTGTTTCGTGGTTTAGTAAAAAGTAAAATTCTGTTGCATTATCTACTGCTGAGGTAGAATATGTTGCTGCAGGCAGTTATTGTGCTCAAGTTCTTTACATGAAGCAACAACTTGAGGATTTTAAACTTATGTACAATCATATTCCTATTAAATGTGATAATACTAGTGCTATAAATCTTTCAAGAAATCTAATACAACATTCTAGGACCAAGCATATTGAAATTAGATATTGAGATTATGTGCAGAAGGGCGATATTGTATTAGAATTCACTAGCACACATGATCAATTGGCAGACATTTTCACAAAACCCCTACCAGAAGATAGACTATGCATGATTAGAAGAGAAATAGGAATGATGCATGTCATGAATATCTGCTAGATACTTTTATTCCATTATCTCAAATGACCTACAGAAACTTGAGATGTTTAGCCTCAGTATTTAAATACATTTGCTCCTCATAAATCATCATGCCATCCTTGTCTAAAGGATTAGGCAATCGAAATGAAGAGGCAAACAATGATTTTAAATCCTTATTCTGTTACTTTAACTCTACTAATTTTTTGTTTGACTCATAAACAAGTCGTTGAAGTACAGAGACCGTTTCGCTAAACTTCTCAATTTCGCGAGTTTTGGATGCAACCGAGCGGAAAAAGCAACAATGGAAGATGAGTATCGAGTCCCGAGACCCACAAGCTCTTAAATGGCATCATGATCAGATTTACTAGCCAAATCAGTCTCTTGTTGCTTCATGGCACCCACGACAGATACAGAAATAGATTGAGACTGAGGTAAAGAATACCTCAAATCTTGATTAAGAGAAGTACTGGAGGAAAATCGACGAGCCATTAAAAATTTGTAGAATGAGAATGCAAGCAAATTGCAAAGATGAGAAGATTTGATGCGAAATAGATAAAGCTAAGGATTGCTCTTATAGAAACAAAAATAAAAACAAGACAAGCTTAGAAATCCTAATAATATCTCATTTGTCAGCAACATCAAGCGAATTTCAAATCTCTGTATCGAATTGCCAGAGCTAGATCTCCAACTTTTGCAGGTTTTGTTGGACACGCATGGCTCCGCATCGAATTGCCAGAGCTAGACCTCCAACCTTTGCAGGTTTTGTCGGACACGCGTGGCTCCGCACCGAATTCTCTACAGTCTCTACTAACGCACCGTTTTATTTGTCTATTGGTTATTATAGGAAGATATCTTATTGAGCTAATTATGATTCCTTTTTAATGATGCCAAAAGGGGGAGAAGTTTTAGACGTAAATATTTAAATTTTTAACTCTGTTATATATACTGGAATTATGTTTATCTATTGCTTAAAAAACTAACGCATATTCTCAGGGAGAGCTTAAGCATTACCGCAAGTCTCAAAATTCTACTAAGTATTTGTCATTATCAAAAAGGGAGAGATTGTTGAATCCAAGATTTTAAGTTTCGTATCTACGTGTAGATTTTGATGATAACAAATAAATTCAAGTCTCAAGCTGAAATTATCTACACAATGGAGCGAAGCACACATCAAACATAAAAGAACAAGTCTACAAATGAAGCTTATAGATTATTTTTGTACATCTCTTGATAAAATTCGAAATTAGATAAAGGCTTAAAAATTAATCTTTTCTCATAAAGCATTAAATTGTATTTTTTTATACCTGACATAAGTATGATATATGCATGACATCAAAAATGCTTTAATTTGAAAAATTATATTTTACATGTGCATGACATATGCAATGATCTCATTAAAAGTTTTATTTTCAAAAATTATATTTTACATGTGCATGACATAGGCAATGACTTCATTCAAAATTTGAATTTTGAAAATTGAATGACATATGCAATGACTTCATCAAAGTTTGAATTTTGAATTTGAAAGATGATTGAGTGGGACTCATTTGCCTATAAATAGCTCACTTATGTTTTACAAAAATCACAACAACAAGAGCTTACACATCTATTGCTAAGTTTTGCATCATTCTTTCAAAACTCTTATTCTCCATTTTCTAAAGTTTTGAGCCTTAATTCTTGTTCTTTTTTAGAGAGATATAGGTTATGCTGTATTATTTCTATCTTACTCATTAAAAAGTGTACTTTGATAGTCTACCCACTATCAACTCTTATATTTGTAAGACGGTGCGTATAACCCTTGTGTGTGTAGAAGGTGTTCTACACGGGAAATAGTTAAATCACCAAGTGTGAGGTGATTGGAAGTGTAGAGGGTGTTTTACACGGATTCTTTGGAACGGTGCTGCTCAAAAGTGTAATAGGTTTCTATTTCCACCTAAAAGAGATTGAATAGTAGATTTGGGATCCTTAAGGGGTAGTTTGAGGCGATGACTTAGGCAGTGGGGCTAGGGGTGTTCATCCGGGTTCCGGATTTGAGAATCCGGAACCCGGATTCAAAATTTCCTTAAACAAATTTTTAAAAAAATTTCAAAAGTATTAATAAATAAATAAAATTTCAAACCAGGCCGGGTACAACCCGGCCCGGATGAACAGGCCTAAGTGGAGCTGAACCTCGTAAAAATACTGAATTTGCTTCTTCTTACCCTACTCTTTACATTTCTTGCTGTTTTATATTCTGTTTATATTTTATATTGTATATTTGATTTATAAGTGTTAATTTTTATAATATAATACAATTCACCCCCCCTCTTGTGTTAGTCATCTGGGTAACAATATATATATTACAAGTTAGTTACATTTTATATGCTTAATTATATATTATTAATTTATTTATAGTTAACCTTATTTAATATAGATATGTTATGTTTATAGGATAATTTGTATAATAATATATCATATAACTATAACTATTGATTTATTATATCATCTATATGTATTAAATAGTTTAGTTTATTACATTTATCTTGTGTATTATTCTTTTAATTTAGAACTATAAATTATTTTTATAAAAAATTTATACCATAAGAATTTTAAATCAAAATTATTTGTTTGAATGGTTAAATGGTTTGAGTTTTTTTTTTTTTTTTTTTTTTTAAATTTAAAAAATAATCAAAAGATAAGATTAGAAATTTTAAAATAAAAAATCGAGTTCAAACTCGAGTCGTTTGTTTATTTTTAGTCAAGTTTGAGTCGAATTTGAACAACATTAATAATTAACGAATTAAATTTAAGCAAGATATTCGAGTTTTATTCGAGTTTCGAGTGAGTAAATATGTTAATCGAGCTCAAGTACCTTTGTTTGAATTCGACTTGATTCGATTCTTTTGCAGCCCAAGATTGAAACACCACCCAATGTAAGTCAATTTCTTGTTCTAGTTTCCTCTATCTAGCTTTCAAGATTTTCTAGAAGACAAATAAAATTGGGGAACGTCGGGGGGGGGGGGGGTTTATTATGTGCGCACACACATTGTTTGGTTGCCATATTTGCGAGCCAAAGTTGGTGCCTAATCCAGCGAAAAAGTGACATGGCATTTGGTATGAAATTTTGCACTCCAAAGTTGTTCAAAAAGCTTTTTTCAAATCCATATAGGGGTTTGCCAAAAAGCCCCATGACAAAGTTTCCAAAAAACTATAAACAAGATGAGTGCACCTTGTGTGGGAGGTAAGGCCCCCCCCCCCTCCTCTTGGGCCGGCCCTTTTCAGATCAGAACAGCTGCCCAGCCTAGGCAAGAGTCGGTTCCCCCCTTTCCTTTGAGGCCGAGTCACCCCAAAGCCTGAGGCCCAAGTGGAAGGGCCCATTGGGAATGATGGACTCGTGCGTCGCGTGGTAATTAGTGACCTCTTGAGCTAACCTATAGGGCTTTGCCCAAATACTCGAGTACCGACGTCGGGGTGGCCCGTGCGATACGAACCTGTCAGGAATAACCACGCTGCATTAAATGGGTGACACACCACATTTAATGCATAGACGAGAAAACACAACACAACACAGTACGATGAGACACCGTCAGATAACAAATTGACCCTCCCCGTCACAGGTATAAATAAAGACCCCATTTGCCTCATGAGGGCCAATTCTAATCTTTTGTTGTTCTCTTACTTTCTACTATTGTAACTTATCATCTCTCATTTATAATGACTTTAACATCGGAGGACCCACGATTCCCCAAGCCACCCTCCTCTCTCTGTATATGTAGGAAGATGACATGGAGCTTACGATACAGAGTTGCCCAGGCTGCGAAATACGATATCAACACACATAAAAGTTATCTCTCTTCAAAAAGTTATAAAGAAGATATCACCTAAAAGTCATCTCTCGACATCTCCCAACAATTGTAATTTTTTTTTTAAATTTTTATTATTTCATTTTTTAATAGTATTAAATTTATATATTTTTTAAAAATCTACAACATCATTAAAAAATATGTCCTTAATCGTTAAATAATAAAATTAAAAAAATATTATTTTTTTGTATAAGAAGAAAACTTAAGGAGATTTAACATTTTCCAAACAAGATAGATGTGTCAACATCAATATCAATGGCAGTGAAATTCTAACGATCAACAATATCTAGCTATCAACTGCCTCATAGAAATGTTGGATCCAAAAGCAGGTGCAAGGCTTAGAAGAAAACATAAGGTCCACCCTGCCAATGCAAGCCTTTAATTTCATTGATGGTCAAACGACATCTCCCAATACCGTAGTCTCCCACATGTGCTTGTGGACCCAAACACTAAGACCCCAGGCCTTGATCTTGCATTGACTGAATCAAAGCATAGTGAGAAGCCAATTTTGACCCACCCCAAATTAACCATCCTAGGTAGCATACTTGGGATAGTACATAGTTTTTTTCCCCCTAAAAGAAATGGGAGGTGGGACTACCGTAGTTATCATTCTTAGGCATGACCATATATAGGAGTCCTTTCCTGTTGTGAAATGTCAAGTTTAAGCTATAACTACTGTCTGATGGGCGAGTCTGTTACCACTACACCACCAATATGTCAACTAGTCTAAAGTCCATCCCATGACCCAAAGGTCAAGCTTTATTACCACAAATAGTTTCAACTTATATCCTGACTCGAACCCTTGATCACCTCAAAGTCACGAAATACTAATTCATACCAACTGAGCTACCACCTTAGTGGTAGGATGGTACATAGCCTAAATGAATGATTTAGGTATTACCTTTTTGCCAATTGTTAGAAAATGAAATATAATATAAATGAAGATGGAGAAGAGAGAAAGGGAACAAGACTTTTGATCAGGGCTACATCTTTGTTTTTTGAATTAGTACTGAATACAAGACATACGTTCTTATTTATACGAAAATTACATTGAGATAAAATAAGATAAATATTATAAAAATCAAATCAAAATAATTTTGATTTGATATTATCTTTAGTATTCCCCCTCAAACTCAAGGTGGAGAACTTTGGACGCTTGAGTTTGAAATTTGAAAATAGTTGTCTTCATATTAATCAATTGATTGTTGATCGCTAATGAGATAATGGTAGTGGTGATGAGGTGGTATAATTAGAACATCAAATTTGGAGCTATAGCCAACAATGGGCTATATATGACATTGGTTAACTATTAGACCAAAATCAAAAGACCAAAGTTGGATCTAAGGCTTCAAACAAAATATTATGGGATTGTTACTTTGTTGAGAGTGAGTCTCCAAGTCCGTTTAGAGATCATATGGAGTGTTGCAGTATAGGAAACTGCTTGAGAGAGAGAGAGTTTAATAGAAGTAAGGAGCCAGGAGAGAACCATATCACTATAGTGGTCCCATAGATGTGTTGCATTGTCATCGTCCTCAGGTCGTTGCAAAGTATCAAGAACTATCCCTTAGATCGTTGCAAACTTGGCGTTAAGAGCCATAAGCATGGAGTTATGCCAGGAGGGATAGTTATCACCATAAAGAAGAGGCCCGGCTAAAGAAGACTTTCGGTGATCAACAAAATGAAGATAATATGGGGAAGATAAATTGGTGATGGCTTTGAGAGTGCTATCAACAAAGTAGAGTTTATTTTTGGCATTAAGGGCTCGATGAAGTGTACATTGCTATTCGAAAAAATTATCTCTAGTGAGACGGCTAGAAACATGGATAAAATTGAAAAAATAAGAGTGATGTAGGAAATATGGAGAGGAAAATTTGGAAGAGGAAGTCATTGGAGACGACAAAGGTATGTCAAGAACGAGTTTTGGTTGATATTATGTTAGAAAATGAAATATAATATAAAATAAGAGAGAAAGAGGAAGAGAGACTTTTGAGGACTACATCTTTACTTTTTGAATTGATATTGAATATAAAGCATATAATATCTTTATTTATAGAGAAATTACATTAAGATAAAGTAAATATATATTTTAAATGTTAAAAAAATTAAATTAAAATCAAATTAAATTAAAATGATTTGATAATATAAAAATCAAATCAAGATGATATTATCTTCAACACCAAATATGAAGTCTTTTAGTGGATAGACCTTGGATTCGGCGAAATAAGATGGACTACTGAAAGTACGTTGCAGAACAAAAAACATTGACGGCTTATAAATGTTATATGCTTTATATGCTTTCAATATTCGCAAAGAATAAAATAAAAATGCTGACCTTGATCGGCTTATAAATGAAAGATACAAGTTGAAAAGGTTGTAATTTACGGATGTACAACAAAATCAGCTTGTTGCCGCGACGACTTTTGCCGGAAAAACCATAAAAAACTGTCGCAAATCACCTATATTAACAAAATCGCATGGCCACACGTTTGCAGATAATAAAATGCCAATTAAGCGTAAAATTCCGCAAACGGGCAATTTGTCACAAATATTTAGTTATTATGGCAACTCTAGTCATTGCTAATAAGAAAAAAAACTGCCAGATATACATCTATCAAATTATTTAACATTGTTGGAGATGCTTATTTGCCAAATTGATATGTTGCCACAAAATATTTTTTGCATCAAAAAACTGTGTCAATAATTATTTTCTTCTACAAATATTAATCGCTGCAATATAGTATATTGGCAACATACTTAATCACAAAAATGTATTTCCTGCAAAAAGGCATCCTAAAAATAGAGTTTAAAGATGAGCAGTTTCGTTGAATATACTAAAAGACATCATCAAAAAATGATTTGTGACAAGAATTTTTTCCATTAAATTCTTTTCTCTACAAATAATTTTGCAAAAAATTAGGGGTGGGCAAAATTTCCGAATTCCGAATTCCGTCCGAACTCCGCTCCGATTCCGACTCCGATCGGTGTCGGAAATCGGAGTTCGGAATTCGGAGTCGGAAATTTCCGACTCCGGATTCGGAGTCGGATTTCGGAGTCGGAGTCAGGTTTTATACCGAACTCCGACTCCGAAACTCCGAAGTTTTTTTTAAAAAAAAATTAAGATGCAAAACGACGTCGTTTTGCATCTTAATTTTTTTTTTAAAACTTAGCTAAACGACGCCGTTCCATTTATATAGAAACGGCGTCGTTTAGGCTAGGGTATCGCCTGCCGCCTGGGGCCCTATTTCTTCTTCCTTCTTCTTCTTTCTTTCTTCTTCTGTTCTTCAGTTCTACTTCTTCTTCGCCCTTCGGTCTCGAGTCACCGAAATTCCGAATCCCTCAGCTCTCAGCCCTCAGTGGCTCAGCCCTCGGCCCCTCAGCCCTCAGCCCTCACGGCCTCACCTCTCGAGCCGTTTTCCTTGCATGCACAGCCCCTCTCACCGCTCACGCATTTCTCAGTGTCTCACGGACCCACTGCCGGCTGCCCAAGGTATTTTCTTTTCCTCTCTCTCCGTCGCATTTATTTACCTCATCGGATTCACATGAGCCTCGCTGCCTCAGAGCCAGTAGCCACGATTTGTAAATTTATTTATGATTTGCAAGTTATCAGTAAACCGGTAAAGTGTAAACCCTATATTTGTTGTTGTTGTTGACTTGTTGTTGTTGTTGACTTGTTGTTGTTGTTGCAATTTTGAATTTACTATTTGGTATTTACATAGTCATTACTCATTAATTTTTGTTCATTTTAATTTTTGTTGTTGTAAATTTGTTGTATTTGTGAATCACTGAATATGCCATATGGTATTAGACTTTAGTTTTCTGATTTAGTTCTTTTTCTAGCACAAGGTGTTGGCCGCAAGACTAAGTTTTCAAATGATAAAAAGTTAAAAACATTGGCATTGAATTAGTCAAATACTAATATAGCTGATCTTTATTTAACTAAGAATACTAGCATTAGATTAAATTATTAATCATTAATCAATATATATATATTTTTTAAAAATATAAGTTTGCATACATATCAAATTTTTTTTGTCATATTTAATCAAATACGAGAAAATAAAAATAGGAGAAGGAAATAAAAATACAAGTTGTCTTTAAAAATGAATAGTAAAACTTTAAATTTCTTTAAATTTGAAGAATTATTATTTATTTTTTAAGACAACTTGTACTTTTTGCATGTAGCAATTTTGATCCTCGTAAAAGGTCGATCTGTAGACGGTGGTAGCTAGATCTTGGGTTTGAAATTTTAGGAGAGATCACGAGTTGAGGTGCAGCGTGGCTTTGAAAGTAATCTTAGGTGCAGTGTGCGACGTTTAAAATTTTAGTCACCGGCCCCAACGTCTTTTGTTAGAGAAAAAAATAAGATAAACTAAAGCGATGGAAAAAAAAAAAAAAGAATCATAATTGTGTTATATATGCATGAATACTGCCCCACAGCAATGCTTTTCCGAGAGAACACAATGATGAATAAAGAGATATATTATAGAATAATATTCCCTATATATTCTGCATGCATTTATGTTAGAAGAAATTAATATTGCAACCGTACGTTAAGCGTCCAAAATTAGTCATGATGAGAGTCACGGATAAGATTCAGTTATTGGTTTGATGCATTTATAATATGGATGCGTACGTTCTTAGCTTTGTTTAATTCTTCCAAGGAATGAATTTAAATAGAGTCAACAGAATCGCCGCAATATTATTAATTGTCGAAGTTATAAGATTAATTGATCATATTTCATCTTTTATCTAAAAACTCTTTTATTGCTCCATCGATCCATCTCATGAGCTATAAATTAAACTAACACTTTTTGCCAGTTTCTAGAACCCTGATCACAATATCATTCCAATAAATGTTTTCCCAATCCATGTATTCAATTTGTTACAGCGGCGTTAGTACCATCCGTATTTCTCTATATCTTCATTTTCTCTCTTCTCTTCAAAGTTAACTTTTTCTCGGACTTTGGTCTCCAGAGGAAGATGAAAAGTTCATTAGAGATTCAAATATACATTTGCTTGGCCATGTCGTTCGTAGATAGAAAGCAGCAACGGAGGTCCTCCCCGTTTATATAGCAACCCTCTCTCTCTACTATATGCTAACCAAATGCAATCATATTTGTCTAGACCAATATTGGTAATGTGGTGTATATGTGCATGTATTGACAATGGGGTGGCCCAGGGCGGCTCATTCATTAGGCGAATTAGGCGGTTGGCTAAGATGGTTGCCTAAGGCCTCTTAATGAAAAATTTTAAACAAATATTAAAAATTTCATTATTTAAAATAAAAAAATTATCTGAACTAAATAAATTAATCTTAAAGTTAAAGAAAAAATCAATTATGCATTTTGTTAAAAAAATAACGTTAACAATGGATCCTAATTAAATACTCTGCAGATTCGATTTAACTTGGAAAAATCAAAAGTCACAATAAACTTGGAAAAATCAAAATCTTAATAAATGATTATACCTCTACAACCAAAAAATAACGTTACAATTCATCTATAAAAATAATCAAAACATAAAAACTCTTCTTTTATACCTAACGGCTAACGATTTTACTTATCTCTCAACTTCAAAACCTTAATAAATGATTATACCTCTACAGCCACATCGATATTATACTATTACTAACTTATTGTACCACACTGTGTCGCTGATCGCTGATGTTGAGAGTCTGAGACTTGACACTTGAGATTTTGTGTTTACGCTGGACAAATTACAATGATTCTTGTATTTACAAATTGTAATATACCTTGTATTGTTATATTTACAACTATTCTTGACAGCTTGTTTAAATGTTTAAAATGTTGTAAGATAAACTCTGCTTGACAGTTTGTTCATTTTAATTTCTTAGAGGAGAGTCTGCACTTCATGTTGTTAGAGTCTTTCATTTACTCGATTTTGTCTTTCACCTTGTAGGGATTTTTATCATTTCATTAAGAGTAGAGTGTTGTTGTTTGGACAGTCATAGGGTGTTGTAATTTTATTGCATATATATATATATAGATGCACTTCATGGCTCTTGCCTCTTCCTAATATTGTATTTTGCTACACTAATAACATTATAAATTTATAATTGTTAGGAATTTACTAATATTTTTTATATTATTATACTTGAATTCTAGGTCTACAATTACAAACAGATGGATCCCTCACGTAGTGCTAGTGGGACTCCGACTCCACATGAGGCTCCGAATCCGGATGGTGGGACTCCTTCGGCGCTCCACGCTGCAGCTTCGAGCCGTAGTCGGCTACCCTCCACTCGAGCACAAACCTCGTGTGCTAGCAGTGGATTTCCACTTCCAATCGACATAGAATTGGAAGTGGAAGATCCCGACCAGTTTATGGAGGAGGAGGAGATGGGCCTTGGAGACGATCCGATTCAGGATCTGGATGTACCAGTACACCCTACAGCTGCGAGGCCACCCCGTCCACGGTCAAATAAAAAAAGATCGTGGACATGGGAACATTTTGAGAAGGTTGAGGGTGGGGATCCCCAGAACCCACGGGCTGAGTGCAATCATTGTGGCGCTCGAGTTGGGTGTCATTCAAAGAGGCAAGGCACTTCTTGCCTTTCAGCACATCTGAACGGTTGCAAGCGCTACCAAATAGCGAAGGGAATGGCATCAAGAGGTTAGTGTCTTGCTAGTTGCTTTATATGCTAATTAGTTTTGTGATTATAATCCCATTTAATTTTCATTTAAGACTAATATTGGTAATAAATTATCAAATACAGACGCAGGTGGGTCTCAGACTAATCTTAGCTACGAGACTTCTACAGCCACTGATGGGACAGGGACACAGACAAGGAATCTAGTTGTCCCTCAATACAGTGAGAAGATGTTTCGTGAGGCGCTTGCGATGATGATTATAAAAGATGAGATGCCCTTTACCACGGTTGATAAGGATGGGTTCCGGTATTTTGTGAAGCTTCTTGAACCAAGATTTCCAATCCCATCCCGTTATACAGTGATGCGAGATTGTATGAAGATGCATCTGAGGGACAAGGCAGAAATGAAGAAGATGTTCTCCACCACTGGCCAGAGAGTGTCATTTACGACCGACACATGGACGTCGGTACAGAATACCTCGTACATGTGTATCACAGCACATTACATTGATAGTGAGTGGAATCTTAAAAAAAGGATTATTGGATTTAAAGAAATAGTTGACCATAAGGGTGCATCGATAGGAGCGGAGATGGATGATTGTTTGGTTGATTGGGGCATCCAAAAAATATTGTGCATTACAGTTGACAATGCCGGTGCAAATGAGACCGCAATCGAATGGTTTATCCGAAATACGAGGGCGAGAGAAGATGTGATTAAAAATCACCAGTATATCCACATTCGATGCACTGCTCATATAATCAACCTTATTGTTGGTGAGTCTTTCTGGTTTTAATTTTGTATTTTGTATTTTAATATTTTTATGATTAAAGTCTTTGAAAATAGTACCATTTTTTTTATTATTATGATAATTAGATATTTTTCAATGATGAAACAGTTAAGGGGTTGGAAAATATAGACGACTCTATCAAGAGAGTCCGCAACATTGTGCGGTACGCGAGGGCTTCTCCCCAAAGGCTACAAAAGTTCAAGGCTATAGCAGAACAGGTTGGGATTGAGTCTTCAAAGATGTTGTGCCTGGATGTTCCCACTCGATGGAACTCCACATATCTGAGGTTGGATGTGGCACTAAAGTACCAGAAGGCATTTGAGCGGCTAGAGATTGAGGATGGAGGTTTGAGGTATGCCTTACTGGAGCCTGATGGAAGGGGGCTCGGTCCGCCAGACAACATTGATTGGCAACATGTATCCGAGTTTGTCATATTTTTACAAATCTTTTATGACATCACGATGCGGGTTTCTGGATCTGCATATGCGACGGCAAATATGTGGTTTAGCGAGATCTCCATGCTACACCACCACTTGAAAGAAGGTTGTGCTGACCCGAGTGGATTGTTATCTGGTATGGCATCACAGATGCAGTCCAAATATGATAAATATTGGGGGCAAGTTGAGAAGATAAATAGATTATTGTTCATAGCATCGATCCTCGACCCTCGATTGAAGTTGGCAGTGGTAGAATGGTGGGCAACAGAGGTTCTCGGGGCAGTGAAGGCTAAGTCGTTTATCACAACACTCAAAGATGATTTGAACGAGTTGTACACTCATTACAGTGCCAGTAGTCCTGCTTCATCCTCACGAGCCATGGGTACCTCACGTTCGAGTTCGAGCTCAGGACCAGCCACAGATGCTCGTTCGAGTCAGGCCAGTGTAGCCAGTCGATCCCGAGGCTTCAACGTCATGACGTCGTTTCATGCACGGTCATCGAGAAATCCATTGCAGTGTACAAATGAGGTTGAACGATATTTACTGGCAGAGGTTGAGGAGCCTAGTGAGGAGTTTCAGATCTTGATTTGGTGGAGAGCTAATTCACCCAAGTACCCGATTCTCTCTCGCATTGCTCGAGATGTACTAGCCGTTCCTATCACTACGGTTGCATCTGAATCGGCATTTAGCATTGGAGGTCGGGTGTTGGATGCCTACCGGAGTTCATTGTCACCGTCAACCGTGGAGGCCCTCGTTTGCACACAAAACTGGCTCAGAGATGTACCTACTGGACTAGAGAGTATTGGCATCGATGCCGTGAGCTACAGACTTGAGTCAGGTAAACTTAAATTAATTTATATAATTCTTTTTAAATGATTAAAGTAAAAATTTTATATAATTATTAATTCTTTTTTATAATTTCATTTTAATAAATCTATTTAAATTTTAATTTATACTGTTTATGATTTTACAGATTTAGTTATCAACCCTACCATACTTGCCGATGACTGATGGAGCAACTATCGATTACGTATATTTTTTTTCTAATTTTCCATCACACTTGTTTCATGTTTGGTTAATTTTAATTTTTTTCATATATAATAATACATTTTATTTTTATCTTAATCTCAGGTACGATTCTCGGATTCTGTATAAGTTCCAACAACAAAGTTCAAGGCTGCAGCAATTATTATTATTATTATTTTGTAACATCGATACGGGTCTCAACCGTCCCATTGAACCAGAGTCAATGGACTATCACTGAAAATTTAATTTATATTTTGTACTATTTTTTGTATTAATAGTGACATAGTCTAGAGTCCTGGATTTTTTTTTTGTATTACTATTTTTTGTATTATGCTATAACGCTATTGGTTGGCATTAGCATTGTAATTACTACTTAGTACTTTGTATTTTTTGTTTAATTGTTTAAGACTAATTAGTACTTAGTAGTGAAAACTGAAACTTGAATAGATCAATAGTTGTGGGCTTTGTGGCAACTCAATTGAATCTAGTATCTAAATAGTAAATACTCAATTCGCATATCAGTAAATTTATATGACTATGAGATTTTAATTAAATATTTCTTTATATACGAAATTCATAAATTTTTAAAATTTTATAACTATATCTAAATTTATTATAATATTAAAATATATTAAAATTCATTTGTGATTTGAGATAAATCTCATAAAACTTATTTTATTATCTTAATTTATTTTTTCATCATTAAAAAAAATTTATTCTATCTCAAATCAGCTTCAACCATTAAATGCAGTTACGTAAGTTAAAATAAAAAAAGTTACTTCCTAATATCCTATCCAGTATTCATGCGCGCCGCGCCGTAAACCCAAAGAGATTATGCGGGAAACTCAAATATTTGGCTCCATTATCAAAGATCGTGCACGTCAGAAGCTGTATGACTGATGGATTAATTACTTGCCAGTTGCCACGTGACAAGTCTAAGTGGTTAAGAATCAAAATAGAGGTGAGGAAAGTATATTATTTTAACAAATAATAAGACAAAAAATAATAAATAAAAAATAAAATAATATTATTTTAATAGATGTGAAAAAGTACAGCTGTATAGGCATTAGCAATAGCATACATGTTAATTGTTAAGTAAGCTACTAAGCACGGTTAACTTATTTTTTCACAAACTTTACATCTCAATTGAACAAATGAGTTCATATGGAATATGTATGGCCCAATTGGAAGAATTTAGTTTCGGAATGAGTGTAATTTAGCCCATATCAAACTCGCCGAAGGAAACTAAATTCGGAGTTCCGATCGGAACTCCGATCGGGGTTCGGAGTTCCGAACTTCCGATCGGAACTCCGATCGGAGTTCGGAGTTCCGAACTCCGATCGGTGTCGGCCTCCGAGAGTGTCTCGGAGTCGGAGTCGGAGTGCGTTTTTGACTCCGATGATTGTCGGAGTCGGAGTCGGAAACTCCGAACTCCGACAAGTTCGGAGTCGGAGCACAGCCCTACAAAAAATAACCTATTTTAGTAGAAAAATAATATTTGCGGCCACAACATGTTGCTGCAAATAGAAGAAAAAGTTTCAAAAAATAAATAAATATATAATTGATAATTTAAATCCCTAATACAAGCTATAAATACACTTCTTGCAAGCTAACCAGAAGAAACCTCTACAGAGTTAATTTTAACACTGGTATCAAATATATAAGATAAAACAAGCTTAGTATGTCTTGTGCAATATACCACTTAAAGTTTTATAGAAAAATAGGCAAACAAAAACCACTCCATATGCAATATATAACAAATTACAGACATTGAACACTTTAGAGTAAAAAGTATATCAAACCCAATAGTCATTGAATTTGTCAATTTTTTATTTTCTTTGAAATAATTGAGTAAGTCAATTAATATATAAAGAGTTTAAATTCAGCTGTAGCGATCAAAAAATATGTGTAGAACTTTATTTTACTAGTAAGCTTGAATTAGTTGAGGACCCTCAAATGCGTACTTGCTTTTCTCTGCCACTGGTCGAACAATCTCTAGTCAAGTGGGATACCGATTGTCTTAAGCAATAATTTTATTTTCTTTACTTATCTAATGAGACGCGTATCTTTATTTTTAATAAGAGCATTATTTATATTATCAAGTGTGAACTAAATAATATTTATATTTTTCAAGCCATGCCACTGTGGCAACCAATATGCATCTATCACTCCAATTTGCACTTTAGCATGCATGTGAATGCACACTACACGGGAAGAATCTAGTTTTAAAACCAACTACCAATGGAATCATCAGCATAGCTCTATTTTTAAAGAAAACCTTGACATTTAACAGGAAAAAGCGAAATCTAAATGCCTAAAAATGAGTCCCCAAAAAGTATAAAATCCAATAACATACAAATTGAAGCAAATATATAATGCAAAGATGCAACGATTCTCACAGTAAAAATATGAAAGAAAATCTATTAAGCTAGTAAAAAAACGTCAACCAAAATTTACAACCCCAAAAACAAAACTTAAAGATATACAAACTCTAAAGCCACCTCAAGATCAAATAAAAAACTGTCAACAAAATATACAAACTTTGGGAAAAAATTGAAACACATACATTCAGAAAATAGAAATTTTGAGCTCATATGCTCAAATAAATGCCAACCAAAATATGCTAATGCGAAAAAATAGAACTGACAAATATAAAATAGTCCAAAGCATATTAAATCCCAAAGGGAAAAATTGGCAGTAAACTATATAAACATGAAATAGAATTGGAAGACAAACAAACCTCAGAGCAAGTGAAATCCAAAATAGAAAATCTAGACTCCCTGCAAGAAATAAATAAACAAATGAAACTAATTAAAAGATACAAAAAAGTTCAAAGCAGATTAAACTTCAAAGGAAAAAATTGGGAGTAAACTATACAAACTTGAAATAGAACTGGAAGACAAACAAACCTCAAAGCAACTCAACTCCAAAATAGAAAGTCCAGATTCTCTGTAAGAAACAAACAAACAAATCAGACTAATTAAAAGCAAATCAGAAGGGAAAAAATATCAGAGCACAAACCTATACCGAAGGAAAAAATGAAGAGACATAAGGGGAAAAAATCACAAAGAAAAGAAACGAAGACAAACACATAGAAAGATTGTGGGAAGATCCTCCCCTAGCTTGGAAAAAACCCCCACATTGCTTCATCACACACACACAAAGAAAGGCAAAGCTTCCTAATCCATGCTGTTTTTACTCACTCATTGAGTAGCAATCTCTATCAACAACCAAAGCATTGAAAGACAAATCTTTTTATAATTTTTTTAAAGTGAGTTGTTAAATTATTTGCCTCTTTATCATCTACAAAAGGTTTAAAAAAAAAAAAAACTTCTTACTGCATAGGTCGGCAAGAACCTCTCAAAGTAAAGAAGCAAATGATAGGAGAGAAAATGTATAATAAATTATAACTTTTTCCTGAACCAATTGATTTCGGATTTCGCCAACATGGGAATATGCTAAATAAACTCCTAACTTATGCCTTGCACATGATACAATTCAATACTTAACCTGACATATTTCTAATTATCGTCGAGTATGTATGTACTTTGTTAAATAACTAAAGAAACAAAACTAAGCTGCATGGATTAAAGATGTAAAGATAAATTTGGAACTACAAGAGAAATACGATGATGCTAACACGTGTCAGAAAGTATAATTGCATGTTGTCAGCATGATTCCTTCGCTTCTAGCTTATTTAGAATTGTTTCAAATGCAATTAAATCAGCCCTTGAGTTGGCTAGAATCTTAACCTTTCTCCTGTGAAAATCCTTTTAACGTTTCTAAAGTAATTGTATCACGACAGACTTCGTTGTGAAGAGGGAAAAAATATAAAAATGCATGTTGATAAATCATAATAAAAAAATCATACTATCGCCAAACTGGGGAGAAAGAAAAAAACACAATCCAGTGCCAATAAGCCTAGCCATGTTAGACATTTATACTTGTTTTGAGAACAAACTCTCCCCAAAATTAAGACAAGCATAACCATATTCAACCGACCCCTTTGCCAAAGATAAATGTCCAATTTTTCTCGGGGTTTCACATATGCAGGTTTCACAACCATGTTAAATTCAATTCTATACTTCAAGCCAAGCATTTGAATAACAGATGATGGCCTTTTGCCACCATCTGTTAGTGTGTAAGAAAAGCAATCTGCCTAATCAGAGACGTTTCAACTAGTGAATGTAAAAAGATGCAATAGTTTGTATTTTGTGTAAGAAAAGCAATCTGCCTAATCAGAGACGTTTCAACTTTAATGTTACTGAAGTGACATCCAGCACAATGAGGAGCACCATTGACAAATTAATGGGTTTGAAGAGTAGATTGAATTCGTAATGTCATAATCTCTCTATTTCAATTTCACAATCTCTCTGCCTAAAACACATGATAATGACCTCTGTCCTCCCCCCTTACCATTTTTTCTCCCCGTCCCCCCTTCTGTCTCCTCTCTTTTGGTATTAGGAAGTTTGAATCATTTGTCCACCATCATCATGCCCATCATTCATCTAGGCAGGGTTTATCCGGCCTAATTTTGAAATTATCTTTATTTTTCAATAATTTTAACATTTTCAATTCAAAGATTTATAAAAATTCTGGATCCAGAACCCAGACTTCTGAATTCGAAATTCGGATGAACAGATGTACCCGTTACCCTCTGACATTACCAATATCTTTGTCCCACTGGCTCGTAAGGTTGATGCGCCACCACATTTGATCTTTTACTTCCTCTAAAATCCGATTCTCACATTGTACGGTTGATGTATGCTCTCTTATCAATGGATGTGAGAGAAAGAGATGATTAACAAACAACATCTGCCTCATTTTAGAACATCTCTGTGCTCATTCTATAATTGTTATGAATTTTCCTTCGAAGTCGGAAATGCATTCGATGCAGTTTTTTGCTTGATGATCTGAAAAATATAGGATTGGACTAATTGTGTCTGTCTCCAATTTTCCTTTTATTTTATTTTTTTGTTCCTTGTGGCCTCGTCTCTACTTTTGTATTTTCATTTTTAATTGATACAAACTGCTAAAAAAAACCAACTCTGCCTGCAATTGTGGTGGACTCCTTGCGAAAAGTAAAGTCAGTATCCATATCAATGCAAAGTAGTAGAGATTTGTTTTCTTTGGGGATGCTCGTTGTGGCATATAATATCCCCACTATGTATATATGATATTTAAAAATATTATAATTTGCCCAAAAAAAAGGAAGACAAACTTCATTTATTTGTGGTGGCCGTTAAATCCAGGCGACAAATAAATTAAAGCCGGTGTATAAACAAGTAGCAGATCAGGTGCAAAAAATACAATAGTGGCCGAGCAAATAGGTTTTAACGCCAACCCACGACAGTTTGATAATAAAGACATGGACGCCATTGCCATCAAATACATTTTCTTGCCAGACATTAATGCAACTAAAAAAAAAAACACAGCAACGACACCACAATTGGTACGTACAAGGTAGTTGGCCGGCCAAGTTGTAACTTCATGACAAGACGTACTATATATATAATTTAACTACTACGTACGTTAAAGAAAACAAGATAATGCGTTTCACATTAAAGCAATGCTATAATAATATTCGTGATCCTAATTAAAATACGACTTATAACGATAATACAAATTATGATGAAAGAAGAGCATTTTCTCTTAGTGATCATAAAGAAACTTCTTTATTCCTTACTCTTTCATATCTCGGGACTATCCGACAATAAAAGAGCTCTGCCATACCGTAGAATAACAAGTACTAGTTATAATTTAAAGTACTGGCTAGTGATGCTGAGAGTCTGGTCCTCCAGGTGCGACTCTCTGTGCTGTTCCAACACCAGCTTGAATCAACGTCCTTCTTTGGAAGTACTGGATTTGTGACTCCAGTTCATGTAAGATAATGTGGTTGTCATTCTTTTTCTGCATGGTTAAGAAAACAGGAGAAACACGTGCCTCGGAACTCCCTACAATGATCATGATAATTAGCACAATGAATACCATGGCCGGCAGCAGCATCCCCAACCTAAAAGAACCCAGCTTCAACAAAGTAGCCATGTCCGTAGTACTGTAAGGTTATGATCTTACAATGAAGATGCATTCAATGTGTGTTATAATATTTAGAAGCTTCGAGTAGTATATATAGCAAGAGTGCCGGCCTTCTATATATAAATGTGTGTGTGTTTGTGTGTGCGCGTGCGTGCGTGTGTGTGTGTGTGATCAGCATGACACTAGCTAGTCAATAATCCAAGGAACGAACAATGTTATTAACCTTAATTGGAAGCTTTGATAATTAAACTGTATTAATGAATTTAATTGAAGACATACAGAATTAATGATATTGCGACTCTGAATAAGCACATTATAACATGAGGGAGAAAAATGCTTGTCGTGTTTCTATTGCGGAGTTGTGTTTCTAGTCATCCCCATTACCTCTACAGGCACACATATGATGTTCTGTCCTTATTGGCTAAACCAATTTTGGTCTTCTTGTCTTAATTGGCACTAAAAGCCAGCCGATGAATCCCTTTCGCCGTCCTGATCTAGTATTAATTTTTTTTTTTTTTTTTTAATATAAGAGGGCGCCAGACGACATATTGATCATCATGATCTATAGCTAACGTCCAACTAATTTTTGTTTACTTGAACCAAATCGAAGTATATATTTCACGAGTATTAATTCTAAGGCTATATATACAAGATAAAGACGAAAGCATATACATGATGATAGGATAGGCAGGTCAAAAGAGCATCTTCTTGGGGTTGATTAGATTTGTAGATAGACGTTGACAACGTAGAGATCGATATCGATTATCTAGGATCCAAATTATTTTCTTAGAACTAGCTATCGATTTATATAGTATTTGTGGAGCTGGAGTTCTACAAGATAAAGACGCATGCATATACATGCATGATAGCTAGGGAGGTCAAAATAACATCATTTTAGCTTTGAGATTCAGAGTTAATTGATTTGGAGTAGACAGGGCCCGTTCTTCCATTAAGCCAATTAGATAATTGTTTAAGGCATCTTTATGAAACAAGGCTCTTAAAAAAAGTTTAAGATATAATTTTTATTTTAAAAAATATTCAATTAAAAATATTAATTAACTCAATAAGAAAATATCAAAAATATCAAATAGATATATATGTCATTATTAATTAAAAATATTAATTAATAATATAATATATTAAAATTTTAAGTAGTAATTTGTTTGACAAATGATAGAAATTATTTTTAAATAAAAAGCTAGCTAATGTAAAAATAAAAATAACAATAAATTAAATTAATTAATTAATTTTTTTTAAATCTCTTTGATTTTAATCTTAGACTCCTAATCTATTGAGCCGACCATAAGTGTAGATCATAGATGATAATTATACATACCTAAATAGTAATCTTAATTACTTGTCAAATCAGGATGTTTCTCATACCGCCCCATATAAGATCATCATCGATCTTATCTACTAATTATTGGTAGAGGATAGGCATGAGAGCATCGTGAATGAATCATATAATTCCTTGAATCAAATCTGACTTTTCAATCCAATATCAATACATATATATATATATATATAGACATGATTTTCCTTGACAAAGTCAAATTATAATTAATTACTTATAACTAAATTGTGAATTATTTACTTTTATTAAAAAAAAATTGCAAATCAAATATTATTTTTAACTCGTTCCAAAAATGGTTATAACTTCCGAACAAATTAATTAATACTCATTACTAAATTAATGTACCATCTATATCACCAAGGCTAGCTTGACGATACAGTGACGTCGACATTTATTCACATTCAAAGGATAATGTCATGTGAACCGATTGTTATATCGATAGTTGACCAATTTTGCGTTTTTAATTTTTTTTATAATGAAAAATTTATGAGTGATTAAATAAGTGAATATTATTAAGTTTATGTGTTTTGTATAAATAAAAAATAATAATTAAAGATGTTAAAAAATGAATAAAATAAAATATAAAAAAATAAAAAACTTGAAATGCACTCAGTCAAATCGTAGGGACTTTCGGTCCCTGTAGCAGTACCCCCACATCCAAATTAGTTTGTCTTTTGCTTATGAAAAGCTTTCACACTTTGGACCGGATGAGTAATATTTTACAAAAGCAGCTTTCACATGCACCAGTCGGCCAGAATCACAAATCTTGCATCCACGTAAGGAATTAAAAAGGCTAGCTTGTGAAAATTGGCCACGTACGCAGGAGCTCATCATGTCTTAAAAGGAAACAAATTAGTTTATCCTTTATTTCCACAGAGAGAGAGAGAGAGAGAGAGAGAGAGAGAGAGAGCGCGAGCCAGCGAGCTTTTGCAGCTTTCCACTAAATCAAAATAAATAAAAGTAAGAGGGAGCGCACCACCGCGTCCCGGCCTACATATTTGTCCTTTACGCTAGTGAGTGGTTGGTTAAGTTAATTAATTATATTAATAGGCATGTCAACTTGGGATTGTTCATGTATTATACAAGGAAAATGCTTTGGACAAGCGCCTCCGTGCAGTCAGCGTGCAGTCGACATCGTTTAATAATATTTTTTTTCCTTTTCTCCACTTTCGTACGCTCCAGTCTCTTTATCAGATCATCTTTCTCTTTTTTCTCTCTTTTGACCGAAAGCTTGATTATTCTTCTTCAATCATTTTTCTCTCTCTCTCTCTCAATCTCCTATACGCCCCCTTCTTCTTCAACCTCTCTCTCACTCTTCATCTCAGATTTAGGTATTGCTCCCCCTTTTTCTTCAATTTCTCCTTCACTCTTCATCTCAGATGTACCGGGAGCAATAACAGTATGGATATTCTCACGAATCAATGGTGCAAAGGCTGAACCCCACAATCCCGTTGAGGATCGTCATTAAGAGTGCCACTAAGTTGAAACTCACTCTCCTTCTCAACTTTCTCCAGTGTTTGCCAAAATTTTAGAAATTTGCAATTGTGTTCTTGGCAAAAGAAACAATTTTTTTTTTCTTGTAAATACTTGTTTATATTTTTCGATTCATACACATTAATAATGTGTTTATCGATTTTTTACGGGTTAAATTAGAAGTTAGGTTTTATAATATTACACAGTGGTGGCTTACCTTCGGCTATCTACAAATGAAGATCTTGAAAGTATGTTGGCTGTAGAACTAAAACTAGAAGAAAGTGGACGAAGTTGCGAATTGGTTAAGATATTTGGCAATTTGCAAATTGGAATTGGGGAGAGTTGCGAACTGGGTTTGGGAGAATTTAATCGGATCGAATTTGTGAACTGGTAGACTGTTGAAGATTAGTCCTTTTTTTTGGAAGATTGAAGCAGTTGGGATGTGCTGGTTTGCGACCTGCAACTCGAAGAAGAAAAAAACTGCATTTTAAAGTACTTTAATTTTTTTTGCTTTTTGCCTTTTTACTTTTTTTTTACTTTTTGACCTTTTAATTCTTTTTCTCTTTCATGCCATGTATTGCCGACTGTAACTCGTTTACTCGTACCGTTTGTCTGTAGCACCACCCAATGTGGGAGACGCTGGAGGTCAATTTGTTCGATCTGTTCGATCTTTATTAAAAACAGTTTTTACATAAAACAAAATTAAGTTTTAAAATAATATAATAAAAAATATAATAAAATAAACACAATAAAAAAATAAAATAAAGATGATTTTAAAAGATATTCGGCCTCATCCTAGACGGCGCCGACGCCGACGGCGGTGGGCGATACCACACACCTCATCGTGACCGCCGTTATCCAGCGACCCTACCCATGCGACGACGACGCACGATGACCTCCGGTGTGCCCCACAGAGCCTTAAACCTGTTTTGGTGTCGCCCACCGACGCCGGCGCTAACAGAATCCGATTTTGAAGGAGATCGGTAGACCGATCCCCAAATATTCTCATACAATATATGCAGAATCAGCATTAATTTGTGTCTTGGTCTCTTAGCATTTCTATTGGACATGACCATAATTAATAATGTGTTAGGTAAAGATAGATGATCATGGTCTTAAGCCACAAGAGATATCTGGACTGATCATCAATTTGTGGTGATCACTAATCCCATGTATTAAGAGCCTTTTATGAAATAGCTAGCTAGCATCATTCACTACAAGATATTAGCTCATTTGTCAAGAGTGCTTGTTGTGGTTAAAAGCATGTTGTTTGCAGGAAATGAGTATTTGCCACAATTTTTAGTCGTGGGATGCTTGTGGCATATGCTTTCCAACTAAAAGTACTTTTACCTATGAGTAGAAAATTCCATGGCAATTGGACACTTATTGCCACCATTAAGTTCGTGGCTAAAGGCAAAATTGGTAGTGGCAAAAAGTCTAAAAAAGAATTTCATATTGTGCAAAATACTTATTTTCCACAAGAGTCATCTATAGTTATTAAATTTTTGTCAGAATTCGGTTGTGTGGGGAATCGATATTTACTACCAAAAGAATGACTATACTTTGCACCAACAAAGGTTTTACCACCAATTCAATTCCTGGTTATTACTTTATTCACAAGAACATGTTCCTCTCTAAATGTATATGTATTCATGGTTAATACTATATTATTTACCACGACTCCATCTAGAGAGAAATGCTCTTTACCCAGGATTGAATACCTTGCCATAGAACCTATTCATAATGCTCTAGTCATCCAATAAGCTAATTACGAATATGATAATTTAGTACGTGCAAGTAGACATCTATATATATATATATATATATATATATACGCAAGTAGCTAATCATTCATCAAGTTGTATAATAAACGTACATGGACATTGTCCATTTAACATTAGCCTAACCATGCAATTATATTAACCTAGCATGACTATGCACATGCATCATCCTATATAGTCAATTACAAATATAATACTAATAGCACATAATGTGGCATCCAGGCATTGATCAGTAGCCTCAGCCCTCATCTTCATCTTCATTGCATGTACCTACGTATACAGGACTCAAGCTCCTTTGAGTTACACTGTTTTGTCACCAAATTAGAGCTTCAAAAGATAAAGGCTGAGACCAGGAAACCAGTTACGTACCCAATTACACACGGACTTACTGTCAAAGCAAAAACAGGCTGCAGATACTCCCTGGGTAGTTTGATAAATGGTTGTTGGCAATAGCCCATGGACGTGTGTTTGCATATCTTATCATCTGGGCCTAAACATTATAGAAGTGATATGTCAATCTCATGCAAAGGAATAAATAATATCGACTGGAGAACAAATGAGCATTCTACTTGAGCACAAACAAGCATATAATCCAATGTAGAAGTACTGGAACTTACTCTAGTCAGTGCACCATTCCTATTTCTTCTTAAATAATTAATGCTATAAAAAAAACTAGGATATAAGCAACTAATCTGCAACTATTTGTTTGATGACATCATCTGAGTCTCCCTATTGTTGGGATACATATATAATGAAATTTATATAGTCAAAACCAAGCCCATATATAGGAATGAATTATTGCAGTGCCATGTGCCAAGCAGCTAATACAACCAAGTTCATACTAGTAAAAACCTTAAAAGGCAGCCATGATTAAATTGATATCTCACAACCCAAGAGCATTCAATAATATACTTCTTCTAGTTGACACCAGGTTAGACTATATTAATTATCATATGCCATAAGCATTGTAAACAACACCATTATTATTAGAAATATTGTAAACATATAATTGAGACCAAATTAATGGATAACAGAAGAATATGATCTCCCAACCGTAACCTAAGGTGTGGTTTACAACCTCACTTAAGGAGCTAGTGTGCCACAAGTATACTAGAAACCATTAACTATATAACCCCAACATGTCCAGCATTTTTGTCCAGCATGCTCTTCTATATTCATTAGTTATATAACCCAAAATATAATGAAATACCAGTGAATAGTATTCGTAAAAACCCTTTAGCTAACCAAATTCAATCCAATTATAACCCTAGTTATTTATATAAGTAATGATCAAACCCAATTAAAGTGTACACCTCATTTCTAGCAATCATTTATCAAGTAGCTACTAAAAGTCCTAATGCATTTCAGATCTCTATAAAAGTCTCTAGAGATGACAAATTGAGGAATTATAGAAAAGTTGGTAACTATTTTGTTAGTTTTTAGTAATTATTTTGCCGGAACCAATCTGATCTTACTCTTGATATCAAATCATGTGTCATCAGGAGTGTACACCAAGTATGGAAAAGATCTCCTCCATTTGTGGAACTTGCATAGAATAAAAGAATATAAACTGATCGAATATAAATATTAGGCTAAATTATAGTGGTGCTAAGATGGTGAATTTATTCAAAACAAGAAAAAACCAAAGGACAAAGAAATGCAAATCATGAGTCTCATAACAAAAGAGTAGCTAAATATATTTTTTTATACAAATACATTGATAGTTAAATTATAATGATGCTAAAATGGTGACTTTACTGAGAACCGACACAAAGCTAACCACATATAATTCATTTAAATCACTAAGACCAGGTACCTTACTCCATAAACTACAACTAAATCTCACCAGTTACAATCCCAACTACAAATACATTACCCTTTCTCCATATACAATCAAATCCATTCCAACGCTTATTTAACATCAAATCAAGTTCCATTTATTTCCTTACATGGGTCAATTCCAATAATTGTAAATTAAAAAAAATAAGGAATAAATACGTTCAAAGCTGTTAACTGTTATTAGTAAGCTACAGCTATTTGAAGTCCCTGTTTGGTTGCAGAGAATATCGAGAACACAGATAATAGATATAAAAATATAGAAATCCAACAAATGGCAACCCCCCCTCCCCCCGCCCCCCCAAAAAAAAAATGGTCCATACCAACGAATGGAAATCCAATAAGCAAATTCACTTCCAACCAAAAAATCGAGATAAAAAATTCAACAAGCAAAAGATGAAAAACAATAAATTGACAGTGTGCTAATGGGTCAGAAAATCACCTTTAAATCCCAAAAGTAATTATTAATACAAATTGGAAAAAAAACCTCATAATTATAATAGACACAGACGAAACCCAACCCAAGCAACCCGCAAGAACTAACCACTTGAGAAAAAAGAACTAAAACTCAAATATTCAGGAGGAACCAAACGGGCGCCAAAAGCGGAAAAAAAAAAAAAAAACTTTAGCTGCGCAAACAATGTGAAATCCAATATGCATTATTCAAAAATCTTAAAATTTTCTTGTATCTTAATGCATTTTTCGAGAAACCAAACGGGAACGAAAGCAAAAAGTTTCAAGAGAGAGACAAAAAAAAAAAGAAACTCTCACCGATTGTCACTTGGTGAAGTCAGTGACACATTCGGCGCTGATGAGGATCTCTTTGACAGAAGCGGCGTATTATTTCTGGAGAAGGAGAAGGAGAGCTGGGAGTTGGGAAGAGGGAGAATGAGAGCTGAGAATGAAAGCGAGAGAGAGAGCTGAGAAGATGGAGAAGGAGACGAAAGCGAAGAGGGAGAAGGAGAGATGAGAACGAGGAGAGAGAGGGAAAGCTGAATAATTTCGTGTGGTCGAGAGAGAAGGGGGCGGGGGATTGTTTATGTGTTAGGGTCTGTAAATCCAATGGTAGAGATTAAATCTAATCCAACGGTAGAGAATAAATATTAAATTAAACTAACTAAAATAACTAATTTAAAATATAAATACCATACCATAAAAAATTAATTTTAATTTATAAAAGTAGTAATCTTTTTTATTAAATAAGTGATAAAATTAAAATAATTTTTATAATTATATTATTTTTAAAAAATAAAATAAAGGGTGTAGTAATGTAGAATATTTATTTGTCGCGAGAAGACGTTGCAAAATTTAAGTTTTATAATGGCAAAAAGGTTAGTTGTATTTGTTGCGACTTCAAGTTGTCACAAATAGTTATTTTGGCCACGATTTTGAAATTGTGGGTTGTGAAATGGTGGCAAAAGTAAATATTTTTTTCTATGGATGAAATTTGTCACAATAAAAAATATTTTTCATTAACTCATATCGTGAAAAAAAAATTCCTGAGAAAAAATAATAAATATGGTAGTGATTACGTACACATGATCATGATATATATTCAAGCTACCGCAATATATTATATATATAGAAAATAGAAAATTTATTCAGATCGAATATATATATATATATATACTAGGAGTGATGCAACGTGCGAGGCACGTTGCCCTGTATCACTATAAAATAAATCAAAATAATATAAATATCTAGTATATATAAAAAAAAAAACTTAAAATGAATGAGAATAATATATTTCATTCAAGTTACAAGCTACTAATTCAAATAGTAATATATTTACACAATTTGTAGATCCAAGCAAATTTAGACAAACCATAATTTGCCCTATGAGAACAAGATGCATCAATTATGACGTAATATATTGATCAAGCATAGGAGCTTACATTATAAAGAAATTACAAAAAAAAACATAGTAGTATATATATCTCTAATTAAAGTCTATCGTCTCAACGACAGACTACATAAATTTACTTGTCATTCGTAATATAAACTTAATTAAAAAGCCATAATATGTAAAGCACGTGCAAATCAATTAAGGTAGTTGCATGCTTTATACTTGACAAGTTGAACCATGTACAACCTTAACTGAGAAAACAAAAGTGCAAAAATCAGCCTCTTCCTAAATCAATAATAAGAAGCTACTTAAAGAACTTACATTGTCTATATTAGTGGAACCGTAGGCGAGGGAAGTGACTACAAACTATGACACTCCGCAATTTTAAAAAAAAATTAAAAGAGAGAACATAAAAAACTTACCACCCTAGCAAAAATCTGCTATGGTAATGATACCTGTTATTTTAATATAGATTTGAATGACTTGGTCATCAAACTAAGCATTTAATCAAATCTGCATATGGGTTTTAAGCATTAATTAAAACCCAAACTAAGCACCAAACTAAATAAAGAAATAAGGATGCTTAATTTGTTAAAACAAATGGGTTTTAATTTCTCTATACCCATGTACTACTGAAGTATCCCCTCAAGAACTTCTTTGTAAAAATATAAAAATCCAAACTAAGTAACAAACCCAAATTCACGGATCTGATTTGGTCCTCTACTCTTCATCACTACTTGAAAAAGTAAAACCAAAAAGTTATTAAAATTGTGCTCTTAGCCACTGAATACATCAACATCGGACTAATTGGAATGAAAAGCAAAAATAAAATAAGTACAACATACAAAAAATACAACATAAAAAAATCCATATAAAAACAAACATAGAAAAACAGCAATAAAAAATACTTATTGAATATTAAATCAATGCTTCTAAGAACAACATAAAAAAACATGAACAAAATCAAACAGCAACAAAATATCATAAGAACAGAATACAGAACAACATACAAAAGGAAAAAAACATAATATATACAAAACAAAATACAGAATCAAGGCCATAAGGACAGTAGCATCTAGCAGCCTCGAACAAACTTAATATTCTAATCACATGCCCAAAAAAAGATCATTTTGTACTAATCAAATTCTGAACTTTTACGAGTCATTTCGATTTCTATTTCGGTAAATGAACAATACCATTTTGTTGTAGTTTATGGTCCTATAAAGACACTGTTTTACTCACATGAGTAACACTATTCTAAAAATACTGGAAGGTTTGAAGTACATACAAAAGTCTTTTAGGCTAATTTATGGATATGAACTATGCTAAGGAATTCAATTTGTAGAACTACATAAACATATTTCTTTTTCTCAAACAATTAATAAGGAAAAAAGTAAAACTTAGCGCCTCTTTGCATAAAAAAAATATATATCCACATGTACACAGTAACAGAAGTGATTGTTAATATGTTGCATTTTTACCTATATTTACATATACATCATCATTAACTTTGATGGTTAATATAGCATTCATTAATTAACTCTAAAAAGTCAAAGAAAACAAAATCCCATCAAAACAGCTATCTATCACAAAACAAATATAGACCAGAATTTTCTAGTCCCTACCTCAATAATAATATATAAAATCAAAATTTTCTTTCTCCAAATATATACTAACCGCTGCAATTCTATCAGGACCTAATACCTTGTACTTGCTCAAATATAATGAACTCTACAACTATCATCAACACATAATAATAATAATATATACAATCACAAATTTTCTTGAAATAAAAGGACATGCCAAGAAATCGATCTGAATAGATTCGAGATGGGAAAATACAAACATCATGAAAGAATAATTGTTTCTTCTCCGGTTATATAAATCCAATTACTGATGCTTCATTAATTCAAACTCATTAATACAACTCAATAATCCAAATAGCATAAATCAGTTTACTCATTTAGCAAAAAAAAATCTGCACATGAGAGACCAACAATAGAAAATGCACAGAAAAAAAAAAAATTAGAAACTCATTAATCTAATAAAACAAACCAGGATCAATTAAAGAAAATAAAAATAAAAAGAGCCTATCTTCTGAAGACCTCCTAACCTTATAACTAAATTGATAGAAACCCACAGCCGAGCTCCAAGTTAGCGAAAGATTTAACTAAAAACCTCCTAACCTTATGACTAAATTAATAGAAATGGATTTTAAGCATGAATCAGGATGGGTTTTAAGAATGAAAACCTATTTGTACATGCTTAATAAGCATGAATAAGGATCGGTGTTAAGAATCAAAACTTACATGCTTAAATACCCAACATTATTCACCAAAAAAGGCAAAGTCCTAACTTGAAGAACCTAATAACAAAGTCATTCTATCAAATAGATAGGCATAACATGAAATGTGAGTTCCTAAAAGTTCATTCCAAATATCAGAATCTCATTATATTAGATAGGTTGATCAAGTTTTCAAATTTTGTGCTATTTCACTATTCTTGCTTGATGAGTTCATTTCCAATTTGTTTTTAAAATATAAGAAAACCTAGAATTTGTTTTTTTTCTTCTTATTTTTTCTTTCGTTTTCTTATAAGGGCATGGAGTAAAATATTAACCAACGAGATACCCATCGTAATGTATCACCGAGAATAAATAAGAATAGGATTTTGAGGAGAAAAACAAATCCAAAACCTTAAAAAACTACTGATAAATAAAAGTAAGGAGTCTTACATTTCACGATTACTCCTTTTCTGAATGAATTGTTCTTGAAGAGGGCACCGAAATGAGATATATATATATATATATATATAGAGAGAGAGAGAGAGAGAGAGAGAGAGAGAGAGAGAGAGAGAGAGAGGAAGAAGAAGAAGAAGAACTAAAATAAAAATATAAACAAGAACCTAGCCTGCAAAATGCAAAGTGAGATTTTAGAGAGCAAAAATATATACTGAAAAATAAAAGGCATGCAAGTAACAAATGCGTGTGAGAGTGAGAGACTACCAGGATGAGGGTCACCATTGAAAAATCGATCAACATAATTTGGTGGGTGTATGCACGTGTAATTTCTTTGGAAATTTGCTTATTAACACCAAAAGCATCCATCGAATCCAAATCATTTAAACGGATTCCATCCATGTACTCCAAAATAAGGACTTACTCTGTTGACTATAAATACAATTTATAACATGCCTATAAATAGAATCAGCAAAACACAACATCATTTGTTGTCAGAAGCTTCAAGAATAGAGACCCTATTCCACAAATTTGATATATGTGAGACACAATGACAGAAAAGAAATCTATGCAAAGTTTACTCCTTTTTCCCGTCATTTTTGTTTATGCCAAACTATATATGAAAATCCATTAAAGGACAGACTGCAGCCCCCAAAAGAGCAACAATATATAATTTTTTTCTCAAATCTGAAAAAGGAAATATGGAAAGGACATTTGGCCATTGAAACAATATGTTCAAAACACTATTCTTTATAAAGAATCAAACACGATACCTTAAATCACCAACACAACAAAATATTTTCCGTATTGAAAAGAAAAATCAATCCATATTTAGAGAAAGAAAACACTGAACTAACTCACAAAAACCCAGATCAATATTTATCAATCAACTTTTCTTAAATCTTGAAAAGGAAATATGAAAAGGACATTTGGCCATTGAAACAATATGTTCAAAACATTGTTCTTTATAAAGAATGAAACACGATACCTTAAATCACTAACACAACAAAATATTCTCCGTATTGTAAAGAAAAATCAATCCAGATTTAGAGAAAAAAAACACTGAACTAACTCACAAAAATCCAGCTCAATATTTATCAATCAACTAAAATACCCGCATTATAGGTTCTTCAATCGACTGCTGCTATGACCAGAAGCATACTTAAAGAACTTCATCTATGTGGATTTTATAAATTAAAGCAGACGACCCTCTTAGATTGCCGATATAATTAGAGAACCTAGGAAGATTTAACCAGACAAACAACAAACAAAATGCATGCAAATAACGAATGCAACTCAGAACCCAATAATTCATACATATAAGTTGCAACCAGAAACCAGAATTTATAGGGACTTCAAAAATTGAATGATAGACCAACAGAAACAATTCAATAATAGAAAAAAGGGACTTATCTAGGATGAGCAAATACCTATTTCTATAGTACAATGTATTTCACTAAAACTTTTTAATTGCTCTGTTCTGCTAAGCACCAAAAAATATATGCTTTCTTGGATGCTCTGTCGAATGGATGGCCAACCTCAAATTTAAGAGAGAAAATGAAGAAGAACACGCTTGATCAACCAAGAACACCAAATTTTTTCTCCCAAATTTCTGTTGCTGGCTTACCATACATGGCCTATCTCTACCCCTCACAGCAAACGGCAGAGCAATAAACGAAAGAGAAATCGCAAGGCAAACTTTGCATATCATGGACCCAAAAATAGAGAAGCATATTAGGTAGAGAACTAAACCATATACCCAAATAACTGATCGGAAAATGCATAAAATGTCGAACACAACTGGGAGATCAAACTTAACGATGCAAAATCAAAATAAAAGTTCAACAAGTAACAGATAATCAACATGATTCGAATCCAAACGACCACAATAGAAAAGCATGCTCACGGCGCACCAAAGACTAAAACCCTAAGATTTACAAGTTTGTTTAGAGAAGTAAAGATATTTGGAAAACAGAAAATTAGAGAGGGAAAGAGACGAGTGTCGGGGGGCTAGACCTCACAGTGGGCTCCGTGTCAATGGGAGGAGGAAGGGGTGATCCTGGGGTGGCCTTGCTGCTCAACGGTGGCTGTTTACAGAGACGTATGGCTGCGTGAGGGAAGGAACCCATTTAAAACCCATTTTGGGTTGTGCTCGCGTGCGGCTGAGAGAGGGGCTGCCAAGGGGATTCGACGGTAGAGGTTGCTCGTTGGATTACGGGGAAGCTGCCGAAGGTGGCAGTGAGGCCGAGTAGCCGGCGGTGAGGCACATTCATGGGTTGCTTGGAGGAGAAGCCGAAGAGGCGAGATTCTTGAAGTATTGTCGTGGAGAAGAAAGGAAAGGAGATTGCGAGTTGTGTTTTGGCCTGAAATCGACGGGCTGTAGCAAAGTTTTGAATTCCGTTCCGGTGATCGTTCCGGTTGAGGCACTGGAACGGAATATTTCGGTACCAGTCTGTTCTGGTGTGCCGTTTCGGGATTAATTATATATTATAATAAATATTTATATATATATATAAACTAACAACTAATAAAATAAAGATATATATATGTAAGTGTGTATCATATATGTGTGTACATATTAGAAGAATTGAAGATTTATAAAATGATTGTAAGTTGAAAAAATACAAATTTGAGTTAAGATACAAAAATAAATAAATAGATAAAATATTAAAAATAATGATATTTAAAAAAAGACGTATTTAAAATTATAAAGTATATAAATATATTTTATATTCTAAAATTAATTAAATACGATCTAAATTTAAAATTTTTTTAAAAATATCATTCAAACATAAAAAAATTACAAAAATAATCTAAACCAGAATAAGGACCGGAACGGCCGGAATTTGACCGGAACGAAATAAGGAGGTATAGTGTTCCGGTTGAAGCACTGGAACGGAACATTCCGGCCGTTCCAGCCGGAACGGAATGGAATTGAAAACTATGGGCTGTAGGCATATTAGAAGGGTAATTTTGAGATAAATGAGAGATTGTTGTGTGAAACTTAAGGGTAATTTTGGAAATTTGAATGTTAAACAATTATCACTATTCATCGAGAATAGGCTCTTTTTAAGTATAAAGATATATATATATATATATATATTATATAACGTATGGAATAGGACTCCATGTATAATATGATTGAGCATGCATGCATGCATGTCCTAGTATGAGAGAATTTTTAAAGGTCATTTCGTACGTAAGATCATTATTTTTATATACATAACTAGAAAATTAAAGCAATTAGTTTTTCTGCATCATTTTTTGTACCGACCTGATCATGTATCTCTGTTTACACTTTTACAGTACTCTCTTATATATAATATTTTGAAAAAATTTGATTGCAGTACTGATTTATACCAGCTTAATTTATATAAATAATATTTTTATGGTTTATATGAACAATAAAAATATTATTTATATAAATTAGATTTGTACAAGTCAGAACTATATCCAACAGTCTTTAATATTTTAGATTTTGCGGAGGATAAAATAAAAACCTTTGGATCTCATCTTATAATAAAGATAATTAAAATGGCTGTTCACAAGGAAAAGATGATGGATCATGCATGCATGCATGGACAATAATACTACTTCATGACCACTTTATAATATAAGTGATCATCATGACTTTTTCTGTGGTAATGATAATTTGCTGATTTATTCAGTCCAATGAGAACCGAAATGGTTAAAATAGGCAGACAAAACCAAAATCGTTAGAAACACTGCGAAATTAACAAGCTGGCCTTGTCATTCAGCTTGTTGCATGCCTACGCTAGTTCTGTATATATGGAAAATGCTATCCGTCTCGATTTGTATTTTTTTTTAATTTTTTTACTTTAGAATTAAGTAAGTATTTTTAAATAGTATTATGAATTTTTTTATAAAAAAAAAAGGGTTTTAAAATGTTAAAAAAAATATGTAGATTTTTTAAAAATAAAAATAAAACTGCGTATCGGAATTTTAGGGAGTAGTAGCATCACCCCTGTTTGTATATATATATATATATACACACACATAAAGTCGTGTAAGATGTCCGTACAACTGGATCAGTACGATCCTCTGGGTTTTATTATATATAAAAAATGTTATATATCCCGTTGGGAGCTCCTGTTGGAGGGCTTCTGAGATTTCTTATTTATTATTATTATTTTTTATTATTGTGATAAAGTAAGCATTTCTAATGATATTTCGATTTTTTTTCTTCTTTTTTAAATGTTTAAAGATATTAAAAAAATGTTAAAAAAAGAAAAAGAAAGAAAGAATAGATTGAACTAACGGGAGCTCCCGCTCAACGGAATACGTAGCAGTACTCCCCATTTATTATTATATACATATGGTACGTACCCATGCATGCACAATATATATATATATATATATATATATATATATATATATATGTTCTCATGAATTCGGTACTTGAAATTTTGGCCGAATCGATTGTTTTCCAAAACCATCGATCACGAAGAATATTGTTATATTCGATCGGCCGACTGTCATGAAATCTTATAGATTTGAATCGAACAATATATATATTATAAGTACGAACGGTCAACGAATGATCGCCCATGGTGATCATCAGTTATATGCATGGTTCGAACTTTAGAAGATTTCGTGCAGTATCTCCCTCGTGATCATGATTAATGATTGTAAAGGATAGAAATTTTATGAAGTTGTAAAAATATTGCATATATGGATGAATGCATAAATGCTATAGCATGCATGCATAAATGCTACAATATCATCATGATCATGCAAATTATTAAATCTCATACGAGCTAGATGGCTAATTAAAACAGCTTTAACCCTAGCTAGGTAGCTAAGCTTTTGCATATATGGATGATCGCATAAGGCATCATCTTGCTTATAAATTCGACGGAGCTAGGTGATCATGTGATCGATGATGAGTATCAGATGATCATTAGAGAGAGTGATGGTGCGGATCAGGGCCTCCGGGACTAATTTGTCGATCCGACGTCTCGAAAGGGCTTAATCCAGATGCATGCCTTTGATCAGCGGTATCCTTAAATACCTGTTTCGCACTCTCGATCAGTGCTGTCCCGGCGGTTGCCGCCCTTGTTAGGAAATGCACCAGCTGCTACAGAACGGCTAGTGCTTTCGGAACCCCAAATTAATGATGAAAACAAAACTACTAGCAAAATGCAAAACCAGAATTTGCGGGCAGCCATTATTAATTAATGCTAGAGTTCTCAAGTAATTGGCTTTCAAAAATACTGCTCGATAATTTAGTATATATGAAGAGGTACATAGCACAGTACATAGCTTGGGAATTGGATATATATAGCCCTTAATCCATGATTTTTTTCTTCCTTCGAAGGATATATACTTTATATTAACTTGATGATGCAACAATGTATACATACATATATATATATATATATATGATCTTCCTTCTATATATATACATTTTTATGTTCGATTAATTATATATTAATTACTAGTACTCTTTTCTCTCTCTCTTGGTGTATCTTCATCGACCAAAGTTCACATAATTGGCCCATATCATATTTGAGTTTAATTAGTTTAAAATTTGAAAGAATATGCATATATCTATTTAATAATTTGTTGATATCATGTAAAAGTTAATTATTGTATAATGTTATGTTACTTTCATCTCACTATACTATCTTTATTAATAATATTATATTTATCGTTGTCCACCATTAATATTTGAATTTATTATTAAAAATTAAGAATTGTTCTAAAGATTATAGACAGGAACACATGATATATAATTAGTATAGGTACGATGAAAGACGTGGGTTACAAAATCCCACTTGGCAATTAAAAATCCCAAAATAGATACTGTACATTAATGCATTAAACCCAATAGATGAGGTAGTATTGCCTGGCACAGAAGAAAGTGTTGTTTCGCAAAGTGCTTGGCACACATTAACAAAGCGTTGTTTCGCATGCAGGTATATATTGTTAATTACTTTTTTCTTTTGTTTTTGAACAAATAATGAGATTTCTAGTCATGATTTTTGCACGAATTTTCAAACTATTTGCAGGTGGACTTTCAATATCATAGTCCCCTTGAGGATTGACGATCGCAATTTGCATAATGGTCACTGTTTGCAAGGAGATTTGCGTGATGGTTGCTAGTGTTTATAATTAATTAAGGAGATTTGCATTTTCATGATGGTGGCTTAATGAGATTTGACCGATGGTTGAGAGATGAGAAGACTACTGTGTAAACTGCTGTAATTTGACTATCATGTTAAGGGAATTGGTAAATATATTTCATTCGTTACTTCATCTGTGTAACTCGATGGAATCATGGCATATTGTTCTGTGTATTGTTATAACTCGGTGTATTGTTGATGAACTTAGGTCTTTTGATCGAATATATTTTAATCATTTTATGAGTATGGATTTGTATAAATCTTGGTGGACGTACATGAGATGGATTCATATCTGAAAATGATTATAAGATTGGTATAGATTTTGGTGGCAAACCAAATTAGTCATTATAATTTTCTAAATCCTGGTAGTACTACATGATGCTATCGATCATTTTCCTTATGTTCAATTTACCATCATTGATATTTTGAGAGTATTTTTTTTTATATGAAACGAAAATTTCATTAATCAAACGGATAAATCGATTACAGACAATTAACAAGCCACACAGCTTGAGAAATATAATCTAGAATATTATCTCACCACAAGCTAATATCATCAATGATGCAGGGGAATCCGAGATAGATGATGCTGAGCTATCTAATTGCACGTTGATGACGCTGAGGTACCATGAATTGGCAGATCAGTGTAAAGGCCAGAAGTGATTGTGATCTCTTTCTAATTGGAGGAGTTTTGGGTACGTTTCAGTCTTTTGGCCATAACTTTGGCTACGGGTGTCAGAATCGCACATAAGACCCCAATTCAGAAAGCTCTTTTCGACGCGCACGCTATCCACATTGAGCATGGCTCCATATGCCTTTTTTTCGACCTCAAATTCTGCTGTTTTCCCTTCCGAATTGTTATTTTTAGTTATTTTTTACTAATTTTGATAATATTTTATATGTTTGTTAGGAAGTCATTTTAAATCCGATTTATTCTGGATTTTTCGCAGATTGCTTATTTGATTTTGAATTTCAATTTTACATTATTTTCCAGATTTTGCCATTTTTGGTAAAATTCGGTTACAGACAAATTTTAGCTATACAGTCCGACTTGTGGATTGATTTTCGACAATTTTTGATTTGGTAATATTCAGTTTTTTTCTCAAAGACGTATTCTTTGTATTTTAGGTGAATTTCTTGTATTCTTCCTTGTGAATTCATCTGTTAAAACTAGCCTGCAAAATAATCGCTATTATGTCTGGCGTCAATCAACCAACTTAACATTTTTAGCTAAATTGTGAGCAACCATATTACCCTTCCTATACACATGAGTGAAAATACAACAACCAAAACAGGAAACCAATTTTTTTTTTAATCTCGAAATATAGCAGGCCTAGACTAGAACAAAGCATGCTATTATTATTTAGACCTTCCACCGAAATTTGACTTTCACTTTCCACTATGAGATTAGAGATACCCATATAAACACATAGTTGCATTCTCCTGAAAATAGCCAATACTTCAATGGCCTCTACATCTTCAACATTAAATTCAGATTTTGTAGCAGTCATGAGCACCTTCCCCATCGAATCTAGCAAAATAGCCTCAATTCCAGTTTTTCCCATATCTGAAAACACTGCACCATCAACATTCAGTTTTAGCCAATTTGCATCAGGAGGTTTCCATTTATGAAATTTTCGCAATTGAGATGTAGACATTTTCTTCACACAGCTGAAACTATTCACCATACTTAAAAGCATTTTCAGCAATTGATTGCGGACTGAGAAGAACTTGTTCATGCAAAAATTTATTTCTTCTAAACCATAAACTCCAAGGTAAGGCAAAAAAAACCTTCTAGATAATCAGTTAAACCCCTCTTACATAAATTTATCACCATCTCTTTAATGTTTCTACAACTATCTTTAATCAGACCAGGAAAATAAGTCTCCCAAGTTGATCGAAGATAATTACATTTAACTAAAGCATGAGTGGTGTCTTCTCTCCCTAAATAGGAAAATCTGCACAGGCCATCAGTTTGGACATGTTTTTGCTGCAAATTTATACCAATGGGTAATATATTCTTGCATGCACGCCATGCAAAGATTTTTACCTTACTTGGTACCTTTATCTTCCATAAATATTTCCAAACAATCTTTTGCTCATGTCCATATGAAGATTCAACAAACTGTGTTCCAATTTGAGAAAAAAATATGTCTATAACAGCTTCTCACACTAAAGCTACCATTTCTCTCCAGCGACCAAAACATTTTATCCTCCACATCATTCGGATTTAAAATAATGTTAGTAATATCTGAAACCATACTTGGATTGAAAAGAGATCAAAGCTTATCAAAATCCCAAGCCTTTTCACCGTGTTCAAATAATGAATCAACCTTAAAAAATCGAGAATCCCCTCTTACTTCAGCCCCCTCTGATAGCAAAGAAAGATGACTAGGAATCCACTAATCATTTCAAATATTTACTGATTTTTCGTCTCCAATTTGCCACTTACTCCCTGCTAGTAGCAATTTTCTTGTCTCCCAAATACCTCGCCATGAGTACGAAGGGTTTTTCCCTAATCCAACAGTCATAAAACAATTGTTTGGAAAATATTTTTCCTTTAAAAGTCGAAAGAGAATAGAATTTGGATCTTAGGACAATCTCCAACCTTGTTTAGCAAGAAGAGCTAAATTAAAGCTTCTAAGATTTTTAAAACCCATTCCACCAATAAATTTTCTTTGGCACAATTTATTCCAACTTGTCCAATATATCCTTCTCTCACTACCCTTTTGTCCCTACCAAAATTTTAACATCATTAGTTCCATCTCATGAAAAAAGCTAGTTGAAAACAAAAAATAGCTCATCATATATGTTGGGATTCAAAGAGCTACAGCTTTCAATAAGATCTTCTTACCACCTTGAGATAGTAGCTTTTCTTTCCAATACTGAAGCTTCTCCCACACTTTCTGTTTTATGGACTGAAAAGCATGTGCTTTTGATCTTCTGATAATAAGTGGAAGTCCAAGGTATCTTTCGTACTGTTGAATATCACTATTACTCCAAAGATCCTTGAATGCTTGCTTTGTTTCTTCATTAACATGGCCACTAAAAGTCATCAAAGTCTTTTCTTTGTTTATCTTTTGGCCAAAAACTTCTTCGTACTTTGTCAAAATAGCTTGTACTCTTTTGTTTTCCTCCACATTCGCTCGACAGAAGATAGCACTATCATCCACAAAAAGCAAGTAATTGACATTTGGGGCTCCTCTGCAAATCTTCAAACCTGAAATCTCATGCCTGGTACCAGCATCTTTGAGAAGAGAAACTAACCCCTCCATACAAAGGAGAAAAAGATAAGAAGACAAGAGGTCCCCTTATCTCAATCCCCTAAAAGGAAGAATAGACTATTTTGGTTCTCTATTAATCAATACAGAGAAAGACACAAAACTTACACAAAACATGATCAAAGATATAAATTTGTGATGAAAACCCATCATCTCCATTACAGCATTAATAAACCCTCACTCCACTCTATCATATGTCTTACTCATATCTAATTTTAAAGACATAAAATCTTTCTTCCCATTTTTCTTATATTTAAGATAATGAATTAATTCATAAGCAATTAAAACATTATCAGAAATAAGATGCCCAAGAACAAAAACACTCTGAATATCACTAATAAGATCACACAAGATCAATTTCAGCCTATTTGCAAGGACTTTTACAATAAGTTTATAAACTACATTACAAAGACTAATAAGTCTATAATCACTCACTTTAGCAAGATGTTTTTTTCTTTGGAATAAGAGAAATACGCGTATGATTTAAAGAAGAGGTGAAAACACCTGAATTTAGAGCTTAAAGAACAGCTGTAGTGATGGAAGGACCAACCACATGCCAATTTTTTTGAAAGAATATTGGGGACATTTCATCCGGCCTCGGAGCCTTTGTTGGGTTCATTTCTTGCAAAGCTGCCTTCACTTCATCAAGATGGAATTCCTTTATAAGCTCTAAATTCATTTGTGTGGAAATTTTACCTGCTAGTGGAGCTAAAGATTCCAAAGAACCCAAGGGATGTGAGATGGTAAATAGGGATTGAAAATACTGAATAACAACCCTATCCCTTTCTTTATCTTGTTTCCATTGGTCATTCTCATCCATAATCTTCACAATTTTGTTCTTCCTTCGTCTTTGGTAAGCTTTCATATAGAAATATTTTGTATTTATATCTCCCTCCTTTAACCATAGTGCCTTAGAGCATTGCCTCCACATAATCTCACTTCTTTCCATCCAACTTGAACTTGTTCTCAAGCCATTGTAAGTTCAGTTGCAGTGACCCAAGATGGATCCCTCTCATTTAGAATCTTCAATCTGGTTTGTGCTTTACAGAGCTATTGCTGTACATTGCCAAATTCATGTCTATTCCACTGTCCCAATTGGTTACCACAATCCTTTATCAACGTGTTTATCTCAGCCATATTCGATTGATTGGAACAATTGTCCCATACCCCTTTAATAATATCCTCACAAGCTTCTTCACCCACCCACATAGCTTCAAATTTAAAAGATTTTTTGAAATTGTTAGACCTTAAATCCCCTTCCAACTCAATAAAGATGGATAAGTGATCAGAATATGCAAAAGTACCATGATAAACTTCGGCATTATTAAAACAGTTTAACCAAACAAAATTTGCAAGAAATCTATCAAGGCGTTCCCAAACTCTAAACAACCAGATCTACCAGTGCACCAAGTAAACTTCTGACCTGAGAAACCCAAATCCCTCAAGTTACAATCATCAACAAAATCTCTAAAGGCATTTAATTGTCTTTCGGGTATGGGATTACCTCCTTTCTTCTCATGGTTGAATAATATTTCGTTAAAATCCCCCATGAGAAGCCAGGGTTTCTGAAGATCCGTATACAACGATCTTAATAACGTCCATGTTCTATAACGCACATGAGTTTCTGGAAATCCATACATGGTAGTCAATAACCAATCATCGATAGGGGAATGAACAGCTTTAATAACTGCATGTACATGATTAGAAGAGTAATTAATCACATTTAAATCAACATCAGATGACCATAACAAGGCTATACCTCTTTTCCTACCAATTGAACTGATAGACAAACAATTATTAAGCCCTAATTTGAACTTATAGAATTCGAACTCTCGTGAGGATAATCGAGTCTCCCGCAAAAACAAAACATCAGGAACTTCCCTCTTCACAAGATCAAAGAGGGTTCGAATTGCCCATGGGTTCCAAGCCCACGGGCATTCCAGCTTAAAAGTCTCATGACTTCTGGCGGTGCTGATCCCTAGCCACCACCGATATCTCCAAATCATTTATCAGACCATCATCATCAAGCTTCTTCAAAGTTTGATTATTCCTTTTGTGCCTTCCTTGACACGGCACTTGAGATACTTCATCAAGCCCCTTGTGTTTCTTAGAACCCTCGAGAGAGTCTTCAGCAGGTATCAAACCAGCATAGGGATGTGAAGTTGTCGTTTCATTGATAAACGACATACGACCTCTTACTCATAAACCCATTGGGTTTCATTGGTTTTGGGCCACCAGAAGAAATACCCATCACGTTTGGGCTTGGTGAGGGCTGTGCTGCATCTATAGTTGTACCAGAGATAGTGGATCGTTCTGGATAAAACATGGACTCTGTAATCTCCAGCCCATCAAACCCACTTTCTTTTGAAATCTTGGCGCCATCTAAATGACCTTGAAACTCTGAATTCCTCTCTGTCTTTCCTATAAAATTTCCCATGGATAATTGTCCTGTTTTCGGTATCGAGAAATTAGTAGCCATATCTCCATTTTTCAAAACATGATTTGTGTCCTTCACAGAGGCGTAAAATCCGGATCCGTTGCAGACGAAGATTCAGTTTCCCCCAACTCTTCAGAGTTCTCCGTCATAAATCGTCTCTTTCTCGATCGAAACTGTAGTGCCATGATTCTCCGATGAGTGCTTTCCACCTCCATAGCCTGGACCGGTAAACATATTTTTCTTCATTGACCGCCGTGGACCAAACTCACCTACACGAGGCCACGTACCGTAAGGAAAGAGCCTTTGGTTTGCCAAATCTGGTGATTGTGGTAAGCTGAGACAATCTTTATCACTGTGACCCAATAGAAAAAATTTAGGAGTCTCTCATAGGAAAAACGGACCCAAACTAGATTATCATCATCTGCAACAACGAACATAGACCCCCTAAGTAGAGGTTTAGAGATTTCCAGTTTCACCCGAACCCTCAGATATTCGCCCCAAGCAATCTCCCCCTCCTCAACATTTACTTCTTCGACAGTCCCAATCTTTTCACCCAATAACTTATCAGAGTAAACATTCTTGGCCCTTAAAGGTAAATCATGCAATCTAACCCAAAAACTCGCAGTTGTCAATTGGATTTGATGCACCTATTTACTTCCTTCCACCTCCTTCATTGGAACCAGTTGTTTGTTAAACGAGCAAAGGCCTTCACGCAGGACTTTTTCCTTATCCTTTCGATCTTCAAATTCAGCTATCATCAAAGAAGAGCTAAGATCTCTAAATTTCACTCCTCTAACCAACCGCCATGCTTTCTTCATTGTTCCCTTAAAAGCATCCTTATTAAAATGCTTTTCCATCATTACTTTCACTACCAGACATTTCCCTCCACAGAGAAAGGCATCTTCCATCTTATCAAGTGCTGCCACCACCCCCACCGATTCCTCCTCGGTCAGAGAGAGGCGTTGATATATCTCATTAAGAGATTCCTCTATGGTTACAACCGAAACAAAGAACAAGATAAAGTTCTGCACCTAATGGTAGTAAATTGCCTCTACCAAGGGGGAAAGGAAACTTTACTGTATGAGAAGGACAAATAACTGTGATTTTTTCTGAGAGTATTGAAAACAAAGCAATATGAACTGTTTGAAAACATAACAACATTTAATAATATATATTGAATAAATGTTACAGGTTATGAGAGTTTCGTATATATAGCCGCTAGGTTTGAATATTACAAGTTCTAAGAGTTTCATATACAAATGGTTCTTGACACTACAAGAAATATGAGCTGTTACGACTAATAAATAGTAAAAAAAATATTATTTATGACTAATTTTAACTGTAAATAGTTATTTAGTTGAAATTAATTGGCTACAAAAGACCAATTTTCTTGTAATGTGAAGAGTATACTATCAATAGTCAATAGAAAAAGATCAAGGCCGAACCAAGAGCCAAAATGCTTCAATAAGCTGCATTAAAATTCAAAAGATACAACAAAATTGATAAATATAAAGCTGCATTACAAGACTCTAGCTTTAGTGCTTACAATGGTTCGTGTACCAATGTCAGAGACATATAAATCCATAATTATTAACGTCCAAAATATTAATATAGTTAACCACAACGCTATATATACAACAGATAAATCGAAACCTAGCAAGGGGCGACGGTTAAGGTTGAGGAATGGATAGACTTTAGGGCAGATGTGTTAGATGGGGATCATGTCCAATTTAAAGTCGATCGATGAAATCGAGGAAGGGGATGACGGAGTAAAGCTAGGGAAGAAGGCGACGACAAACTCAATCTGAGAAGGGGATAGTGGCTTAGGGTTGAGGAAGGGGACAATATATATATATATATATATATATATATAGTTACTGATGAAGGGGATGAAATTTTTTTCCCACTTTTGAGTTAAACGATGAGTTAACTGACTTTTTCACTTAAATGAAATGATTGAGAAATCGTTTAAGTGAAAAGGCCATGTAGGGTGTGTGCACGTGTCTTCATTCAGAGATTGTAAATAGAATTTTTCTCTAGAGGTTCATGCATAAGTCATTTAATATGACCACATGCAGTAAATTAGGAGCAAACAAAAAAACCCTAGCTAGTGGTTATTTTTCAAAAGACAGGCAACAAGCAATAAAACATGCAAATATGTTTGCGGAATGAATTATTTAATTAGCTAGCTTGCTAGGATTTGTTTTCTTCAACAAGCTGATCATATATATAACCAATATTAATATTAGTTTTGAAAAACAAAAGATATTAATCCAATATATTTATATTCTATATTATCATCATGTAATTTTCTTATATATGATTATCAAACTAATTAGTACTGGAATTAATTTTCTATATTAATTTCCCATGACATTTTACTTTGGCATGACACATTATAAATAACTCTTGCACGTCATGATCATCTCTCTCTTCATTCGAGCAAATTAGTTTAATAATATATACAATTAAATGAGTGTAAGGCCGGAACATGAGATCGATTAATAACCTAGTACTAAAATATTAAAGATTAGGATACATGCTAACATTAATGACACTTATCTTTTTAAAGGTGATCATCTGCATCATGCATGTGATAATATTAATGGAATGGCGCCAGGCTTACAGGAACATGAAGTTCTTGGGGCGCCAGCTAGCTAGTGTCGAAATTAACAATAACACTTAGTTGGATCCACCTAATTATTAAGTCCACTTCTATTTTTGATGTACGTGCAATTAATATAAATAAATAATTTTTTTTTAGTGGTGGAGATTATGTAATATTAATGATGATTGATCGAGTACTCGATCTATATGGAGAGTATATTTTAAATTGAACACATATACCTAGCACATCTAATTTCAACAAAATGACTTATATATATTTACCATCAAATTAATTGGTCACATATAGTTTTTTAATCGTAATTATATTTCAAAAATTTATTTTTCTTGTAATGCAGACAGCACAGTACTGCTGTGTACGCGGTACATGCAAGTTGAAATATTTAAAAAAACTAGCTAGCTAGTATTTGTACGGCGTCCTTCTTCTAGTCCAAATGTTAATTCGTAGGCCCCCACCAATTCGAGTAATTTAAGAACGGTGATTAAATGAATTAAATTAGATGCTAACATCATCATGAGGGTCATCCATCCAAAAGGTGCATGCTTTCATTTTCAAATCAATCATGATGATCAAAGTGCTCGTAGTTGCTCAAAGTCTGTAGTGAACTAAAATATTGCATATAGATACATGATATTCAAAGGCCATAGGCTTAATTTATATTAGCATCGATCTTGATCAGTACTAATTGTCCAATATGTTTACTGAGATCAGGTCAATCGAGTTGCCGTTAGCTTGGCAAAATCAGGAGTTCAGGGTGATCAGTAGTCTCGGGTTTTTTTTTTTTTTTTAATAATTTGAATGAATTACCACGAATAGTGATGGGTGCTTTGAAAATAAACATAATTGATATTCTCTTATTTACGTTGTACATATATGAATTCACATTCATGATCATAAATGAATAAGACTTAATGAATTAAGTGGGTTAATTGTCGCGGCCATTGCTTTTGATCTTTATAACTAGCATTTAAGAATATATATGCTCATTCACGTTATCATTCCCATGAGATCTGACCCCACCATACATACATACATACATATATATATATATATGTATGTATATACATGGCTGTTCGTGTGATGCTTCCAATTCTCATGTATAGAAACACGAGAATCGAGGCGTTGGAATGCTGACAACACGAGTCACGCACTCCCAACGTCAAATGCTAAGTATGTTAACATGTGACATGCATAAATAAAAGCAGCGGATAAATAAAATTAATATCTAAGTACCAGAACTTTTTAGAATTATTTTACAAACCAGTTTAACACAAATTCTCCAACAGAAAATTTAATCCAGTCATCCTAAAGACAAATCATAAAAATACATTTATAAAAAGAAGAAATACATTTTTCAAGATAATAAATTATATACCAAACTTCAATAGTGGAGCCGCCTCCTCAGGTTAGCCTCCTCGACATTTGCATCCAAAATTTACGACGTCAAAAATGATGTCGCAGGTAAGTACAACCCAACAAGCCACAAGATATAAAATATATTCATGTAACAACAATACGCATGAACTCAATACCATATGCATGAAACTCAAAATCATCTTCCTCAAAATAAATAAAATAAACACAAGCCAAAATCTCATTTTGACTCAAGATAAAACTCCAATAAAAACATCAACCATTTTTCCAGAAAACGATACACGTAAATCCATTAAAATCACAACCATTTTTCTAGAAAATGGTCCACGTAAAACCAATTAACACAATAGACGAGTATCACAGGCATGACTCTACCACCGTTCCTGCTTATCCCCATATTCATGCCAGTCATACGGGCGTTACGTATCGCCGTCCCCGTCATGACATCCACACATTAATCATATTGGGCCTTACGTATCGCCGTCCCCAATATGACATCCACACATCACCAATCATAATGGACGTTACGTATCGCCGTCCCTGTCATGACATCTACACACTAATCATATTAGGCATTACGTATCGTCATCCCCAATATAACATCCACACATCACCAATCATAACAGACGTTACGTAATTCTTAATATGATTAGTGTGTAGATGTCATGACGGGGACGACGATACAACTTGATTCCCTTGTTTCTATATGTGGGAGTTGGAGACGTCACAGTGCCATCAATAAAAACGGTGAGAAAGGAAAATGCAATAAGACAATGTTTTATGCTTAACATTCTCAGTACTTAGTAGCTAGCTACAGCTAGTACAGGTATAATGGAGCAACCATAACGATAATGTGCTTGCGACTGTACGTTGAGATAAGCTATTCAAATGTCTCTTTAATTTTCTAGTAGAGGCCAGCCATCTAAAATAAGATCATTTGTTTATAATTACTTTAATTTTGTTATTTTTGCTTCACTCTTGTACTCTACTCGTTATGGTACTACAACGAAGCTCATGTAAGACATTCCTTCGATTAATTAACTAGTAAAGCCATGCCCTGCATTTCTCACTGAACTTTGCACCTCAAAAATGGAAGAAACTGCGCTTTACGTACGTACTTGCCTCAGAAAAAGAAGTTGGATTACTTCATGGCCAGCACATTACAGCTAAAGTTGCTTAATTTCGTTCAACTGATATTTGCCTCTTCCAATATTTAGAACTTGCATCCGTGCCGTCGCAAGCAGTACCTACATACATAGTATTACTCTTTCTTGGGTCCAACAAAAACAAAATGCTCTAGCGAATTTCTTTTCTTATTATTTATAAAAAAAGGAGAGCGAGAATTCACTACAAAAAAATTGGCATGTTGTAACATTTTTATATCAATCAAATAGGCAGTTGTGATATTTTAATGTCTCAAATAATCTATCTGGCTGCTATAAAAATGTCACAACAGACTAGTTTTCTTATCGTGAAAAAAAAAAGAAAAGAAAAGAAGAACATGCAGATTAATGATGATGCGGATCAGGCCCTCCTGGACTGACACGATTAGGGACATACAAACTTCCTAGTATTTCTTGTCTACGAATACTTTCCTTCAACACTTTTCTAGCACTCTCCATGAATGCCTTGTGGCTGATCTTTTCAGAAAATGGTTCTGCAATATGACGTCCTTCAATGCATAAAAATGAGGCCAAAACAAGGATCAGCAAAAGGCAGGACCAGGACTTCTTCCACGCTTCCATATTTGTAGAGAATCAGTGCTGCTCAGTGTAGAGAATCAGAGTTGGGGTAGTGGGGTTTATATAGAGATGATGAGTTGAAGTGGAACGTACGTAGGATTGAGTTGAAAATTAAGGGTTATACCTATTGGATGGTGGATATATACCGAGGCGATCGGTCATATTGTGTCCATTCCATATAATCCAACACTAAGACTAAGTGGAGTACTATTTTTCAAACCCCACCTCCTCATTCTTTTTTAATCTTTTTTCATGTTCATATTAACAACGAAGAAATGAATATTAATTAGTTGAGATTTCAACGCCGACCGTCGGCGCTAGAAACCTTTTGGCGTTAATGTACTCCCGCTTTTGGCCGCCCTTTTTGCTTTTTGAGAACGAATGAGATTTATCCGCACCAAGTTTGCTTAGAAGAAAAGGAAAAAGATACTAAAAATTACTGTAAGAAAAATAAGTATCGGTGATGGATTATTTATGATAAACATGACTACTTATTATAAAAATAGACTTATTTTGATAAAAAAAATAATAATCATTTTGACAAAAAATAATTAATTATGAATAAGCGGTTTTCTTATAATGTTAATATTGCTCCATTAAAAAGATAAAAGGGAAGAGATGGAGCACACCTCATAATGAACGATATCGAAAGAGGCTATTTTACAGCCCCGCAAAGATCAATGAGAACTTTAAGCTGAAATAATCGTGGCGTTGAGAACTCAAGAGGGATTCGTACCCTTTGAGGTCTTGGCAAGTAGGAAGATCTCAATATTTTGTTTCTTCAAGAAATAAAATTGAAAACTAGACACATGGAATCATGTAAGTATCAATTAGGGTATCAAAATTGTCTTTCTGTAGATTGCTAGGGGAAAAGTGGGGTTAAACTTCTGTGGAAGGATGAGATTAACTTGTCAATTTCGAATTATTCAATTTACCATGTTGATGTGCAGATTAATATTAATCATTATGAGCATGAAATATGGTTTGGCATGTCACGGGTGTCTATGGGCACCCTAATACAACTTCTAGATTTGAAACTTGGAATTTAATAAAGTCAATGTATTGTAAATATGATCGACCTTGGTTAAGTCTTTGAAAATTTTAAGGAAATACTAGACTTACCTACAAAATATGGAGGGAGAAATAGACCTAAAAAACAAATGGCTAACTTCAAAGTTGTTTTGACTGATGGACAGGTTTGTGGCAAACTCTCAATGGTGTAATTTTATTCCCTTCAACAGTGGCCATCCATGGAGTGGCATCCTATTGAGATCATATTCCCTTATGGATCAATATAGTTGGAGCTAGGTGTCACAATCAGGGAAAGAAGTTATTTAGATTTGAAGCAATATGAGCTGGTAAAAGAGAATCTGGAACCATTTAGATATGAAGCAGTTGGTAAAGAGAATGTGCCAATATTATTGAGAAGAATTTGATCAGGTATAGTGCAAGTCAAAATACCATAGGGGAAGTGATTCAAATGATTTCCAAATGTGGTGTAGATTTATACAAATGGAATAAGATAAATTTGGGAATGTCTAACACAAAATCAAAAAAGGCAAAGTGAGTCTACAAAAGATTCAAGCATCATATCCGACTTATACAAATGTTGATCAGGTAGCAGGAAATAGATGATCCACACATACAAACTCGTGGCTAAATAGATTTAAGTTATAGGTAGGGGTGTAACTAGTCCGGTTCGGTCCGGTTTTGAACAAAATTTAGAATCGAACCGGTACCACCGCTTTTGTATTTCTTAAAACCGATTCCGCCCCGATTATTTTCCAAAATCGGTAGTACCGGTTTTACTGGTTCGATCTAGTTCTGGTCCGATTTTTCGGTTTTAATAAAATGTAAATTTATAAAAACCAATCTGTTTTTCTCAACAAAAAAAAAAAAAAAAAAAAAAAACTAGTTTGAAAATTCTGTTTTAGTAAAAAGATTGTAATCCATTACAAAAATCTATTTTAGTAAAAAAAATTTGTTATGTAAAAAAAACTGCATTAAAAAAACTGCTATAAAAAAACTACTCTATAAAAAAAAAAAAAATCTGTTTTAGCAAAATTTGTTATAAAAAACAAATCTACATTAAAAAAATGCTATAAAAAAATAAAATTATTCTATAAAAAATCTACATTATCTCATATCTAATTATAATTTATATTATTATATATAGTATAGAACATATTATATAATAATACTAAAAATAATAATAAAAAATAGAAAAAAATTAGAACCGGTCCGGTTCGGTCCGGTCTTAAAATGGACGGAACCGGAACCAGACCGATATTATCCGGTTTTTCAATTTATGAAACCGGTACCGGACTGGAATGATCTAAAATCGGAATTTCCGGTCCCGTCCGGTTCAGTTTGGGCCCGTTCTCCAATTTTCCGGTTTAAATTTACACCCCTAGTTACAGGAAATAGGTTTTTACCATGGCATGATCTCGTGGTAAAAAACCAATGGCCACAACAAAGTAGGCATCATGAAGCCATTTTGACACCAACATGGAAGGCTTTTGCTAAGAAACTTCAGGTGGCAATAAGTGTTTATTTGCCGCGAGAAAAATAAGTCGTGGCAACAAGTAGTATTTGTCGCGAGTTTTATGTCACGAACCTCCCACTGACAAAATTGGTGGCAGTTGCTCTGTGGCCGCGAAATAGGCACTTTTAACTTCAAAAACCTTCCTTGGCAAAAACCTTCATTGGCTATAACTCGTTGCAATGTCACTTACAAGCTGATATCCAAAGTGTTTGCAAATAGACTTAAGCATATTTCGGCTCAAATCATTTATTCATTTATTTTATTCTTGAGAGGCAAATCACTGATAATATTCTCATTGCATATGAACTTATTTATTTTTTGAGACACAAAAGAAATGGAAAGAAAAGTTATGTCTCTCAAATTTGACATGAATAGAGCTTATGACAAGTCAAACGGGACTTTTTGAAAAAGACTATGAATACTCTTGGGTTTATTCAAATTTGATAAACCTTATCATGAAGTGTGTTAAGGGCTAGTTTGGATTGAGAGTTGAAATCATTTCAACTCATCTCATCTCAACTTCATCATTACATTTTTAAATTCCAATTCAACTTTTTCAAATTTCAATACAGTTTGTTTAGATCTCAATTCAATTTTTTCAAATTTCAAAACAATAATAATATTAAAAAAATAATATTCCAATAATATTTTATTCAACTTTCAAAACTCATCTCAACTCATCTCTCAATCCATTTGTTACATTTTCTATGAGAGTAGTGCTACAGGTATACGGCTCTACGTACCTTGTACGGAATCAATGATGTGGCAATAATACCACATCTGCAGAAATATTTAAAAAAAAAAAGACAAAAACATGATGATAGGGAAATGAAAATCAAAAACAATAATAGTTAGACTAGAAGATGCGTGCAAATAGCATTTTTATGCAAAAGTCCTGCACAAATAGCATATTTTTTATATGCTATTTAATGGGGTGCCTAAAGGCCCTATTGTACTTAGTCGAAGATTGAGACAAGAGGATCATTTATTCCCTCACTTATTTCTTCTATGCACAAAAGGTTTGATCAATTTACTAAGAAATTGGTGGAAATGAATATGTGGAAGGTATCAAAATCTGCAAGGGAGCCACTAGAGTAAATCGTTTACTGTTTGTAGATGACAATGGTCATCTTTTGTAAGACAGACATAGAAACAAACAGAGATATCCAAGTACTTCTAAACAACTATGAAAAAATCTCAAGATAGAAAGTAAATAAGGAGAAAACCTCCATTGTATTTAGAAGAAATGTGACAAAGGATCAATTGAAAAAAGAAATTATGTCATTATGGGGTGGAAGCCACATTCAAAAGTATGACAAATATCCAAGACTACCTCCTATGGTTGGTAGATCAAAGACACAAGCTTTTTATGTTATTAAAGTAATGGCTCTTTCTTTTCTAACGTATGCCATGAGTTGTTTTAAGCTACATGACTCTTCATGCACTAAAATCGGAGACATTGATGGCTCAATTCTAGAGGGAAAAGTGAGCGCGCAGAAGAAAAAAGAATCCACTTGATCAAATAGGAGAAGATGTATGAGTCAAAGTTTGAGGAGGATTGAGGTTTAAAGATTTGAAGACTTCTAATCTAACCCTTCTAGCTAAGTAAAGTTAGAGAATCTTTAATTTAGAATATAGATTCTCCGACTTTGCTTAGCTAGACGGGTTGGATTAGAAGTCTTCAAATCTTTAATGAAGAGTACTCTTTGCTCCACAAAATGTATAAATCGAAATATTTTCCCAAAAACAAACTCATTTTATGCAAAGTTGGGAACAAACCCCTCTTATACTTGGAGATGAGGAATGTAGAAAGCAAACGAACTTCTGTATCAAGTTGTATATGTAGAGAAAGTTGAGATGTGGTGGGATAATGTCCCAATGTATGTTTCTCGGGCCATTTGCAGGCTTGATAAGAACAATTTGTAATCTCTTTTGACTCAATGAAATTCAGTTTCCTTTAAAAAAAAATATTAATTTTCATTCTTTACATGAATTTTAATATTTATCATAAGTTTTACATCTCAAGTTATACTTATCAAGTTATTGAAAGTAACACTTCACATGATGATTTCCTCTTAATTTTTCAAAAGTATAACGTATCATGATTAATTATGGTAGTTTGGAGTGTAGAATACAAGTGTTTTAATCGTTCCCGAAAAAACAAAGAATAGATCATGTCCTTTAAAAAAAAAGGAATAGATGTCCTTATAATTACATTACATACGTATAATGACCCACTGAAATCATTTTGGATAGACGTCGTTGCCTATTGGTGACCATTCGATCGCCTTCCGGCTTTTTCTCGCTAGCTATATTTTAGCTAGTTTCTAGACCGTCTAGAGTTGAATCCTTTGAGTTTTATTATTTTATTAATTAATTGCATCATGTGTGGTCAACCTGTCTTATTCTTTCGAAAATTCTCCAGATCAGGGAAAAGTTTGTGTGTTTTTTTTAAGCAAATAGATATAATATATATTTTTATATATATAAGATTCAATTAGAGTTTGAGGCCCTAACAATCACCCAAGATTAATAATTAATATAGTATAAGGTAACTGAAAATTTTAAGAAGATCATGATAAGAGTACTAGCTAGCTAGCGGTCCCAGTCCCATAATTTATTGGCTTTAAAAGTTAAAAGTTGCGTTCACTACAAAAAGTGGGAGAAAAAGAGAAGATTGCTTTTGAAAAGAATGCAATTTGCACGTATTGAGGCGCATTCCACTTTAATTTATACAAAGTGGACGATCAAATGATTATATGTAGCATCAAGTAGAGTTGTAAATGAATCAAGCTATTCAACAACTCACTCGATACTCACTCGATTAAACTCAAATCGAATTCGACTTGTGAAAAAAAAAAAAAACTCACTCGTGAAAGCAGATACCCGCTCAATTAGTAAATAATACATAACCGACAAAATTCGACTTGACTCAAATAAGACTCGTTAAGGCTCACTCGTTTATACTTGAGTCAACTCGTTAGCTCGACTCAATTAAAATTCATTTATATATTGATAAATATATATACATATATATGTTATATATATATGTATTACTAATAATATAACTATAACATTTTTATTAGTAAATATGTAATATGTAATCTTATTACATATATCTATATGATGAATATACTTCAAAGTTATGTTTTATAATTTGTATAATAATTAATCTATAAAATTTAATAATTTCATATATTAGTACGTGGGAAGCATGTGAAATACGTATATGCTATCATATTATGTGTATTTATTAATAATATATAAGCATATAATATATTATTATGATGAATAAATATTAACTAGTCAGATATTAAATATTAATTTTTTATTAGTTATTTATTTATTTATTTTTAAATTTTATTCAAAAATTTAAAAAAAATCGAGCTCGAGGTCGTTTGTGAGACGAGCTCAAGCTCAAACTCGAATTGAAAGTTTAGTTTATCGAGTCAATCTCGAATAAAGAATCAATAAAAATTCAAGCTCGAGCTCGAATATTTTGAGTCGAGTTCGAACTCGACAAGCCAAAGCTTGGTTTAACTTGGGTCGATTACGGCCTTAATTAGCACCAAGCAATATTTGAGTAGTTTGGATTGAGAAACAATGATCAATTAAACTCGACAAAACTTGTTGATTCCATTGTCTTTTTTTGTTTTCATGACTTAATTTCTACTATATATCAATTATCATGTATTCCAACAGTGGATTTTTTTCTTTAGCCCCAAACATGGTACCTCACTTAATGAAATTCATAATTTTATGTTAGTTATTAATAGCATCCATTAATATATATATATATATATAAATCTCTAGAACCCTTTTCATGGCTTAAAGGCTTTTCGGCATAGTACGTACTAGTTCTTAGACCCAATATTGTAATTGAATGCTCCTTGAATTAATTTAACTACATAAATTATTTATGTAAGTATAGGATTTATATATATTGTAAGTCCCGTGTAGAAACTTTAAAAAAAAGTGAGATTTGCCATTCAAAAAAAAAAGTTCATGCAGTGATCTTGTAGGTACGCCTTAAAACTTCTATTCACTACAAAAAAAAATTAGTATTTTTGACGGACTATTTGTTGCGAATATGACTATTTGCTGCGAAAATTGGCAGGAAATAGCCATTTTAGCAGGAAATAGTTGGCCATAGAAAGTCAGATTTCTTGTAGTGATTTAGCATTAATACTCATTAAATATTGGCTAATGATGAGCCCCTTAATTAGAATGTCCTCCATTAATACTCACTATAAAAAAATAGGATTTTTGTGATCAATTAATTATGACGAAAAAATTATTTATGATTAATTTTGACAGTAATTAATTATTTCGCTAGATTTTTTTTATAAGAGTCATTTCACTTCACTAAAATTAACTGGCTGCAAATAAATAAATTTCTTTTTTAACACCCTTATTTTATTTGCTCAATAAATTCAAAAGAAGCATGTAACCGAACGCATCCAACTTAGAATATTATTATTATTAGTGAGAAATAGTTTTTGCTTGCGAGAAAAGGATCTATTATACATCTAGTACCCTTGTATAATCCTTTTGCACGCTGATTTTCAATAATATATATATATATATTTATATATTACTTCCAGAAAATTTGTAGATTATATATGTAGCGTTAAAGAAGATACACACATATGACGCGCATATGACGCGCATATGATCTTGTGCTAATTAATAGTCGATCGATGTCATGATAGACTATCATGCGATATACAACCATTAATTGTGGGTCATGAATTTGTTATATATGATGTTCACTAAGTATATTATAAATTTATATATATATATATATAACATGTGTTTGATGGGTATCCTAAAAGTGATAGTTATGGCCGGCTTGAAGTCCAAATTAATATGGGATTTAGATTGGAACACTAATATTATTCCTTGGAATTTCAAGATCGGGTCCACAATTTTAGTTTTCATAGTAATTAAATGGTACTGTATTTACAGTACTTCAAGATCGTGGGTGCATTAGTGATCATAACGTGGCTAGCCATATAATTAGTGGCCAGATCGATCATTATAATATTATTTCACCATATACTATATATAGAATTAGTTAATTAGGACGTCTCATTAATTTTATATTATTTGACTTTTTCTATTGTGATGATCACTTTTAGATATTGTCAAATTATAAGCACTTTGACACGCGTAGAGTTTTGTTTTAAGCTGCAAAAAAGACTACAATAATTATATGATATTGTTGGATAATATTATCATGTCAAGTACTAAATGCAATTGCAATCCGCACCAATTCTTTTGCGGAATATTTAAGTGGGTCATGATTTATTTTATTGATGCTAAATTAGTCGGTTTTAATTCCTGACATGAATATCATTATTCAAACCATATTTTCGTCAATATCAACTGTTTTCTATGATCATTTTTAGATATATAGTATGTAACCAAGATAAGTAGTGGTTTAAAAGACCTTATCGATATCAATCATGGGTCGACCCTAGCCGCGTATTAATTTGAATTGGAGGCCGCCCTTTTTCCTTTTCTTTTAATTAATTAAAAACTAATGGTCATGATGTTATAAAAATAAGATAAAATCAACTTAGTTTAATTCCAGAATAACGATTCTTAATTGTATTTTCTATATATATCCCAGACTAATTTATAATGTCGCTTATTTTCGATAAGACGTGAAACATGATGAAGCGATCGAAAAGTGGTTGACTACATGCAGCGCTAGCTAGCTGTTTCATGTGATCCATAAAATATTTATGGATTTAGTTAGTGGTTGAAACGTAAGCTTAGAACACTACAACAAATTTTATTTTTAAGGACAAAATTTATTTAATCTCCCTAAAAGTAATTTTTAGAGACATTTTTTAAAACTCATCTCAAAAATTCGTTGAGTTGCAAAATACATTCGGACGGACAAAAATCCATCCGAACCAGCGTAAAAATACGTTCGAACGGAGAAATATCTGTTCGAACGGAATATATTTGGAGGAAAATGTGGCGATGGAATTGCAAGCCCGTCCGAATCCAAATTATACTATTCGGACGGACAACAAGTTGGAAATGGTTAATTTCTTTTATTACTATTCATTTACTTATATATATATATTTTTTTTTTTTCTATTAATTTTATTTTATCATTTTCAAAATATAAAAAATTTGTTTATATTACATTTTATGATTTATGAAACATTTAAAATATTTTTAAATGCAAAAATTAATTTTATGTAATTATTTTTAAAATGTTATTTATTTTATTATCACAAATAATAAGTAAAATGACGAAAATAAAAAAAGAACATTGTTATGAATACCAAAAATAAAAGAAAATACTAATTACATTTCAAAATATATATAATATTATTCGATACAACACATAAAATAAAAATACTCATACTACTTCAGTATCAAATCTATGTCCTCCTACATAGATTTAATCCGTGTCTCTACATCATCTATCCTCCTCATGATGCGGTCCTCAGCCTCTGCTACCACGCGGGTCGCCACTCTCTCCATGACACGCTCAACCATCACCTCCAACTGCTCCAGTGTAAATCCTGTAAGCTGGCTCTGAGCAGGCTGGGTAGCAGCACTGGTAGTAGCATCAGTCGACCTTGGAGTACGTACATAGGGGTGCCCCTTGCTCTTACTGATAGATATCTTGTTGAGAGCCCCCATCTGAAGTTCTCTTTTCTCACCAATCCGCTCTGTAACTTCAGCTTGAAGTAGGAGGCCAGATATCAACAGTCCAAATGGTAAACTGCATCCACTCCCATATCGTGACTCCTGTCTGATGCGGTAGAAAATATACAGTGCTAGATCAATCGAGTCCCCCCTCGCTACCCGCACCAGAAGTCATGCCCGATCCATCCCGAAATCTGTCTTGTACTTTTGCGGGTCTATGTTGTATCCGACTATCAGATTCAGCAATTTGAAGAATGGAATGCAGTCAACCTGTTTGATGGCCTTTCCGCCATCATATGCAGGAGCCTCGGGATGCCGTAGTAGCTCACGTACCTGATCGTCTGTGAGACCATCATCAGGTACATACTCCTCGTCGCTATCATCAGCGTCTGAACCAGCACCCAACTCAGCGACAGTCCATGTAGCGAAGGGTGATGAGGATTCAGCCTTCGTGTCTGCCCTAACAAATCTAGACGCTGCTGCTACGGATAGATGAGAATATGCATCCATCACGCGCGGGATGTCCAAATACTCTGCAATCACCCGAGGAGAGAAGGTGATGCTGACTCCTCGCACCATGAATACGTAGTGGTGAATATCTCCAGGCTAATCTCCCAATACCCAATAGAATTTGCATACCATATCAGGATATGCGATCCCTACCTGTGTGCAGATCAAAGTCCATCCCACTCCGTAAAGATCTGGTGGATGGTGTGTCCCTCCCACTCCAGCTATCTGAAATCATCCAAAGTGATAGGCCATTCTACTAGAACAGACCTACGAACAGGAGCACTGGGAGCAGCGGGAGACACGGGAGTGGAGGTAATTGGATCTGCGATCACTGGCCTAGTAGCACTCAACTGATCTCTCCCACGCTTTTAACTTCTACTCGCCATTCGTATACTGTGTACAAATAAGTGATGGAAGAAGTTAGACAGGCTTGATAGAACCCAAAATATCTAAATGAAACCAATACGTATATCAAACTGTTTTGTTTGGAACTTACTCGTTCGGACGGACAAATAACACGTTCGAACGCGTTATATGCCCGTTCTAACAAATAGGATCATCCCCTACATCTCATTCGGACGGGAATGTTCGGACGGGGGTCATTCCCGTCCGAACGAAAACCCCTGGGAAGAGAAATAGCCGAGTTGACTCGGCCATTATTTTTTTCCTACAAAACTCAAATCTATTCGGATCAACTCAACCTAATATCACTCCTAAAGGTCCGAAACAATGAATACTAAGAAATAAATTTCAAAAATTATGAAAAATGGATCGGATTCAATTTGAAATCCGACCCACACAAAAATGGGTGTTCATAACCCATTTTCAACCAATAAGAGGGGTTAGAGAGACCATACCTTATATATCTCATTGTATATGATGGTTTCAGGAAAGTGGACTGTGATTCTCGTTCGAATGGGAGTGAGTTTTGAAATCTACCGTTTGATGCAAGAATGAGGCGTTTGGCGAGGGCTGGGCATATATACCCCAACACTCGTTCGGACAAGATATTTTTCGTTCGAACGAGTTTGAGCGATCGAACATAGTTTGTAAGCGTTCGAACGATAAGAGTATATGTTCGGATGGAGGAGTATCTGTTTGAACGGAAAGAAGAGTTTGGGGTTTAAGAAATCCGCTATTAGTTCGACTAGTTATAACAATATTATTATGTATCATACGACACTAATAATACTATAAAATTCTTAGTAAAAAATAAAGTACTAAAATTAGTCTTTATAATATACATGCACTATACATAACACTAAAATGATAATGTTATATATAATAAATACATACCAAGTACTTCAATTTCATATATATCAATTATTTTGTATCTACTAGTATATATTAGTTAGAACATAAGTATTATACTATTTACATGTAGTGCTTAATTTATAATAATTAGGTACATGTTACTTAGATTACTTAATATATAATTTATAGTATCATCACTTATTGAGGTTATACAACTTATAATATAGATTATTTATAATAGTATTAGTAATATCAGTATATACATATATAATAATAATTAAATATTATCTAATATATTAGTATTATAATACTAGTGTAACTCTATAAGATATAACACTTATTATACGTCACAACGGCCTCACATGCGTTCCAACACCGAACATGCTTAGAATATGCTTAGAATAACACGTCCGAATACCGAAATAATCAGTTCGAATGCAAAAAGTTGAAATTCCTCTCGGAAAAACTAGGGCAATTTGACATTTTGGCGTTTGGACGGATAAATTTTACGTCCGAACGCAATTTCGCAGATTTAAACACCAACTCTTCAGTTTATTTCTTACTCGGAATTGAGCTATTTTTTAGAGAGGGAGACTAAAAGGGAGGCAGAGAAAGATTGCATATTGTAGGAGGATTTTTGAGTGTGGAAGACTTGATATTCTTGAGAGGGAATAGGTAAGTCTCATTTCTCAATATTTTTTTTTGTATATTTTTCAACATTAAAAGTGGTTGATAGTTTTCTCATCTTATGATTTTTAATTGTGGGCAGTGTTATTGAATTGGATTTGAAGTTGGATGTGCAAAAGTTGAGGTTAGTTTTCTAATTATTAGGGTTTAAAGATTAGAGAATTATTTTGATATTTTGGGGTGATTTTATATAGATTTTGCATACTTATTTTGATATTTGGAATTTTATTATATAACCAATTTCGAGCATGATTTGTTTATTTAGGTATTTGTTACTTACTTAGTTGATGTTGAGGATTGGTTCTGGTATGCTGTCTGCACGATTTACATTCGAACGGAACTGTTTACGTTCGAATGAATGTTGATGTCCGTCCAGACGTAAAGATATACGTTCAAACGAAATTCGTGCAGACAGAATAAATAAATAATATTATGAGAATATCAATTACAGTATTACTAATGATGTTTATGAAATGATTTAGATTTTTTTTAATAGGCAGTAGAGGGGTAACGAAAATATAATGGACAAATATTGGATGCTATTGGGAGATAGACTTGGGCGAGACTATAAGCAGTATGCACGGGGGGTGGAAGTATTCATAGAGTTTGCGAAAGACAGTGCTGATAATCGGGGTTTTATAAGATGTCCGTGCAAGAAGTGTAAGAACCTGAGTTATTTAAATATGGTAGTAGTGGAGTCCCATTTGTTCGTTAATGGGATAAATCATAAATACTCGCATTGGGTTCTACATGGCGAACCATTTCCTACAGGAGTTAGATTTGAGAGTCATTCCAATCAAATGGAAAAAACTAATGCCGAGATCGATATCGACGATACAAATGTGGTTGTTTCGGATGATAGTGATGATAATTGAGAGAATATCACTGAGATGTTAGATGATATTGGTGCAGGCATGTTTGGTGTTCGAGATGGAGAATGAACATCTTCACAATCTTTTAAGGGAAACGAGAACTTCGCAAGACTGTGGGAGGATGCACAACGACAATTGTATGAGGGGTGTACCCACCATAGTAAGTTGTCATTCACAGTGAAGTTGCTACATATCAAGTCAGTATACCGGATTTCTGCAAAAGCCATTGACATGCTACTTGAGTTATTTAAAAAGGTTCTACCGCAAGATAATGTGATGCCTCGTAACTTTTTTGAGGCAAAAAAATTGAAGCGAGGATTGAGATTTGATTATCCATGCTTGTAAGAACGATTGTGTACTCTTTTAGCAGCAGTATGCAGAATTTGACTCATGTCCAGTGTGCCACAAGTCAAGATGGACTTCAGATAAACATAATATACTGAATAAAGTGTTGAGACATTTTTCTTTGATCCCTCGACTTCAACGGTTGTTTACTTCTCGAGTGACTGCAAAGGATATGACTTGGCATAATGCAGAAAGAGTTCGAAATGATCAATTTCTCTCGCATCCGGCAGATTCCTTACAGTGGAAGAAGTTTGATCGAGAGTATCCATGGTTTGTCGAAAAGCCTCGGAACGTACGCCTCGGGTTAGCAATTGATGGTTTTAATCCATTTGGCAATATGAGCACTTCGCATAGTACGTGGCCAGTGATATTAATGCCTTATAATTTGCCTCCTTGGAAGTGTATGAAGGACCCTTATTTCATGATGGCTTTATTGATCTCAGGACCGAGGTCACCAGGAAACGACATAGATGTATATTTACAACCACTAATAGCAAAGTTAAAAGAGTTATAGTAACTGGGTGTCAGTACGTATAATGCGGCCTTGTCGCGGAAATTCAAGACGCATGTCGCAGTCTTATGGACAATAAATGATTTTCCAGCATACGGAAACTTGTCTGGATGGAGCACAAAAGGTAAATTGGCTTGCCCTATTTGTAACAAAGATACACAGTCGCAGTGGCTAACAAATGGAAGAAAATTATGTTTCATGGGCCATCGTCGATATTTACCTAACAATCATAGATGGCGTTCGAACAGGACAATGTTTGATGGGAAGACAAAGCGGAGGTCATCATCACCAACACTGTCTGGCGATGATATTCTGGCATAACTACTTAAGATTCCAGAAAATGGATTTGGGAAGGACACACGAGCGTAAAAAAGGAAACGAGATGCAGTGGAATTCAATTGAACAAAAAAAAGTATTTTATTCGAGCTGCAATATTGGTCTACATTGACACTTTGCCATAGTTAAATGTCATGCACATTGAGAAAAATATATGTGAAAATATTTTGGGTACTCTCATGTCAATAGAAGGGAAAACAAAAGATACAGTTAACTCCCGTAAAGATTTGAAGGAGTTGGGAATAAGACCAGAGTTGCATTTATAAGATAATGGGTCTCGGGCCATCATGCCTCTTGGATGGTATACATTATCAAGCGATGAGAGAAAGAAATTTTGTGACTGGTTATTGTCAATCAAATTACCTAATGGGTATACTGGGAACATATCAAAATGCGTGCGAACACATGACTGGAAGATAACTGGTCTTAAAAGTTACGACTGTCATATATTTTTACAACGTTTGTTGACAGTTGGTGTGCGTGGAAAGCTTACTCAGGATGTTCGTACAGCTCTTATAGAGTTAGGGACATTTTTCAAAGGCATTTGTAATAGGACGTTACAAGTTGACGCATTGTTAAAAATAGAGGCTGAGATCCCAGTGATATTGTGCAAACTAGAGAGTTTGTACCCGTCTTCTTTCTTTGTTGTAATAGTTCATTTGGCTGTTCACCTACCTCGTGAGGCTTTAGTTGCTGGCCCGGTTCAATATAGATGGATGTATCCAATTAAGCAATTTTTAGGGAAGCTTAAGCAAAGTGTGGGAAATAAGGCTCATCTAGAATGTTCGATTGCAGAGTCCTACATTGATAATGAATGACACACTTTTTGTTCAATGTATTTTTGTGGGATTGATACCAAATTTACGAGACCGGATCGAAATTATAAAGGTGAATAGATGAGTGTCTCATCATCATTTTCTGTATTTTTACAAACTGTATGTCCAATGGGCGCACAGGGGGGCTACGACTTGTGTGGACGAAATTTGTATAGAGCTCGATGGTATATCCTAAATAACTGTACAGAAATTGAGCACTACTTGAGGTTAGTAATGAATTTACGTAAAACTAAAATAATTGAGGTAAGTATTTTCGTATAAATTAATATTTCATATGAAAACGTGCAGTGAACATTTAGAACTGCTTAACTCTAGTGGTGGAGCTGATGTACAAAAGAAACATGAAGAGGAGTTCGCCTCGTAGTTCGAACATACGGTAATATTAAATAATTAATATGGATTCTATTAATATTTAATCTTATACTAAATATATTTATTGATATAGGTTAAATTAAAATATGCTATAAATTCCGATGAGATCTCACCAGAACTTTATGTACTAGCATATGGTCCAAGCAAAAGGGCTATCAAGTATTCGGGTTGCTTGGTGCGTGAATATAGATTTCACACACGTGATAGAGAACGATATAGAAAAACTCAGAATTATGGGGTCGCAGTCGAAAGGAGCCATGGAGATGATAACATTGACTTATAAGGAGTTGTAAAATATATTATAAAGTTAAAGTATGTAGGAGGTTATATTGCTTTGTTGTTTAGATGTACTTGGTGGGATGTTTCACATCCTAGATTGGGAGTGCATAAAGATGGGAGTTTTGTTAGTGTGAATACATCTCGAACCTGATACGAGGATGATCCTTTCATTCTCGCCTGTCAAACGAATCAAGTTTTTTATTTAGAGGCAGATGAACCACATGAAGACTTCAATGGTTCGACAAATGAAGAAGCATATCAAGAAAATGAACCAGTGATCAATCTATTTGTTGACCTGAGTCAGTATGACATGGTCCCACTCCGTCGAGAAGATGTTGTACCAGAAGTGATTGAGAATGGAATGTCGGAAGAACATTTATCTACTGGTGTCTAGTGAAGATGAAGGAGACTGGTCCAGCAAAACTGATAGTGAATAAGTTAAAATATATGTGTAAGTATAAATTTGATAAATATCAACAATATCTATCTGGTTATATATTTAATTAATTACAATTTTAAATAGATATGCCTCCCAAACGCAAACAGTTCGTGCATCATCCACACCCTCACCCATTATTGACTCTCATGTACGTGATTTACTGGCCAGCAATAGTGTACCAGCATCACCAGACCCAGCGTCAGGTATTTTGTCAAATTATGATATTTACCACATGAGTTAATATATATTTATCAAATGATATATATGTGTTCTAATTATTGTACTTGTAGTTGTAAGCCAGCACCGAGGACGAGGCATCACCAGGGGTGTCTGCATAGAGAAAGTCAGAAAAATAGGTAAAATTAAAGTTGATATATTAGAGGGTCACACTGATGAGCACAGTGATTCACAAGCATGGCTTTCTACTTATGTTGGTGCCCTCACTCGCATGTATGCTCCGATGTCAGCAACCTACTGGGTTAACGTTCCCGGAAGATGTAAAAGATCACATAAAAAATCGATGTTTGGTAATGAGCTACATCCCAAGAAAATTCAAATTTAATGCTAATTGTATTTATACTAATTATTTATAATTTTTTCAATAATGAGTTTGATCTAGATTTTAGTCGATGAGAGTATCGAAAAACAGTTGAGGAACTAATGTCGAGTGCATTCCGAAGGTACAAAAGTCAATGCCATGCACATTTTGAGAAATTAGGCACTGCTGCAGAGGCACGCCAAAATCCATTCCAAGCAATACCACCAGCCGAGTGGCAGAAGGTTTGTGATCTGTTTGAAAATTCTGATTATAAGGTAATATCACATTTATATTTTTCTAATAGAAAATTATATATGTATTAGAATTTGAAATTTATATATTTTTTTTTTTTGTAAAGCAACAGAGTGCTGTAAATAAAGTAAATAGATCAAATTTAAATATTCACCATCATGCGGATTCTCGGTCTTTTCATCGTTTGCATCAAAAAATGGTCAATGCTACTAATTCCGGTCTCATGTTAAAATATGCATTTTTTTTTCAAGTTCTAATATAATTTTTCTTTGGCAGCAAGCTGAAAGTTCTGGTAACTTTGATCTAACCATTTATATGCTAAAGCACATAAAAATCGTGATGGTGTTTAGACCAGTCCTGAAACTGAGGCAAATTATGTAAGTATAAGTATATTAAATCAAGTCTAATAGAATATTCTTATTATTTATACTAATTTTAATATTATTTTTGTAGAAAAAGACGAAATCTCTAAAGGACGCTACTGCAGATCCATCTGATGAATCATCTGTCAACGATGCACAGATCCTATCTGAAGTTCTCGAATCACGTTCTGGATATTTGAGGGGTTTAGGACGTTGTGTGAAGCCATCCCCCAGTTCATCATCCTCTTCTAAGGTTAGATTCAATGAAGACAAAACTAAGGAGTTAGAAGCAGCACAACTTGAGATAGAACGTTTGAGGTCTAAGCAACAAGAGTTGTTGATCAAATTAGATAAAGCAGCAGAGTTAGAGTCAAGAATAGAAAAGAGACTGGAGTCGAGGACTCGAGCAATGTTTGAAGAATGGCAGAGGATGTTTCAAAACATTATGCCACCATCACGATCTTAAAATCTATTTTTTTTTATTAATTGTACATTTATTATTCTGTTTAACAATAATATTTGAACAAATTTGATGTGCAAATTACATTTTTATTATAATAGTAATGCATCTTTTAATTAAATGTGATATGTATAGCAGTAATGTTCGAACAACTCTTTTATTCATTCAAACAGATAATATCCGTTCGAACAACTCTTATATTCGTTCGAACGATAAATTATGATTTAAAATTCGTCCGAACTAAAAAGAGTCCGTTCGAACAAAATTTATATTCCAATAAATTTATTCGTTCGAACAGATATATCCGTCCGAATGCTAACCTCATTCGAATAAGACAATCTGTTCGAATGAAATATTTATCAGTTCGAACGGAAACTGTCAGTTCGGACGGCTGAAATTTTTGTCCGAACGGATTTCTGAGACAAAATTTTTTTGTCTCAAATAAAAAAACCCGTTCAAACGGATTTGGACGGGCAAGTGAGATTTCGTCTCTAAAAATCATTTTTAGGGACGAAATTCACTTTTCGTCCCTAAAAACTTTTTGAGACAAGCTTTTTGAGACAAATTTGGGACGAAATTTTTTTCTCTCCAAAGATTTTTTGGGACATAAAATCGACTTTTTGAGACAAAATAATTTGTCTCAAAAAACCTGTTCTCTTGTAGTGGAACATGATTATAGGTCATCTATGATGTCTTATATTTAGATTTATTTATTCTTTTGTGCTATTTATAAAGCTTCCTTCTCGAACTCTATATATCTCACGGGCGGATCGATTATTGATCTCCTTATTATTTTATATATATATATATATATATGTGTGTGTGTGTGTGTGTCCATATTATATATATAAGTTTATATATATAGTTATAGCGCCCCTTGACTATAAAAAATAGAGTATGTTGATTATAATAATATTTCTTTAGAAAGCTTAAAAGAAACATATAGTTTAGGTTTTGTTAAAACTCAAAAACCTGACTCCAAATCTTAAAAACAAAATCTTAATATTCTATTCATATATTTCGTCTTCAAAATCTTTAAAGTTAAAAGTAAATATATGCATGTTTTATTGTGATACTAGTTCGGTTCAGCCTGGATATGTTTTGGTTCTCTTTTTCCGATCGAAGTCAAAACTTGTTGTAGGGGATTCGGGTTTGATAATATTGAGCTAGCAGATCATTCTACGTTGATCATGATGCTGGACTATCTCAAAAAGACAGATCAGCTCAAATACAATAGAAAACGGTACGGAAGATTTATCGAATTTGGCCAATATTACGAATGTGTTAATATAATTTGGTCATTAACGTTGGCTATGAGAATGATAATCGTGCATATAATTCCAATTCGAAAAGTTATTTTCGGCGTATATGTACTGTACGCGGTAACCATGCTACGCCATGCACCAGCTAATTCTTTCGAAATAAATAAATAAATAGCATGTACCGAGGTAACGACTGCCTAGCTACTATTGTCCATATTAATCCCATTTAACATGACGGCCTAGTCCAAATATATGATTTATTATAGTTAATTGGCAACACCCACCATGCCAGAACCCAGCCAATGAAACGTCCAATATCCATGCACACATCGATCGACCAAAGCTTTAGAGCCTCTGCATGATAGTAATTTTGTCTCATTATAAGGGATATTCCACCCAAAAAAAAAAAAGCAACAAATTGGATCTTGTTAACGTGAAACAAAAGTCGACCAATGTGACAATCTGATTGCTAAAGATTCAAAAGAGATCCACAATCACTAGAACGAAGAGATTCGTCGAGAATAAAATTAATAAAAGAAATAATCCTGAGGAAGAAGTATAAAGAGCAAAAGTACTTGAAGATTGTCGATCGAGATTGCTGGTGATGATCATATCCTATATATATATATATATAAACGATCCCATAAAACCAAAACATCATTAGATGATTGTTTTCACAACTCACAACCCAGCCATCTTTCAATATTAATTCATGTTCTTCTTCGGGTCCATCTATCTAATTAGATTAATCCAGAATTCAGATTAACTAATAACCCAAAAAGACATTAAGCTTTTAACTAGGACCTTCCAGCTTGATAGCATCATGCATGATCATATCATTACTTATAATATTTTTTTTTCCCAAGTATTTGTCACTTTCGCAGGAGTAGTACTAAGAGAAGTGCGGGTTCTTTGCAAATGGTTGGCTGCTGATTCTCAAGTTCTGTGCAAAGACATGCATGTAAATCAAAACATCATGTTTTAAATTGACCATCATGCGTACCCAAATTTTGTCTGTTTGCAGAGACATGACTTCTTAGGTGGACTAGGATCGGAATATATACTAATATCCACCTAAAAAGTTTGTAGCATGGAAAGAGATGAGTAGATGATCATATTGCAGCTCATTGCTCAACTTATGCTTGCGTATGGTGTACTCTGTGTGTATATGGTCTACATATATATATATATATATATAAAAACACATGCATTTGCCATTAATTATATTTGCAATACTGATCACTTTTTGGCACTATTTTTGTCTTTGGGGTATTGAATCAATCAAGCGAATGAATGGACTTCCCATTAATAAAGCTAGCCTAGATGAAGTCAGCACAAGTAGCCGACAAAGGTCGACACGTACATCATGCATGCATGCACCTCATGCTCGTGTGAGGATTGGAATACTTTTGTGTTTTTCGCGTATGATCATCACTCTCTGTGGAAAACGCTTCGTGTTTTTTCAAGAAGCTAGCCGACTTTCTGATTCTGAATTATATATAAATTACGAAGCAAGCCTGCCTAGCTAATTGGGTTCTTTTTGCATTAAAGGCAGGCTGCTTTAATTTTTCCAGGTGGCGTTGCCGCAAGAAACAAAGTGAATTATGTTGAGCATTCAAACCTGTCCAAAAATCACACAAGACGATTTTAACGTGGTTCAGCAATTTGCCTACATCCACAGGTGCCAAATTTACTATAATTTTCGAGATTTACAAATCACTCAAAAATTTCTCACGTAACTCTCAAATGCACACAAAGTTCCTCTGCACTCTTCTGCACTCCTTGCACTCCCTTCTGCACTCCTTGCACTCCCTTCTGCACCCCTAATTTCGAATATCAGACCTCTCCTTTTATAGGAGAGGTTTTACACAAATTTGGTATGGTAGGTGCAGCCAAAATAGAAATTGATGGATTGAGGTAGGTGGTGCAGACTTTGTTGAAGGAGGTGGACGGTGCAGCCAAGGAAGACCAGAAAATGCTGCAGATGTTTTTCACACTTTGGTTGCCTTTTCAACAATCACCCCCTCCACCAAAGTGTGCCATACTAAGCTGCTTCCAAACTGATTCATTCTTCAAATGAATGCACCTCCTTCTTTAACGTGAGTGTCTTCTACTAACAAATGCGCCATGAGACGCCAAATGCACCCAAAAGTGCCAATGCACCCGAAGGTGCTCAGCAACTTACAATATTGATCAATTCCAAGCAGTGTTGGAACTTGATCCCTGTGACGACTTTCGTCAACATATCTGCTGGATTATCTTCAGTGCCAATCTTCTGAAGTAATATGTCCTCTTCTTCTAATATTTCACGTACAAAGTGAAATCGGACATCGATATGTTTTGTTCGAGAGTGATACACTTGATTTTTGGCCAAATGAATTGCACTCTGACTGTCACAGTAAATGGTAACCTCTTGCTGCTCAAAACCCAAATCTGTTACCAGTCCCTGTAACCAAATGGCTTCTTTTACGGCTTCTGTTACAGCCATATATTCAGCCTCTGTGGATGACAGTGCAATCGTAGACTGCAAATTTGATCGCCAGCTAACTGGTGCTCCAGACATAGTGAACACGTATCCAGTTGTCGATTGCCGTTTGTCAAGATCACCTGCATAGTCTGAGTCAACGTATCCAGTTACTAGACTATCTTTACTCTTCTCGAACTTCAAACCAAGATCTACGGTCCCTAGAATATACCGTAGAATCCATTTAGCCGCATGCCAGTGTTTCTTTCCAGGATTATGCATATAACGACTGACCAAACTAACGGCCTGGGAGATATCAGGTCGTGTGCACACCATGGCATACATTAGGCTACCAACAACACTTGCATATGGGACATTCTTCATGTAGTCCCGCTCTTCATCATCTTTAGGAGACTGCAATGCACTGAGCTTAAAATATGGGGCCATTGGAGTACTCACAGGCTTCAACTTTGAGTCCATATTGAAGCGTTGCAATACTTTCTTCAGATACTGCTTTTGAGTAAGGTGAACTGTACCTTTCACCCTATCTCTGCTGATCTCCATCCCCAATATTCTTCGTGCTTCTCCTAGATCTTTCATTTCAAACTCATGACTCAACTGAGTTTTCAAACGATCTATCTCCACCTTGCTTTTACATGCAATCAACATATCATCTACATATAAAAGCAAATAAATGAAAGATCCATCTGCAAGTTTTCTGAAATATACACAATGATCGTATTGGCAACGAGTGTATTTCAGATCCATCATAAAACGGTCAAACCGTTTATACCATTGCCGAGGTGACTGCTTCAGTCCATAGAGAGATTTCTTCAGTCTGCAAACCCATTTTTCTTTACCAGTCTCTTTAAACCCTTCTGGTTGAGACAGATAAATCTCCTCTTCCAGATCACCATGTAAGAAAGCTGTCTTCACATCAAGTTGTGCTAATTCAAGATCATATTGTGCAACCAAAGCTAGCAATATCCGAATGGATGAATGCTTCACAACAGGAGAGAATACTTCACTGTAGTCAATTCCCTCTGTCTGAGCGTAGCCCTTGGCTACCAATCTAGCTTTGTATCGAATTCTATTTTTAGCAACTTGATCATCTTTCTGATTAAAGATCCACTTACAGCCAATTGACTTCTTTCCTTGTGGCAGTGGCACAAGTTCCCAAGTCTGGTTCTTATGAAGAGACTGCATCTCCTCTGTCATCGCCTTTATCCATTCATCCTTTTCACTGGATTGTATGGCTTCTCTGTAAGTGGTGGGGATCTCACCCCCTTCAACTGGTAGTGCATATGTCACGTAGTCTGCATAACGTGTCGGCACACGTTTCTCTCGTCTCGATCTACTGGTTGCTATTGATTCAATTTGACTTGGAGGTGCTGTGACTGGACTATCAACCTCTTCTTGTCTGTCTTCTCTTGAATCATTTGGAGTAATAAACTCCACCTTCTGCGAATCACGGGGTGTTTCGCCATCATAGCTGCCTTCACTGGAATCTTTATGCTTATGTGACTTAAGCATCTCAGATTCGTTGAAAGTAACATCTCTACTGATAATTACCTTCTTAGACTCTATGCACCAGAGTCTATACCCTTTTACACCAGAACTAAAGCCCAAAAATTTTGCTTTCTTGGCTCTAGGGTCAAGCTTACTTTCCTTTGTATGATAATAAGCAGGACATCCAAAAATGTGTAAAGAGTCATAGTCAGTAGCATGTGTACCTTTCCACATTTCAATGGGTGTCTTCCCGCCATTGGCAGCTGCGGGTAGTCTGTTGACGAGGTGGCATGCATATGTCACAGCTTCAGCCCAAAATTGTTTACTGAATCCAGCATTCAGTAACATACATCGTACTTTCTCTAGCAAAGTACGATTCATCCGTTCTGCCACACCGTTTTGCTGCGGTGTTCCTCGTACTGTAAAGTGTCTGACTATTCCCTCTCTCCGACATACTTCCATGAAAGGGTCTAGAGTATACTCCCCTCCATTATCTGATCTGAGCCGCTTAATTTTTCTGCCGGTCTGAGTCTCAATCATCTTCTTCCAAGCAAGAAAGATGTTCAACACTTCATCTTTATTCTTCATCGTATACACCCACACACGACGAGAATAATCATCTACAAAAGTTACAAACCAATGCTTACCTCCCAAAGATGCAATTTTGGTAGGTCCCCAAACATCGGAGTGTACATAGTCAAGTATCCCCTGTGTATTGTGAACAGCGGTTCCGAACTTGATCCGCGTCTGCTTTCCCAATACACAGTGCTCACAAAAAGACAATTTACCAGTCTTGGCACCTTTGAGTAAGCCTTGCTTTACGAGTGTTTGCAAAGCTTTTTCTCCAGCTTGTCCCATACGCATATGCCAAAGTCTGGTGGTGTCAGCATCAGTCTCATCTAGCTTCTCACAACCTGTAGAAGCTCTTCCAACAATAGTACTTCCTTGCAAGAAGTACAGGTTTCCTCGCCTCAAACCCTTCATAGCCACCTGAACTCCCATTAACACTTTGAGAGTTCCGTCTTCAATAGTGATTCTGAATCCCTTTGAATCCAGAGATCCTAATGAGATAAGATTTTTCCGCAGGTCCGGAACGAACCGAACTTCGGTCAGAATCCTGACAGTTCCATCGTGCAGCTTCAACCGAATGCTCCCTATCCCCCGAGTCTTACAGGCACTGTCGTTGCCCATAAGTACTGCTCCACCTTCAATCTCTGTGAAGTCAGTAAACCAGTCCCGATTGGGACACATATGATAGGTGCATCCGGAATCCAGAATCCAATCATCGGGATGACAAATCAATGATGAACTTGTCAAGGCAATGTCTTGATCTTCATCTCTGTCCGCGACATTTGCTGTGGTGGGTTGATTCTTCTGTTGTCCCTTCAATTTGGGACAATCCTTCTTCCAGTGTCCTTTGTCGTGACAATAGGAACACTCATCTTTGGCGAGTTTTCTACCGACTGATGAACCACGTGATGTGGCCCGAGTTTTCGATTGAAAACCTTTCTTCTTTCCGGGATACCTTGACCGCGATCTCCCTCTTGCTGTCAGTGCTTCACTTGATGTATCTAGCTGTACCTGCTTATCCTTTTTCCGGTACTCATTACTAATCAGAGAACTAGATACATCGTTAAAACTAATTTTCTCCTTCCCATACAATAATGTTGTAACTAAATGATCATATGTATCGGGTAAGGAATTTAACAAAAGTAAAGCCTTATCTTCATCTTGGATTTCAACATCCAAGTTTAGTAGATCAGCAAGAATCTGATTGTAACTATTCAAATGTTCAGACATACTAATACCTTCACGAAATTGGAATCTGAAAAGCTTCTTCTTCAAATGCAAACGGCTCTCAATGCTTTTCTTCATGAACTTATCCTCCAATTTCTGCCAAAGTTCCTTTGCATTTGTCTCTCTCATGACAAAATACTTCTGATCTTTGGTAAGGCACAAACGGATTGTACTACAAGCTTGGGTGTTAAGTTTCTTCCAATCCTTTTCTGACATATCGTTGGGTTTTGCTTCCAACGCCATATCCAACTCTTGTTGGATCAAAACGTCCATCACTTCACATTGCCACATACCAAAGTTAGAAGTTCCATCAAACTTCTCAACTTCGAACTTGGCATTTGAAACTGTGGACCTACGCCCTGAACTGCTGGCATTTCCAGAGTTCCTAACTTCCCCAACACCTTCCATATTAATTAAGAAATTTTAGAAGACAAATTTCGAAATTCTAACCGTACGGATGAGTCCGGAATGATCCAAATAGTTGGAAAGCACTATTTGATCGTCGAAATCGGACTCCAAATGGCTAAGATCAAGCCCAAAATCAGATCTGAAAATCGGACGGTCCAGATCTGTCAGGCGCGTGTGATACACGCGCTGAAGGTGGTCAGAGGCGCGTGAGGCGCGTGGGATTCACGCGCCAGAGGGGTTCGGGAGCGCGTGTGGCGCGTGACGGAGAGTGGACTTCACGCGCGGGAGCTGCGTAGGGCGCGTGACGGCGCGTGGGCGCGTGACGATCACGCGCGGAGGACTCCCTTGGCGCGTGGGAGCGCGTGGTGCGCGTGGGAGGCGCGTGGAACGTGCGGTTCACGCGTCTTCTTCCTCGGGACGCGCGTGGGGGCGCGTGACGGGTGTTTTCCAGTCGTCTTCAACCTCCAGCTGCGAGTGGGGCGAGTGGGTACACGCTCGGACCTTCTACCGGCGCGTACGGGCTTCTCCGACGTCCGTTTTCGATTCCGTTTGCGCCTACGGATTCGTCTCGACGCAAGGAACAGCCTGGAGTTGTCAAAAATCAATTTTGACCAAGTTGATTTCTGGGCAGCACGAACCAAAGCTCTGATACCAATTGTTGAGCATTCAAACCTGTCCAAAAATCACACAAGACGATTTTAACGTGGTTCAGCAATTTGCCTACATCCACAGGTGCCAAATTTACTATAATTTTCGAGATTTACAAATCACTCAAAAATTTCTCACGTAACTCTCAAATGCACACAAAGTTCCTCTGCACTCTTCTGCACTCCTTGCACTCCCTTCTGCACTCCTTGCACTCCCTTCTGCACCCCTAATTTCGAATATCAGACCTCTCCTTTTATAGGAGAGGTTTTACACAAATTTGGTATGGTAGGTGCAGCCAAAATAGAAATTGATGGATTGAGGTAGGTGGTGCAGACTTTGTTGAAGGAGGTGGACGGTGCAGCCAAGGAAGACCAGAAAATGCTGCAGATGTTTTTCACACTTTGGTTGCCTTTTCAACAAATTACGTGCCGCATGAATATTGCAATGGATAGATCAGATTGGCTTTCTTTCTTTTGCGATGACCACGGCCCGCAAAGACCAACTTAAAGTTGGATTTCTTCTTCTTTTTGACAAATTCTTTCACATGATCAAAGATTCTCCAAGCCGGGATTTTCTTGCCAAATGAATATCATTGATTCTGGCCGATTTTCTCACTTAAGGGTACCCCGCGCTGTCAGCTCCCTAATTCATGTAGATTATATACCGATAACATTTCCACTACTTTATAAGAGGTATAAGGGGTGAATAAGTTTCCATCCGGATCGGAAAATTCGGCCGAACCGACTAATTTAGTCTAAGCCGGACTGGACCAAATTGAGTGGTCAGTTTCGATCCCACAGATATATGATGGATCGAATGGATTCGATCCGGACTTGGGGTCTGTGATCTTTTGACCGGACCGAACCAAACTAAATTAGTATCTACATTTTTAAAATATTTTTTTTATAATATTGTAGTTGTATAAGCTAATTATGTAAGTTTTATCTAATATATTATTATTAATCATATATATAAAATTTTAAATAATATATGTATAAATTAAAACGTATCATCAATCATATGATAATTATGATAATATTTGTAGATACATAATATACTCATACATATTCTACTTGTTATACTTAATTAAAGTAATTAAGTAGTTTTTTTTAAATACCTAATTAAGTTATAAGTAAGTATGAATAATCTATGTACATGCAATGAAGTTATTCGATATTCTTCTTTCTAATGCTTTTGAGAAATTATAATTGTAATATATATTGTTTCTTTAGAAGTATAACCCGAGATGTAGCTTTGACTTTTTCTTGGATTGTTATTGATTTTCCATCTCCAATATTAACTATGACCAGTTATGTTTAATCCTTCGTTTCTCTTCATAACTGCATTTATCTTCAACAACTACGTACGAGGCAAAATTTCCATCAAAATATTTCTTTCAAATTTGCTAATTTGGAAAAAAATTATTGCTTTTGGATTGGGGCTTTATAGAAATTGACGGGACGACCATGCTGATGTAGACCAGTTGCCAGAGTTCGAAACTGGCCAAAATTGACAGAGAATCGGTCGGCGATGGTATAAAATTAAGGAAATCGATGCCAGCTGATTTGTTCCGATCTAAACTGAAATTCTTTTTTTACTCCAGTATGATTAAATATATCTAATAATTTGTTAAATATATCTAGTAATTTTTTGCCAATTATATGATTAAATATATCTAATAATTTTTATAATTAAATTTGTTAGGTATTAATTATACAAATATTCATAAATATGCAATAAATAAAAACCTAAACATAATACAATGATTAGTTATGAAAAGAAACTTTTTGAAAAACTCCTCAAAAGTAAAATCTTACGGACAACCAAATTTAAAAAAGTTAATTTTATTGATTGAAAATTAGTTTACAAATAAGCTATTCAATTACAAATTTTTTGTCAATTGACTCCCTTACTTGACCAAACAAACGACCTATTTATTCATACCACGGTAGCAATCAGAACCTCTAGCAATCTTCAATCTATGCATTTCCTACTAGAATTTTCAGTGGTTGATCACATACACCAATCAACGATCTTCTCAAATCTTAAACAAGATCACACTTGCAAATGTATAAAAATACAAAAAAAAGTTCTCCATTAATTTTCCTCTCAAATGACTCTCAAATATCTCTAGATATGTACTTTGGCAAAAACCTTTAATAAGGTTACAATATGATTTGATTTAAATAGACAATTCAAAAAGTGCTGCTGAAACGTGTCTGCTGACAAGTCGTTCTTCATTAGAATCCATCTGCTGACAGGTTGCTAACAGGTTTCCGGATTTTTTGCTGCAATTTAAATTTTGAATTTGCCTTTTAATTTTATCTTTCCAGATCTCAAAATTCAACTGTCCAGCCTCTTTAACAGACTCCCTAGACTTCTAGATGGATTTAAAATACTATGGATAAATCTCATTGTTTAAATTATATTCATTCAAAAATTACAATTTTAAAAATAAGATAAAGTCTTATCTTATTTGAATTCAAACTCAATTATTCAAAAGTAACAGCTTTTAGAGATAAGATGAAATTTTATCCAATTTGAATTCAAATACTTTAACACTAATCCAAGCCAACAAAATTTGCATTAACAATCTCCCCCTTTGGCTGATTAGTGACAAAATATTTTTTATGAATGTATGTTTCATGTGATCATAAAAAAAATAATCAATTAAAATCAAAAATCATATCAAATCACATTTAGTCTACGATAGTGTTCATCATTCATATATATCAACATATCAAGTATTGTTCCAAAAAATAATGACACTATTATCAAAATAGACTTTTCTAAATTCATGCATCAAAACAAAAAGATAAGCAGCTAATTCAACTTGCATGTCCTGCTCGGGCTTTCTTCCCCTTCATCAATGCTTCTCCCCCTTAATCTTGTGTTGCTACTCCCTCTTACTCCTACTTTTTTCCCCCTCTTTGCCATCATTTTAACCAAATTAATGTCATGTATAAACTAAAGTGCAACCTCACTTGATGAATCGGGTGAGGAAAGATTTTGCTTTCTCCTTAGTTCTCATCTTGAGTGATGTTCGCAGGTTGAAGACTAGTGAACCCGAGACTTTCCCTTCAAGAAATTTGGGTGAACTTTGAGAGATTTCTAGTTTAGGGAATAGGAGCAAAGAGAATGAGTGGGTATTGCGGAAGAATTGAGTATGTCATACGAAGAGAGCCTTAAGGGGATTGTCGTGTAAGAGGCAATGCATGGTGATTCACTTAAGGAACATGGTGCCTAGCACGTGATGTGCTACTTAAACCCTTGGAGACATAAAGTCTACTTAAGCACTAAACAAAAAACAGAGTTTGCTTTCATACATGTAATGTAATCACTCTAAGACTAAGACACACAGCTCAATGCTTAAACAGCAAACCCAAAACACAATCTCTCATCATTAGTGTCCTAGAGAATCCTGGCCAGTCACTATAGATCCTCAAGACACCCTAAGAATTGCTTCTTAATGACTGCCACACATGCACTATCAACATCATAATTGCCCAAAAAAACTTTTTTTTTTAAATAAATTGATCAAAAAATATATTGCTAAAAAGTTTATAAGCAGAAAAAAAACAACGGCAATGGGGCAAGTAGCATAAAGAGATGCATTTAGATTCAATCAAAGTATCATTCACAAAATAAATTCAAGATCATACATCTTTTTTATTGCAACACCCACAATGGATTTTCACTCCTAATAAAATCATCAAAATCAAGGTTCATGTGAGTGTGTGAGTAAGCAACTTATGAAAGGTAGCAACTTTTTCTTGATATTTTATTCCTTATTTTTTTCATGAATTCCTTTTTCTTTTAATCATCATTTTTAATATGAATTTTCTTTTAAAAGATGCTTCCAAAAAGTTGTCACTCGCCTAAAAGCAAACTTTATGCTGGGGTCTAAATACATAAGGGTCTCCTCCAAATACTCTACTTGCATATCTCATTTTTTATATATTTTTATTGCTCATTTTTTTTCGCAATGATAGGAGCAATGATTTTTTCTATAAGAACTTCTAAAATTAGATTCGTGTGAGGTGTGAGTCTTTCTCTGCAATGAATTTCACACCGATTTTTTTTATATGGATCACAAGTGGTGTTTGGCAAGAGAAGACCTTTTTAATAGTTCTATAAGGTTCAACTAGTATTAGTTAATTTAATATTTGGATTCTCTCTATGATGAGCATCTCTCTACACTTATTTAGCCTTTTTTTTATCAAATAAAAGTGCATCCACACAAGTTTCTCACAATGCATTAAAAGTGAACATTTACTATGATGACCCATAAGGTTAAAATGCACAAAGTGGGATGCTCAAGAAAGAAGAAATGCATGAGTTTCAGAATTTATTAAGTGAGTATCAACATGCTCAAGAACTTCAATACACCATCAATCATGTACTTTACATCATTGAGCCAAAAAATACATGTTTTTATAAAAAAAAATAGGAAACCAGAACAAAATAAACCAACTAGAAAAATATTCATTTTCTTTTTAAAATATATATATATATATAAAAACAAAACACAATAAAAATGCATGTCTTATACTAACGATATGCAAGAAATACAAGAACATACATATTGTCCTATAAACTAGTGTGATATGACATCTTTTTTTACCACACATTTTGTCTTGAGATTTGGCTTGTCCTTTCAATTCTTTTGAATGCATAGCTTTACCAATTCACCAAACCCGCGACTTACAAATTAATTTGTTGGCTCATCTCATCGATTTGATTTTGTAGGCTTTTTCTACTCCCTTTTGAACTTTTTCTAACTTTAATTTACTGCACTTGAGACACATTAGTACAATGTGATCTTATATGCCCAACAACTCCATGATTGTGACAAGTAAGAGTAAACTTACCTTCATACCTACCTTTCTTCATCATGCTCGGTGCTGAATTTTTGTGCAAGTCTCTTGAGTAGTCAACTTTCAGCACAGCAGATTTTTTGTGATTCTTTTCTTGACTTCCCTTCACAAACATAATACCCTTGGAAGTAGACACAACGAACAACGGTATTTGTTTTTCTTTTTCTTTAAAAGTCATATATCCTAAGTTCGTCCTACCACTACTTGATTTTTAAAAACTCAAAATCTCATTCAATTTCTATATTTCTGAAATTTGTTTGCACTCCTAAAAAAATTTTAACTCTTGTTCTAGTGCAACATTTTGATCTTTTAGTCTCAAAACTTCAACCTCAAAAACTTTTATAGCTTTAATCAAATTATATTTCTCATTTTCTATAGCTGTAAGGTTTTTATACAGCTTTTTGTTGAGTTTTTTCAGCTTGACTACCTCTTCACACCCTTCATTGTAAGCATCTTGAACACTAAGTTCTTGGTCGATATCAACTAGAGTAATATCCAAATCACTAAAAACACAACTACTTTCAGATTTTATTAGTAAATTCTTAGCCAAATCATACACAATAGTAGAAAAAGTCATAAAAGATTTTTCATTATCGGAAAATGAGTTTTCACTTTCAGAATCCAAAGTATCACTAAAAGGCACATTTGATGTTTTTCCTTTATTTCTCTTGAAGTTAGGACACTCAATTCTAATATGACCATAGTTTAAGCATTCATAACATTTTACCTTCTCATTTTTCTCAACTTTTTCTTTATTCCAATTTTTTAATTCATTTTTCTTTGTTGAAAATTCTTTTGCTCTTTTTATTTTTCATTAGTCTTTTTCTTAAACATAAATTTTTTGAATTTCCTAGCAATAAGAGTTATATCTTCATTATTTAGACTCTTCTCACCACGAACATCATTATGCTCTTCTTTTACAGTTTTCAAAATAATAAATTTACCTTTTCTCGTTTGGGAAAGAGAGGATTCATACGTTTGTAAGGACCTGACCAGCTCTTCAAATTTGATTGTATCCAAGTCTTTGCTTTCCTTAATAGTCGTAACTTTGGACCGAAACCTCTCGGGTAGAGACTTCAAAATTTTCCTCACGGCTCTTAAGTTTTCAACCTTTTCACCGAGATTAAACTTGGAATTCACAAGATCATTCAGTTTAGCATAAAAATCATTAAAACATTCATTATCAAGCATTTTAATTTCTTTAAATTTAGATGTTAGCAATTATAATTTAGAGTTCTTCACAGTCTTTGTTCCTTCATGCGTGACTTTCAATATGTCCCATGTCTCATTTGCTATCTCACACATAGAGATTCTTTTGAACTCTTTTTGAGATACCACCATGAAGATAGCATTCAACCCCTTGCTATTGAAATTGTTATTATTCAACTCATCTTTCAACCAAGTATCAATACTGGTCTCAAGTTTCTTTCATCCTTTCTCAACGATGTGTCATACCCGTTCATCCAATGATTTGAGGAATGCTCTCATGTGTACTTTTCAATACGCATAGTTCTCACCATCAAACTGCAGCGGAACATACAATGATGTCATCTTTACTAGGGGAACGAATCACACTCGGATAAGTGAACTCACTCTTATGCCAATTGAAATTTCTTTTTGACCCTTGTATGGACAAATATATCTAACAATTTTCACAATCAAATTTGTTATATATCAATCATGTGAATAAATATGCAATAAATAAATTATTAAATATAATACAACGATTGGTTACGAAGAAAAATTCTTGAAGAACTCCTCAAAGGTAAAATTCTACAGGGCAACCAAACTCAGGAAAGTCAATTTTATTGATTGAAAATCAGTTTAGAAGTAAACTATTCAATTACAAAATCTTTATCAATTGACTCACTTACTTGACCGGACAAATAACCTATTTATCCTTACCACGGTAACAGCCAAAACCTCTAACGATCTTCAATCTATGTCTTTCCTACTGAAACCTCCAATAGCTGATCACGTACACCAATAAACGATCTTCTCAAACCTTGAGTAAGATCACACTCGCAAGTGTATAAAAATTACAAGGAAAATTCTCCACTAATTCGCCTCTCAAATGGTTCTAAAATATCTATAGATATGTGCTCTGGTCGAAAACTCTTGCTAGGGTTACAATATGACTTGATTTAAATAGACAATCCAAAAAACGCTACTGAAACGCGTCTGCTGACAGGTTGCTAACAGGTTTCCAGATTTTCTGTTGCAATTTAAATTTCGAATTTGTCTTCTGATTTTATCCTTCCATATCTCAAAATTCAACTTTTCAGAGTCTTTAATAGACTCCCCAAACTTCTAGATGGACTTAAAACACTATAGATAAATCTTATAGTTTGAATTACTTTTTTTTTCTTAACTCATAATTTAAATTACACTGATTCAATTACTTTTTTTTTTTCGAAATTACATTCATTCGAAAATTACAACTTTAAAGATAAGATTTATCTTATTTGAATTCAAACACAATGATTTAAAATTTACAACTTTTAGAGATAAGATAAAATCTTATCATATTTGAATTCAAATACTTCAACACTAATCCAAGCCAACAAAATCATTAACATGAACCAAAATCAAACCACCTAATTGATCGATTATATATGTATATTATACATATATATAATGACTTCAATTCACTTAAGTGAAACGAGGTTAATTTAATTATGACTTTTATTTAAAAAAATGGTGAAAAGGCATCATTTCAACCTAGGATTAATAAAATCTCCCTTCTTTTTCGTTTTCTTCTTCTTCTCCCGTCTTCTTCTTCCCACCAACGGCACAGCCTACCACTCCCTTCCTCCTTCACAATGACATCAAAGACAAACCTCCTTCACAATGACATCAAAGACAAACTGACAAATCACACCAACTCATGTCGACACTGAGGCTGTTCTCCCTCCCTCCCTCCCTCCCTCCCCCCCACACACCCCCCCCCCCGGCGCGGGGATCGGTCGGTCCAATTGATTCTAAACCTCTCCAAAAGTTGTCGGTGCATTGTTAGTTTTGGACCGAAACCTCACCAATGACATTGGTTTTCATCCCTATTTTGGATATTTGTGCTAAAATTTTGAATTACTTGAAGAATTTGCCAATATAGGAGTATATAAAGAATACCTTCTCTCTAGCCTATTTACTTCCAAAATTAGAATGTATATATATAAATCAACATGCTTTTCTTTAGTGCAAATATATGGTACATCTTATTCGTACGAGCCTCCATGGCCACAAGGTTTTAGAACTAAAAGATCAGAACACCTCCATGGCCACAAGGTACATGCATGAACCAACAAAACAAGTTGAAATATTAGCAGTAATATTAAAGATCAGTGATGTCGTGGATCAGGCCCCCCAGGACTCAGTCGCTTGGGCACAAAACTTCCCCCAACATGTCTTCGTCTTTCAATTCCCTTCATCAGCACTTGACTGGCATACGGCGAGCGAGTTTCGGAACTTGAAAAGCCACAAAAAACTAGGAAGATGCAAAACCAGAATTTCAGGACAGCCATTGTCGAAAGATCAATGTTTGCTTGAAAAACCACCAACTCGGTGCAGTCACTCAGAGGTAGCTAACATGATAGAATAAACGTACATATATATATATGGGTAATGGGACCTCTATTTCCATTATTGATATAAAAGGACTGTAGAATAAAGTTACTTTCTTCCACTATCATGAAAGGATTATACAGTGTATAGAAGAGTTGAGAAGCGTTTTAGACATAATGGGATGGCAGACAGTGCCTGCAGCAGAAAAATAAAAAAGTGCTGTTAAAGAACGCATGACCAGTGGCAGGACATCATGAACAGAATGGAGACAGTAAGAAGAAAAAGTTTCAAGAACACAAGAGATAGTCCATGGTGATTGGATTAAGGGTTGCATTTATATACATTTTATGTATATATAATATGACAAAAGCAGATAAATAACCTACGATAACCTAATATGACCTAATTATTGTGGGATATGGTTAGGTTATGCATAGCGATGGGCAATGAATAAGAGTGAAATGGCCCTATGAAAGTACCCAGCACTGAATGAAAAGATACATAAAAACAGAAGATAAATATTTCGATCAGTACCAGTATGCTTGTGGTGGTAATTCTATAGAAATTCCTGCGAGTTCTGATATGGCAATAGCAACAAAACAAAACAAAAACAAAAAAAAAGTTTGTAAAGCAACCATCAACAGCAAAATAAAATGAGTCCGCATTGGGAGCTTGTAAGGCTATACAAATTACAATGTTGATAGGGAGTAAGGCCCAGTATACATACACAACATTTTAATCAGGCAATAAAGGCAACCTGTCCACGCTGTAGAATGAACCATTCATGTTGCCATCAGCACTGACAAAGTCATCAAATCCTCCAAAAGCACCATCTTCACTGGTTTTTCCCTTATGGAAGGGAAGGATGCGGAGGCGTCTATCTGACTCTGTTCCAATTCTCTCTGCTTCCAGTTGGTACTTTCGAATAAGTTCCATCTGCAGAGACATAATATTGGATGGCCTTGGGAGTAGCTCCACAGGTTCCCCTTTAGGAATGACTACCTGCTCAATGGCTATCCTTGCCTCCTGTAAAACAGAGAGCTACTAAATTGAGCAAAATGGCATTCAAGTTTCATAAATTTAGCCCACCGGAATCTACAGTGCAACTTCAAATAGTGTGCAGGCATTTGCCATATTTATGTGCAACAAGAATGGCCTTTATAGTGAAATTGAAGATTCCTTATAACCTCTAAGGCATCAAGCTTCTCAGATGAATTCATCTCGTCTACTGGTTCAGAATCCTTCAGACCATCTTTAATATCACTCATTAATGCCCTTATTGCCTTTGTTATTTGATCCAACGAGCTTGTCTACAAAAAGTAGAGAACTTCATGGTCATAACTTCATTGACTAAGTATTTCAGTTGAAACTAAGAAAAAAATTGCAATTAATTACCTTAGTCACATAAATGGGTATGCAATGAGATTTAGCAGCAGCTTGAATCCTGGAATTCTTCTTGAGCTTCGATTGCATGGCAAGTATTGCATCTGCCTCACTGATATTATCAGTTAACAGAATGGCAGCATCATTTATTTTCAACTGTTTTATCACTTGAATCACGCTCGCCTCAAGGATCTAGAATTACTGCTCATTCTATGAGTTCCATATTGAATAAATTCTAACCACAGTACTAAAATATATTTTTTTTATAATTACCACAGTACTAAAATATCATGAGGCATAACACAAGCAAAGAGGGGAAGAAGCAATCTAGACCGTTAAGCTGAATTGCTAACCAAACCTGAAACACAGTTGAAGTGAAGCCATGTGGCAATTGGATGATTTTAAGAGCCATGTTAATAACGTCTTGCTATTTTTTCTAAGTTTGTTCGTGTTGTCTGCTTTTTATGCTTCTAAATTTGAAAGCAGAGACAAGGTAACAAAACATACGGTTAGTGAAGGGAATATACTTTTGCCAACAATTTTTAACCTGACTCACTTTTGACCCCAGGCCGCCCTGATTAGGCCCACAGCTCATCCTTTATAGTGGGCTAAACTAGGTTTTAGAGCAACAGATACAGTTGGGCCTGGGCTGAGCTTGAATAAGTGTTTTCAGCTATAAAGGAGCTTTAGTGGATGACAGTGTGATCAGCCCAACCTGATTGGAAGTCCTAATAACAGTTGAACTCTCAAGTAATCTTTCCAGGAAAACATTGGAATTGACTATTTTTACGAGAACTGAAAATTAACCCTGCATGTAAAGACAACCTCACTTCACTCATTTGTAGAAGTTCCAAGGTGAGGCCTTACCCCATAAACAAATAGGTGAAGGGGAACCCTTTCTTCCCAACACTCCTCTCCTATCTTTGCAGGGACCTCAGAAGGGAAAGGATCACGGCCAATTCTTTCATTGGTTATCCCTGGAGTCACTTTAACCACAATCTCATTTTCCTCATCAGAGGAAGTGCTAATAAGAAGTTCCCTTGCTCTAGTATCTTTCATTTCCTGAGAACTCATCTTGCGAACTTCAACATTTGGAAAACGACCTTCACCAATCAGAGTACTAATAAGCACGCCATAAGAGAAGTTACCAGTGTCATCTCGATTTTAGAAGTCAATTTATGAAGTATGAGGAAGAAAAATAACATGTTATCGACGCAGAAGGGAAATCATACCAGAGAGAATGGCATCCACTGTTGACTCTAAGCTACGATAAACTCGCAACTCGGTCTTTGAAATTATCTCCACCCCACAACTAAATGTTGAAGGTCCTTTCCTTTCCAAAACTGTTTTCTGGACACCTCTTCGACTGGCCTCTTCATCCCCTAGTGTTACACTCTAAAAATTTATTTATCAATATCAGCAAATCAAATGAAGGTACATCATTGTTTTGCTACCAATTTACATAATTCTTTTCTCAGTAAATAGCTGAATTCACATAATCGATAGGAAGTATTGAGATATCAAAGGCTTCTTGTTTTGGGGAAGGGAGCAGAGTTTTAACTAGCACAAAAAGTAATCTTATATAAAGATTTCAAGCATGAGTTGTTTAAATTCTTCAAATAGCAATGTCCATATGACACATATATGTAAAGCAGAAAGCATATAATTTTCTTTATAACATGACAGAAAATGAGAAGTGAGGAAAAATGTGACAGCTTGCCAGTTTCAACTGACTTTCTTTTTTTCGGATAACTGCCAGTTTGAACCAACTTCTAACTTTATATCCTTCAAATTTTGAACTTCCTCCATGCCATGATCTGTAACGACTTCTTGCATTCCGCACCAGAAACTTTAAGTGACAACTTGTTACATTAAAGTCCATTTACTTTATTTCCTTCCAAGGTTGTTGCTGTAAACACATCACCTTCCAGGACTTGACAACACAGTGTATAGCTTTGTCGCACACATCACATATAGAAGTGTTTCAAGTCCACAAATTTATATCTCATGCAGTAAGCTAATTACACATTTTAGATTGAAATATACTTATCTCACCTGTATTCCTCCAACAAGCATCTCTAATGCTGGATTCATTATCAAGTTCTCAATTGTTATTCCATGAGCAGTGGCAACTAGCTGAATACCGCGTTGTGCTATGGTGCTTGCAGCCATTGCTTCCAGTTTTGTTCCAATTTCATCAATCACAATCACTTGTGGCATATGATTTTCAACTGCTTCTATCAGTACCTAAACAGAAAAGCTAAAAATAAACCAATAACCTTCATAACAAAACTTATTAAATAACATATATTAGAAGATGAAATAAATGAATGAGGGATCCTAGCTGTTCTGGAAAACTGAGAAAGCATATGTAGCATTATCTTAACTATATTCCAATAATCAGGTAAAACCCTAAACTACCAATTGTAATTCTATTAGTTCTCTAGGAGTCGAGAATTCTATCAAATATATCTTTCTCTATAGCATGTAACTCTCAAACCAATTCTAAGCAATAACATCAAAGTTTAAATTCTGTACTTACAGATCATACCTTATGCTGCACTTCAGAGTTGGGGACTTGCATCCGACGTGCATTCCCTATTCCTGCATGGGGTATATCACCATCCCCACCTATCTCATTGGAGGTGTCAACAATCATAACACGTTTCTTGTAATCATTTGCAAGCATTCGGGCTATTTCCCTGAAAAGATTGGTAAAGTAGATTAGCACTACAACCTGATGGCTACAAGATGAGTAGCCATGTATTTATTAGAACGCATAATATACCATCAAATAAATGCACTGCTGGCAAGTAGTTTCTTCCCAACAAATAATAACCAACGAGAAGACAGCTAGCCCCTTGTGTATCATATGCCCCAATGAAGGGATACTCCAAGACATTTTGGCTTAGGTTTCTTGCTTAAAAATTTTTTTTGATAAGTAAGAAGTTTATTGATCCACGTAAAAAGGCAACGCCAAGTACATAGGAAGTATACAAGAATCTTGCTTAAAATAGAAAATATATATTTAAAATTTAACTTCTCAAAAATACCAATTTTCAATACAAGAATTCAAGAAAGCAACAAATCTACAAGTGGGATAATTATCTGCATCAATCTTAACTTTATTTTGCACCTTCGAAATCTATCAAAAAGCCCTTTTTGGGGTCATTCAAAAGGGGGTTTTTTTTATTGGCACCAGGTGTCTAGGAACAGCATTCCAACTAATCCTGGAGGTGCATAGGCTTTTGACAAGGAGTTTCCGGTAAGTGCACCTAAAGAGGAAAATCCCCCAATGCAATGGCTCCTATAGATTGTTCGCACCCAAGGAGATTTGAACCTTAGACCTGGGGGAGCATACCTCCAAACCCAAGGCTTTTACCACTTTTGATTTCCAATGGACTTTAAAACCACATAATTATACAGACACAAAGCAGAAGAATTCAGGAAACACTTAAAACACATATAATAGGTATTGGTATTAACAATTTGTATCAAATGGGGAAATAAAAAATACTAACCGAATAATTGTAGTTTTTCCCACACCTGGAGGTCCTATGAGCAACAAGGAAGCCCCATCTTCCACCAAATCTCGCAGCAAATTAGCACTACCAGATATTGCCCGACCAACTCGACAAGTTAAACCAATAATTGCACCTTTTCTATTCCTTATTGCACTAATGCGGTGTAGTGTCCTGCTAATGCCTGCTCGATTGTCGACCACAAAGTCACCAACCTGAGATATGCGGGTTCTAGTAAGTGTCAAGCAAGGTCCTTAACTGCAGCCTGTAAAATTGAATGTACCATACACACACGCATGCACACACTATGAAATTTTGATAGCATCCTTTCACCACAATAAAAGGGTGGGCAGTAACTTAAATCACAAAGAGATAATTTACTCATTCACATAGAAGAAGAACATTGTATCATTTTACTTGATGAATCCTGCCAATGAGTGGTAAGAATATTCTATGATAGCGATATGAGTTCAAAAGATATAGTAGGTCAGGATACACACTTGATGAGCTTCAAAACACATTTAAATTTGAAACTGGATTCGTTTACAATTATTAACCCGGTCAACCATCCACTTAATTTTTCCATTCAACCATTTGCTCAAACAAGTGATCAGCCACAAGTTCTAGGAGGCCCAATCATTGGCCTTAAAAGTTAATACTACACATGGAAAGAATGACATTTTGAGCTATACTTATTGTTTTGAGTATAATTACCATCACTCTCCCATCACGGGAGAGTGATGGGAGAGTAATGAGCTTCACACCTGATGAGCTTCAAAACACATTTAAACTTGAAACTAGATTCGTTTACAATTATTAACCCGGGCAACCATCCACTTAATTTTTCCATTCAACCATTTGCTCAAACAAGTGATCAGCCACAAGTTCTAGCAGGCCCGATCATTGGCCTTAAAAGTTAATACTACACGTGGAAAGAATGATTTTGAGCTATACTTTTTGTGTTAAGAGTATAATTACCGTCACTCTCCCATCACAGCAATATAACATTCAAGAATACACATTCATGAAGAACAGAAGTTCAATTTTTAGCTAAGGTCTTAGCTAAGGTGCTTGTAAACCACTTAGGGGAGGCGTTGGGAAAGATCATTTTGAAATCCTAAAATGCATTTGTAAAGGTAGGAAAATTCTAGACTCAGTTATCATCGCCAATGAATGTCTAGACATTAGATTGGCGACAAAGGGATCTTATGTAAGTTGGATATGAAGAAGGTCTATGATCAAGTGAATTGGGACTCCTAATCATGGACTGTTTTTTCCTAAGGATTCTTCTCTTCACTTGATTGCCTATAGTGATACAGATTGAGCTAAGTTGCTAACTGTCCGGACTCTCAACTTTCTACTACTGGATGGTGTGTCTTTCTTGGAGACTCTCTTATATCTTGGAAATTAAAGAAGCAAGATTGTATATTTAAGTCATCTACAAAGGCTGGATATTGGGCAATATCTGCTGCATGTTCAGAAATTCTGTGGTTGCGTGGTATTCTTTCAGAACTCGGGTTTGTACAAACACATCTCACGCCTCTTCCTAGTGATAATACAAGTAACATTCAAATTGTAGTCAACCCAATTTTTCATGAACGTACGAAGTACATCGAGGTTGATTATCACTATATTCGATATGTCTATGAGTCTAAAGCTATCATTCTCCCTCATATGCCCAATAAACACCAAGTAGCCAATATCTTCACCAAAACCTTGACTCGACAACGGCATCAATACTTAGTTAGCAAATTGCTGCTAGTTGACTCACTAGCATCAATTTGAGGGAGGGTATCAAAGGAAACTAAGGTTTTATTTACTATGATGTGGCAGTCTCTTAATTGGATATGTTTTCTAAGATTATCTTATATTTAAATTACTTGTACATATTTAGATAAGATAAGTTTTGTAACCCTAAAACTTTTATTTTATTTAATGAGAAGAAAACACCTCAATTGAGGTACTTCGGCCAAATTTGACAGTGGAGAGATGGTTGTAACGCCTCACTAAAAAATCCAAACCACAAAGTCTATACTCAAAAAGAACTATACATGATACATTAGAACCTCATTGAAACCTTATAAAGAGCAATAATTTCTCCTCCCCAAGCAATGTAGGATCTCATACACCACCTATCTTTATCATTATCATATAGGGTATCACAATCTACCCCTATTAAATTACTGATGTCCTCGTTGGGCCATTCCATCCTAGGTGGCACCACTTAATTCCCACATTTATGGTTAGGATAGGCTTTTATGCCATTTGTAATGCCTCAATAGATCAAACTACATGGCTTATACTCTAAAATGACAATTTAATCTTTATCATATGGGATATCACAATGGTGCTCATGGATCAGAGAGGTGCATCTCAACAGTAAAGTTTTCAGTGTTTGTAAATGGCAGCCTAGTTGGCTTCTTTTATAGCTTGCGAGGCCTAAGATAAGGGGATCTCTTGTCTCCACTTTTATTTGTTATTGTTATGGAGGCACTTAGCATAATGGTCTCGGCCTTAGTTAACAATGATTTTGTGACTAGATTCTCAGTTGGTGACCCCAATAGGGGTATTCTATACATTTTTCATTTATTGTTTGCAAATAATACATTGATTTTTTGTGAGGCAAAACAAAACCAAATGCAAGCATTGAGGGCTCTCCTACTCTGTTTTGAAGCAACATCAAGCCTGAAAGTTAACTTTGACAAATCAGAGCTGGTGCAATTGGCAATGTGCGCAATACCTGGTAGTTGGCTAATATTCTTTGATGTAAGGTGTCCTCTCTTCCCATGAGCTACCTTGGTCTCCCGCTAGGAGCAGCTTCAAGGACTAAATCGATAAAGGATAATGTGATTGAGAAGATTTCAGGTAGATTGGTTGGTTGGAAGAGAATGTATGTAACACCCCAATGGAAGCTCAAACCACATGACCTATACTCCAAAAAGACCAGTCAATGATACAATTGGAGCTCCATTGGAACCTTATAAAGAACAAGAATTTCTCATTCTCAAACAATATAGGATCTCATTCACCACCTATCCTTATTGGGATATCACAATCTACCATCCTTAAATGTCCAACGCCCTCGTCAAGCCTGTCCATGGTAGGTGGCACAGCTCAAATCCCACATTTCTGGTTGAGATTGGCTCTAGTAGCAATTGTAACTCCTCGATAGAAGGCTCAAACCACATGGCCTATACTCCAAAATGACTAGTCAATGATATAATTGAAACGCTATTGGAACCTTATAAAGAGCAAAAACTTCTATTTCCCAACAATATGGGATCTCATTCACCACCTACCTTTATTAGGATATCACAATGTTCTTGTCAAAAGGTGGTAGGATCACATTAATCAAAAGCACTCCTCTAACTTACCAATGTATTTTTTGTCTTTAATCCCAATTACAGGTAGTGTGTCGTCAAGGATTGAGAAACTGCATTGACTTCTTGTGGAGTGGTATGGGGCAGGAATTCAAATTCCACTTGGTCAACTAAGATAAGATATGCTCTCCTATCTCTTTTGGTGAATTTTGAATCAGAATCTAATGATTTTTTATAGGGCATTAGTTTGGAAATGATTGTGGAGATGTATTAAGGAATCGGAGACTTTATGGAAGTCGGTGATTGATTCTAAATATGGAAATATGTGGGGGATTGGAGCACTAGAGAGGTGAGTGCAGCCCATGGAGTGGGACTTTTGAAGCATATTACATGAGGATGGGGGCTATTCACTTGTCACACTTGACTTGTGTTGGGAGATGGCTCTAGAATTAAGTTCTAAAGTGACCAATGGTGTGGAGATAATGCCCTTAAGAACTCATTCCCCTCAATTTTCAAGATTGCATGGTGATATCCGAGGACCAAATACAATGGAGCGTGAACTTTAGTAGGGATACCCAAGATTGGGAGGTTGACAGCTTTGAGGGATTTTTCGTCTTCTATACTCCATGAGACAAGCACTCGGAGTTGATGGGTTGCGGTAAATACCCGCAGGGAAAGGAATTTCCTCAGTTTGCTCTTTCTATAAATCTCTCACACATTCGCTGGATAATCAATTCCCATGGAAGAGAATTTGGCAAAATAGGGCACCTCTTAAAGTGGCATTTTTGCTTGGTCGGCTTCTCTAGAAAGGATCTTGACAATGGATAGCTTACGGAAAAGTGGGGTCACAATAATATATTGGTGTTGTATGTGCAAGAAGAGTGGCGAGATTGTGGATCATCTTCTACTGCATTGTGAGGTTGCTAGAGCGGTATGGGATGATGTTCTCTACAAACTAGAGCTAGCTTGGGTAATGCCTACCATAGTGGCTGCGTTCTTGGCTAGTTGGACAAATCTTAGAGGTGCTCCACAAATCAAAGCAGTGTGGAAATGGTGCCTATATGTATTCTATGGTGTTTATGGCAGGAGCGAAATGACTGGACATTCGAAGACAAGGAACGCTCTCTAGAGGATATTAGATCACTCTTTGTTAGAACTTTATTTCTATAGATCATAGCTGTTGATTTTAATGGCCTTGCTATCAATGAATTTTTTGTTTTCTTCTTCCTATATAGGCCTTATCTTGTTTATACCATCTTGTTTACTTGAGTTATGCCTATTCTTATTAATAATATCGTTTACTTATTAAAAAAAAAAAGTTTCAATTTTTATAAAAGAAATTGAGATCAACTATTTTCGTCAACGCCATCCAAAAATCAGCATGCACAAAAAACCAAAACTATTTAGTGGAACTATACAGCAAGATGAATTCATAACACAAGTATGACAGTAAAAATTTCATCACAAATAATCGGTTAAACAAACACTTGGCATGCAACAATCATCTTTTACCTAAGACATAGCATGTTCAAGATCCTCCGCCATGATCGGGGAATCCGATAAAACAAAGTCTCCAGAAGGAAACCGAGCCAGAGGCTTCCGATCTAAATCCATAACCACTTCAATCAACTAATGAAGCTCTGGGTGCTCGCTAACCCTCCGCAGCATTTGTTCCGGAAATAATGCCAAAAGGCGGCCCAATTCAACATTGAAATCATCTCCATCTGCCAAAGGGCAATCTAAAGAGTTCAAACTCGAAGAACTCAGAGACGAATTTGAACGCCTATATGGAGTTTTTGTGATAAACGCAGGAAGAAAAGGGCAGGGTGGAAAGTGGCAGGAAGAGGAGGTTTTGGATTGGATTATAGAAAGTGGGGATTGGGGTTGATATAAAAGCGGAGTGGTTTGGGGAAGTTGGTGATGGTGAAATAGAGGAGAATGCAGCATTGAGCAGGAATAGAAGCCTGGGCTTTGGGATTCAAAAGGAGATTTGGGAAGACTTGTGTAGCAAGTGGACTCCGTAGCTAAAGCTCTGGAATGGAAATGTCGAAGAAATTAGAGAGAGAAGCGTAGAAGAGCTGAAGAGGACCAAAGAGAGAGAATTTGCAGCCACTTTTACCATAATGAAAAAGCAAAACAAAATGCCAAAAAATAAAACACATTTATATCTTTAAATTGTTAAGGAGTACTAATATTATTATCCACTAAAGCCCCATTAATGAAATTGTGTTATACCATTTATTTTCACCTATTTATCATCTATCTTAGTGATTAAAACTAATAGACCAAAAGTGTTTTTAATTTAAATTATTGTGTTAAATATTAGATTGGTGTTGTATGTGCAAAAAGAGTGGCAAGATTGTGGATCATATTCTATTGCATTGTGAGGTTGCTAGAGCGGTCCGGGATGATGCGTTCTACAAACTAGAGCTAGCCTAGGTAATGCCTGCATCAGTGGCTGCGTTCTTGGCTAATTGGACAAATCTTGGAGGTGCTCCACAAATCAAAGCAGCGTGGAAATGGTGCCTATATGTATTCTATGATGTTTATGGCACGAGCGAAATGACTAAACATTAGAAGACAAGGAACGCTCTCTAGAGGATATTAGATCACTCTTTGTTAGAACTTTATTTCTATAGGTCATAGCTGTTGATTTTAATGGCCTTAATATCCATGACTTTCTTGTTTTCTTCTTCCTATATAGGCCTCATCTCGCTTATACCATTTTGTTTACTTGGGTTATGCCTATTCTTATTAATAATATCGTTTACTTATTAAAAAAAAGTTTCAACTTTTATAAAAGAAATTGAGATAAACTATTTTCGTCAACGCCATCCAAAAATCAGCATGCGCAAAAAACCAAAACTATTTAGTGGAACCATACAGCAAGATGAATTCATAACACATATATGAAAGTAAAAATTTCATCATAAATAATCGATTAAACAAACACTTGGCATGAAAAAATCATCTTTTACCTGAGACGTAGCATGTTCAAGATCCTCAGCCGTGATCGGGGAATCCGACAAAACAAAGTCTCCAGAAGGAAACCGAGCCAGAGGCTTCCGACCTAAATCCATAACCACTTCAATTAACTGATGAAGCTCCGGGTGCTCGCTAACCTTCCGCCGCATTTGTTCCGGCAATAATGCCAAAAGGCGGCCCAATTCAACATCGAAATCATCTCCGTCTGTCAAAGGGCAAGCTGAAGAGTTCAAACTCGAAGAACCCAGAGACGAATTTGGACGCCTATATGGAGTTTTTGTGAAAAACGCAGGAAGAAAAGGGCGAGGTGGAAAGTGGCAGGAAGAGGAGGTTTTGGATTGGATTATAGAAAGTGGGGATTGGGGTTGATATAAAAGCGGAGTGGTTTGGGGAAGTTGGTGATGGCGAAACAGAGAAGAATACAGCATTGAGCGGGAAGAGAAGCCCAAGCTTTGGGATTCAAAAGGAGATTTGGGAAGACTTGTGTAGCAAGTGGACTCCGTAGCTGTAGCTCTGGAAATGTCGAAGAAATTAGAGAGAAGCGTAGATGAGCTAAAGAGTCTGCAGCACTTTTACTATAACGAAAATGCAAAACAAAACGCCAAAAAATAAAACACATTTATATCTTTAAATTGTTAAGGAGTACTAATATTATTATCCACTAAAACCCCAATATTGAAATTGTTTTATACCATTTATTTTCACTATTTATCATCTATCTAAGTGATTAAAATTAATAGACCAAAAGTGTTTTTAATTTAAATTACTGTGTTAAATATAAAATTAAAAATTCTATTAAAAGATTTTAAACAAAACCTTATTTTATATAACTTCAAAAATTATATCATTCGAGAGAGATGCAAGATTTTTGAATAGTGATAGGTTTCTACCCATTTATTATTTATTTACTACTCTAAGTCTAGAGCGTATTTGAGTTTTTTATTTTTTTATTATTATATATATATATATAGATAGATTATAGTAATAGTTCATTTAAAAAGTGTAAATAGTTAGAAAAAATAAATAAATAATAAAACATCGTCATCTCATAAGAATATGTATCAAAAAGGGTTTAAAAAAAATTTATAAAAAAAAAAAAAAATATATATATATATATATATATATAAGGTAAAAGTTTTTTAACTTATAGTGTTGATTAAGTCAATGGACATGATATAGCCTGTTTGGAGTTGCGCAATTTTTTTATGGAAAATGTTACTTCTCCTTCTCAAAATCATGTCGATGGTTTCTCGCTTTGTTTTTTTTTTCAATTTTTTTATATGATTTTTAAATAAATATTTTTTAAATAATATAGTGATTTTTTATATTTTTAAAAAATGTTTTAAGATATTAAAAAAATCATATAAAAATATATGTTTATTTACATAATTTCTTTACATTTTAAAATACTTTTTAAAAATATAAAAAAATCATAATATTATTTAAAAACCCTTATTTAAAAATCATATAAAAAAATTTAAAAAAACAAAACAAAACAAAACGGAAAACCAGGGAAATGGTTTTGAACGGGGTGAGTACACTCCCCATCTTTTATATATATTGTTGCTCCTACGTGAAATTATATATGGCATACATAGCAATGTTTCTTCCAAATACGTAAGTAAATATTTTCACATAAAATAAATTTATATTCTATTTATTTTTAGAGATGAAATGAGATAAAAGTTAAAAAAATAATAATATATTATTATAATATATTTTTTAATATTAATTTTATATGGAGATTTAAAATAATAATTTTAGAATTTGAAAAAGTAGAATTTTTTATTATATTTTATATGAAAATTTGAAAAAGTATAATGATAAATTTGAGATGAATTTGAAATTTTTGATTTCATCCTTCAAAACAAATTGGCCCAGTTTTAAAATTCTTGAAAAAAAATGTTACAATCTCAAATAATTATTTTAAATTAAGGGATGATTTTAAATGAATAAGTTTACCAAGTCTATTCTATTTGACACTTATTTTGATATTTTATGTATTTTAATATTTTTTTATTTTTTTTATTTAATAATTAAGGAAGTGATTATTAATGTATTAATATTTTTTATATTTTTTAAAAATATTTTAAAATAATAACAAATTAATGATAAAAAAAAAATTAATTAGACAGTAAGCTGCAGCCGTCAATATTCTCGCATCACAATAACACGCCCTTTTTAAATTAAGCGAAATGTTTGAAAATCTTCCAAATTAAGCCAAATGCACGGACCAAGATGCACTTGGTCGCTGTTTGCACAGCACATTGACAAGAACCAAAGTGCACGTACGAGTGGACTTTAGTCAACATGCATGCGGCCAGCATGCCCAACTTTGGCAATGCTTATGAGTACTTTCTAATAGAATAATTTGTTTTTTAAATAGATTATTAAATTTTTTATTTTATTTTAGCTACTCGTTTTTATAATACATCATTCATCAATTTATTTATTTTTTCTTTATATCATTTAAATATTATATTTTTAATTTTTATTTATTCATTTAAAATAATTTCCCTAATATCTTCATATTTTTTAATATTTACAATATATTCTCATATACAATATCATATATCTATGGTCTATTTTATATTAATTTGATTTTATAATTTAAACTAAAATATAAATTTGATTTTATAATTAATATATTAAAATTTTTCTCAAAGTATATTGTGATAATAGCATAAGGTAAAGATACTCCTGGTATTTTGAGTGGAGTCTTATTGTGAAAGGATAAGTGTTGATCTAATTTTGAGCTCTTTCTCATCTAATAGAAATATTGCAAATGACTACTTGTATACCTGTTGGATGTTGAAAGTGGCAACTTGCATTTTGGTGTGGCACTATGCAAGGGACAAGGATATGGAAGAATTTCTTGGGTTTCTGTGTAACATTCAAGAATATTATATAATGCACTATGCAACTTGCATTTTTAAGTTTTTTCTTTCTTTCTTTTGGTTATATAATGCACATGATCATGAATATTAAATCCAGTCCCTTGCTTTCTTTTTTTTGCATGAACATGAATATTAAACTCAGCAAGTTCTTCAGCACATGATAACATAAACGAGAAGCAACGTAAACGAGAATGAGGGTGAAAATGCAATTACCGAAAATGAAAGCAGAGTAGTTTTTAGACACTTTAAATTATATTTTAAAAGAAAATGTTGTTTAACTATTTTATTGTGAGTGCTCTAAACATGTATATTATCCATAATAGAGTATGGAGGATAGAGTTATTATTTTCTTATTATTTATTTATTATTTAATTTATATTTGAATTGTTTTGTTTTTATTTAATTATTAAAGAAGATATTATTATTAAAATTGTATATTTTTTAATTTTTTAGTGATTAAGAATATTAAAAAATACTTTAAAAATAAAAAAGAAATTATCAAAAATAGCAAATACATTATAAATAATAAATGACTAATAAAATAATAATAACCCTAACTTTATTCTATCCAGAAAGTCTCATTAATTGTAGGCAGACTTTAGGATGATTGTAATTCATTGTTTCATGTTCATTCGCTATAAGAAAAATAATTTTTTATGATTATTTAATTATGATTAAATATCTGAGTCTCAGAAGTCTTCTGAAAAGTCTTCTGATAAACCTTTTAAAATTCTGAAGATTCCTTGGACCATTCAGAAATAGATCAAAGTGAGTTTGGCTCTAGTGATTCCTTTCATCACACTGAGTCCGAATCATCAGATCTTCGATCTTCATCAGATCAAAGTGAATTTAGTTCTTCTGAAATTCATTCAGAAACTGAATCATCAGATCCTGATGAATTCGAGCATGACTGCTCTTGCGGTGGTCATTGTTGTAATTCCAGAGTTAAGACAGTTAATGCTTTAACTATGGAATTTGATTCAAAGTCAACTTCCCCACAGGAAGTTGACATAGATGTAACTTCCCTCCAGGAAGTTACTATTAAATCATCTTCCCCACTGGAAGATGATAAACAGTCAATTTCCTTCCAGGAAATTGACAGTGAAAGTCATTTATCTTCCTTTCAGGAAGATAAACGACAGGTAACTTCCCCACTGGAAGTTACCATGATTTCAACTTCCCCACTGGAAGTTATCATGATATCAACTTCCTTCCAGGAAGTTGATAGATCAGTATCTTCCGCGATGGAAGATACTATTGAGTCATCTTCCCCACTGGAAGATGACTTGAGCCTTTCAACTTCCCCACTGGAAGTTGAAAGAAGATCAACTTCCTTTCAGGAAGTTGACAGATCAGTAACTTTCGAAATGAAAGTTACTATTGATGTATCTTCCCTCCTGGAAGATACTATTGAATCATCTTCCCTACTGGAAGATGACTGTTTATCTTCCCTCCAGGAGGTTACTATTAATTTTTGCCCGGGAAGGATTGAGAAGATCAACAGAAGATCGGTCAGCAGATGAAGACAAGATGTCCCCACTGCCGACACCTTTGAGCCAGTCAGCACTAGAAGACAAAGCATCTTTCGGTGCAGACATCATGAGTGCCTGTCAGCCCCAACTTTCGGCGCCGACAGCTTTACTTTTGTAAAAGTAATTCACGCGGTGTGAATTACTGTTTGCTTTTTACTTTCGGCTACTTTCGGCCGCTTTTGCTTTTGTTTGTCTCCCGTGATTATCGGGACTTGTCTTTTGTAATGCCTCTCCGTCTATATAAGGAGAGTTTAGTTTTCATTTGAAATCAGAGCTTGTTTGAGAGAGAACCCCTCCTAAGAGTTACCTCAGAGAACAACTCTCTTGATCTAACTTACATTCTTGTAAGTTATGAGCCAATCTTGTGAGAGAAATCTTGTGAGACTTTGTATATCTGTAAATCTTGTGAATACAATGAAGAATGTATTTTCCTCGTTCATTGTCTGTGCCTTACATGGTCGGCCTTGCCGCCTGTTAAGTTATTTTCTTTCATTTTCTCATGTAATGCATGCATTGGTCGGCGTTGCCGCCTCTTAACTGTTGCATGTTTATTTTCTCTGCATTTCGCTCCTGTTCCTCTCTTTGGCCTTGTGCTTCTTTCTATTTTTTCTTTTCTGTTTCTTTGATGAAAGCTGCTTCCTGCTTCTTTCTTTTGTTCCTCTGTTTGTTCATCATGTTCTTCTGCCTTTTATTTTTGTTTTATGCTTCCGCGTACCTAAATGGTATCAGAGCCATTTTCCGGTTCTGTTGCTAACTGTTGAATTTAATTTATATTTCTTTTTATCTTGATAATTGCTAGAGATACTCTGTATCACTATTTCTTGTTCTTTTATTTTATTCTGTTTGCACCCCCCCTTATCCGCAAGTCGAGTGTCAGAACCAATAGGCCCCGTGTAAGCCGTGTAAGCCGGGTAGGCGTTGAGGCGTTTTGTGGGCATACCGAGTTCTGGTAAGGACTATAAGACGGGAGACATTTGTTGTCTTGGGCATTTGTTGCCTGTGCAAATAGTGTAAGGTAGAAGACCGAGACTTAGGAAATACCCGAGTCTTTTAGTCTTTGTCAAGGTGAACAGGATGTATAGATCCTATTCATCAGATAGCTTCGGATCAGGTGAACCACCTGGCTTTTGTTTGTCTCCCGTGATTATCGGGACTTGTCTTTTGTAATGCCTCTCCGTCTATATAAGGAGAGTTTAGTTTTCATTTGAAATCAGAGCTTGTTTGAGAGAGAACCCCTCCTAAGAGTTACCTCAGAGAACAACTCTCTTGATCTAACTTACATTCTTGTAAGTTATGAGCCAATCTTGTGAGAGAAATCTTGTGAGACTTTGTATATCTGTAAATCTTGTGAATACAATGAAGAATGTATTTTCCTCGTTCATTGTCTGTGCCTTACATGGTCGGCCTTGCCGCCTGTTAAGTTATTTTCTTTCATTTTCTCATGTAATGCATGCATTGGTCGGCGTTGCCGCCTCTTAACTGTTGCATGTTTATTTTCTCTGCATTTCGCTCCTGTTCCTCTCTTTGGCCTTGTGCTTCTTTCTATTTTTTCTTTTCTGGAAGGAAATTGACTGTTTATCATCTTCCAGTAGGGAAGATGATTCAATAGTATCTTCCAGGAGGGAAGATACATCAATAGTAACTTTCATTTCGAAAGTTACTGATCTGTCAACTTCCTGAAAGGAAGTTGATCTTCTTTCAACTTCCAGTGGGGAAGTTGAAAGGCTCAAGTCATCTTCCAGTGGGGAAGATGACTCAATAGTATCTTCCATCGCGGAAGATACTGATCTATCAACTTCCTGGAAGGAAGTTGATATCATGATAACTTCCAGTGGGGAAGTTGAAATCATGGTAACTTCCAGTGGGGAAGTTACCTGTCGTTTATCTTCCTGAAACAGGCAACAAATGCCCAAGACAACAAATGTCTCCCGTCTTATAGTCCTTACCAGAACTCGGTATGCCCACAAAACGCCTCAACGCCTACCCGGCTTACACGGCTTACACGGGGCCTATTGGTTCTGACACTCGACTTGCGGATAAGGGGGGGGTGCAAACAGAATAAAATAAAAGAACAAGAAATAGTGATACAGAGTATCTCTAGCAATTATCAAGATAAAAAGAAATATAAATTAAATTCAACAGTTAGCAACAGAACCGGAAAATGGCTCTGATACCATTTAGGTACGCGGAAGCACTTAACTGTTGCATGTTTATTTTCTCTGCATTTCGCTCCTGTTCCTCTCTTTGGCCTTGTGCTTCTTTCTATTTTTTCTTTTCTGTTTCTTTGATGAAAGCTGCTTCCTGCTTCTTTCTTTTGTTCCTCTGTTTGTTCATCATGTTCTTCTGCCTTTTATTTTTGTTTTATGCTTCCGCGTACCTAAATGGTATCAGAGCCATTTTCCGGTTCTGTTGCTAACTGTTGAATTTAATTTATATTTCTTTTTATCTTGATAATTGCTAGAGATACTCTGTATCACTATTTCTTGTTCTTTTATTTTATTCTGTTTGCACCCCCCCTTATCCGCAAGTCGAGTGTCAGAACCAATAGGCCCCGTGTAAGCCGTGTAAGCCGGGTAGGCGTTGAGGCGTTTTGTGGGCATACCGAGTTCTGGTAAGGACTATAAGACGGGAGACATTTGTTGTCTTGGGCATTTGTTGCCTGTGCAAATAGTGTAAGGTAGAAGACCGAGACTTAGGAAATACCCGAGTCTTTTAGTCTTTGTCAAGGTGAACAGGATGTATAGATCCTATTCATCAGATAGCTTCGGATCAGGTGAACCACCTGATACATTTGAGTATGATGAAGAAGATTTTGAAAATAGATATGAGAAAGAATATGATGATGAGGATGATTATGAGTATAATCATTCAGAACATTCCCCAGACTTATTTAAGTCTGAAGTTTATCCTTTGTATCAACACAGCATTGATACAGTTCTTCCTTCTTCTTTTATTCCTTCTATTCCGATTAATATTAAGTCTTTTATAAGACCAAGTATTGATCATTCTGAAATATCTGAAATATCTCTAGCAACAGAACCGGAAAATCGAGATTAATTTTAAAAGGTTTATCAGAAGACTTTTCAGAAGACTTCTGAGACTCAGATATTTCAGAATGATCAATACTTGGTCTTATAAAAGACTTAATATTAATCGGAATAGAAGGAATAAAAGAAGAAGGAAGAACTGTATCAATACTGTGTTGATACAAAGGATAAACTTCAGACTTAAATAAGTCTGGGGAATGTTCTGAATGATTATACTCATAATCATCCTCATCATCATATTCTTTCTCATATCTATTTTCAAAGTGTTAGGCGAGCGAGACCTCCCTTAAATGGTATCAGAGCCTTATAAGACTGCCGATCCTCTCACTTTTTATAGATGCACGGTAAAGAGAGGCTCTCCTGCGGCAGGTGCGGTGACTGTTTAAGGGAGGTCTCGCTCACCTAACACATAAGCTTACGGGGTCTCTGCAGCCAAGGTTGCTTATGTCTTGACCAACCCTCAACCTCCTACAGTGCCGGGGTCCTCACACAGAAGACCGTCCTCACACAGAAGACAAGCAGCGGCGACACTGCAGTACCTACCTTTTATTTTTGTTTTATGCTTCCGCGTACCTAAATGGTATCAGAGCCATTTTCCGGTTCTGTTGCTAACTGTTGAATTTAATTTATATTTCTTTTTATCTTGATAATTGCTAGAGATACTCTGTATCACTATTTCTTGTTCTTTTATTTTATTCTGTTTGCACCCCCCCCTTATCCGCAAGTCGAGTGTCAGAACCAATAGGCCCCGTGTAAGCCGTGTAAGCCGGGTAGGCGTTGAGGCGTTTTGTGGGCATACCGAGTTCTGGTAAGGACTATAAGACGGGAGACATTTGTTGTCTTGGGCATTTGTTGCCTGTGCAAATAGTGTAAGGTAGAAGACCGAGACTTAGGAAATACCCGAGTCTTTTAGTCTTTGTCAAGGTGAACAGGATGTATAGATCCTATTCATCACTGAAATTGACAGTGATGATTGCTAGAGATACTCTGTATCACTATTTCTTGTTCTTTTATTTTATTCTGTTTGCACCCCCCCCTTATCCGCAAGTCGAGTGTCAGAACCAATAGGCCCCGTGTAAGCCGTGTAAGCCGGGTAGGCGTTGAGGCGTTTTGTGGGCATACCGAGTTCTGGTAAGGACTATAAGACGGGAGACATTTGTTGTCTTGGGCATTTGTTGCCTGTGCAAATAGTGTAAGGTAGAAGACCGAGACTTAGGAAATACCCGAGTCTTTTAGTCTTTGTCAAGGTGAACAGGATGTATAGATCCTATTCATCAGATAGCTTCGGATCAGGTGAACCACCTGATACATTTGAGTATGATGAAGAAGATTTTGAAAATAGATATGAGAAAGAATATGATGATGAGGATGATTATGAGTATAATCATTCAGAACATTCCCCAGACTTATTTAAGTCTGAAGTTTATCCTTTGTATCAACACAGTATTGATACAGTTCTTCCTTCTTCTTTTATTCCTTCTATTCCGATTAATATTAAGTCTTTTATAAGACCATTTTAATTATAAATAATCATTTTATTATAATTAAATAATCATTAATAAATAATTTTTTTATAGTAAATTATTCATCAATATCGCTGAATGCACAGCCACCCATCTAGCTGTACGTAACTCGCCTACTTGCATCTCTCTCTTTCTGATCTCTCTCTTTCTGATCTCTCTCTCTCATTAAATGAGAGAAAATTGGAGATGCCATTGAAACGAGTGGAGTGGACTCCCGATTGGCAGTATATCCCACAAAATACCTCTATCTGACGTCGACCCAACAACATCACCCAATTAAGTTTCTTATATTTAAGGAAAATTATTCATTAATATTGGTTTAGGATCAATTTATTTAGTCACTCGAGCTCCTTATTTAAGTTGCAGTAGCAGTAGCTAGTAGCCTATATTTAATTTGCAGTAAAATCCGCCGGCCAGCTGCTTTTTACATCCAGAGTAGACAGGGAAAGCATGCATGCATGATGCACCAGTGATTTCAGAACGTTTAGAATGCAGTCGAGAGCTTATATAGGCCCGTTTAGATTTGGAAATGAGAAGATTTGATATAAGTTTAATTTATTTTTTAATATTATTATTATTTTAAAATTTTAAAAAAGTATATTAAAATTTAAAAAATATGTATTGAAATTTAAAAAATTTGTATAAAAATTTATATTTTATATAAAAAATTATAAAGATATAATAATAAAATTAAAATAAATTAAAATAAGTTGATAATACTTCTGAATCTAAATCGGACCTTAATCACCGTGCATGGTTTAATTCGTAAAGTCTTTGTCATAACTCGCAAGCATTCATGGAACGAGGAAAGAAAACGGTCATAAGCTATTAAGCTGCCTTTTGAAAACCAGAAAATAAGATGAAGAAAGAGAAGTAGCAACAGCATCAGATGAAAATGAGGGATCGATCCATCTTTTTGCTGCCAGGTTCTTCTTGCCTTTTACCTAATTTAGGCGAGGTTTGTATTTAAAGATTAGATAAAATAAAATAAAAGTTAAAAAAATATATATTATTATAATATTATTTTTAATATTATTTTTTGTTTAGAATTGAACAAAATTTGTATTGGAATTAAAAAAAAATTAATAGTTTATTTTATTTTATATAAAAATTTAAAAAAATATAATGATAAATTTGAAATGAAATGAGATAAGATATTTTGAAAAAACAAATAATGCATTAATTAGTTTAGACTGCTTGTCTTGGCACACTATATATATATATATATATCTACATATATATATATATAAAATTATACATTTATGAGTATTGTCATTCTATTTTTTTATTAAATAAGGTGTTGCACATTATTATTATTAAATTATCATTTATTAGATGTTTTTATATCATTCAATACTAGTAATGAATGTACCACATCTTACTTAATAGAATAAAAATGAATGAGAATGAGGTGCAAAACATGATTACTGTGTTAAGGATAAAGATGGCATTCAAATTCAAACATGTGATAGAGAGGATAAGGCAGATGAGTTAGAGCAAGTTGTTACTAACAGATCCTAGTCTGGTCATCTTGTTATTATAATCTGTATTTGAATTGTATAGATAAGATTTTTGTAATAATTTCTGATCTCATGTAACTGGAGTTTATTTTTCATATAACTCTATATATATTGATCGATACAATAACAGTATCATCAAGCTGCATTTTCATATTTGCCTTTCTCTTTAATCTTATATGGTATCAAGAGCTTTTCTTGGGTACACACCTTCCTCAATTCAACTATGTCTTCCGCAAATACTATTCCTGTTACCACTCCGTTCACTGCACAGAACTTAGCCCCTCTCATTTCCATCAAACTAGATCACACCAATTATCTCCTCTAGGTATCTCAACTAACACCCGTTCTCCGCAATATTGATCTGTTTGGCATTGTTGATGGCTTGGAATCTTGTCCTCCCAAGTATTTACTTGACTCTGAAGGAAAGGAAACTATTACTATTGATCCATCTTTTGCTCTCTAGCAAAGGAATGACCAATATCTCCTTAATTGGTTGAATGCAACCTTATTCGAGACAGTCTTGTCCTCTATCTATGGTCTTTCTACTTCTAAGTAGGTCTGGAGTCAACTTGCCTCACGTTTTGCTTCTTAATCAAAATCACGAGTAACTCACCTCAAAAGGCAACTAAAATCCCTGTGCCAAGGTTCCAAAACTTGCAGTGATTTTCTTCAAACTACTAAATCATTATCTAATTAATTGTCTATTGTTGGAAAGTCTGTTGATGATGATGATCTCATATCCTATTTGATCAGTGGTTTAAACCCTTCATTTCATGCATTTGTTACTTCATATTCTTTTGCAACACGACAAACATCACTTTCATTTGATGAATTTCAGAAAGAATTGCTCAACTATGAACTCATGGTATAGAGTCATAATTCCACTACAGAATCAGGAGGATTTGCTTTGTTATCTCAACAGAAGAAATACAATTCCAACTCTAATAAGAAGCAATTCTCTAGAGGTCCTTTTAAGCCCAACCAAAGTTTTCGTTCCAAGAAACCTGAGACAACAAAGGAACCTCAATCTGATGCTTCTTCTACAACAAATTCTACTCAACCTCAGTGTCCAATTTATGGCAAACTTGGCCACTTGGCTATTGATTGCTACCATAGAATGGGCTTTGCATATAAGGGTTATCATCCTCCAGCTTAACTTGCTGCCATGGTTGCATCAACCAACAATCTCAACCCTAAAAATAAAATTTGGCTAGTTGATAGTGGTGCCAACAGTCACATAACTTCTGATCTGAACAACCTACACATTAGTGAACCTTATCAAGGTGAAATTGAAGTAGCTTAAGTAATGGCTCAAGTTTGCACATTTCTCATACTGGTACCACCAAACTTCAAACCTCTTCCATGCCTCTATGTTTGAAGAATATTTACATTGCCCCACTATTGCACTAACTTACTTTCTATTCAAAAAAATTTCCAAGATAACAACTGCTGGTTTAAACTATCTACTGATTCATTTGTTGTGAAGGACAACCTCACAGCCAAATTCTTTTACAAGGGCCAAGTAGAAATGATCTTTATCCCATTTCCCTTGCCACATCTCTCAATAAATCAGTCCACAATAAAGTCTATGCCTTCACTGCCCAACTTGGAGTTGCAGCAGACTTATCAACTTGGCATCTGTATTTGGGGCACCCAACTTCTCAAGTAGTCAAAGTCTTAGAGTTTAGGATCATTTCTTTGTAAAAGGTCATGCACACAATGATTCACTTTGTGAACCTTGTTAATTAGCTAAAAGCAAAAAATTAGTTTTTCATATTTCTAGTCAAGTGTCTAAGTGTCCTCTTGAAATAATACACATTGATTTGTGGTGTTCTTCTATCACTTCAATAAGTGGTTGTCGATATTATATAATATTCATTGATGGTTTTTCTCACTTCTCTTGGCTATATCCATTACATACTAAATTAGAGGCTTTCAATTGTTTCCTTAAATTTAAACGATGTGCTGAAAACCTACTCAACACAAAAATCAAATGCTTACAATCTGATGGAGATGGTGAATTCATCTCACGTCAATTTAAGGATTTTCTTCAATCTAATGATATTCTTCATCACATGTAATGCCCTCACACTCCTCAAAAAAATGGGGTTGTTGAGAAGAAACATAGACATGTGACTGAAATTGGATTAGCCATGCTGGCTCATGCTCACATTCCTCTCAATTATTGGGTAGAAGCTTTCAATACAGTTGTTTTTCACATTAATAGACTCCCAACTGCTGTGCTAAATCACATGACTCCATTTCAACTCTTACTTAATAAAACTCCAAACTACTCATTCATCAAAGTCTTTGGCTGCACCTGTTACCCACTACTCAGACCATACAATTTCCACAAACTCCTTTATTGATCCAAAAAATGCATTTTCCTAAGATATAGTTCTAATCACAAGGGATATAAGTGTCTTGATCCTTCCACCAATTGTGTCTATCTCAGCCGACATGTTTTTTTTTATGAGACTCATTTTCCAGCACACTCCTCAAATTCATCTTCTACTCAGCCTCAAGAAAGGAATCATGGCTCGATGCAGGAACCTTCTTCACACAAGTCATCATCAGTTGTCCAGGTAACTACCTTTCCTCCCTTTTCTTCTTCATGTTCCCTTCCCTATACACCTCTTGAATCATCAACCCATGACCCTCAACATCCAGAAGCTGATATCTCACCAATTAGCACTAGCACACCTATCTCTAAACCTCCACATCCAATATCTGGTATTTCTGGTCACCCTCCTTCTCCACCACCCATAGAATAACCATTAAACAACCATCACATGCTTACCCGATCCAAAATAGGTTCCTCTCAACCCAAAACCTTCCCTGACTTCCATCTCTATTACTCCACCAAATACCATTTATGTGCACTTACCTCACAAGTCATTCCTACTGCTCCTTCCACATTTCACCAAGCTGCTAAGGATCCTACCTGGTGTGCAATTATGAGGGAAGAATCTCGAGCATTACAGGTTAATGGCACTTGGTCCTTATGTCCTAGACCAACTCATGGTAATGTCATTCGAAATAAATGGGTTTATAAGGTCAAACAAAAGGTTAATGGTTCAATTGACAGGCTTAAAGCTCGATTGGTAGCAAAAAGATTTCAACAGTTGGATGGTTTGGACTACTTTGAAACTTTTAGTCCTGTTATTAAACTATCTACAATTTGAATTATTTTGGCCCTCGCAGTTCACTTCAATTTGCCTCTAAGACAATTGAATATCTTCAATGCTTTCTTACATAGTCACCTTGAGGAGAAAGTCTTTATGTAGTAACCCCCTGGTTTCATTAATGCATCATTTCCCAACCATGTATGTAGATTACATAAGTCACTCTATGGCCTAAAACAGGCACCTAGAGCTTGGTTTCATCGACTCTCTCAAACTTTACTTCAACTTGGATTTTGTAAATCACATGTTAATTACTCTCTATTTACCTATCACAGATCTGGAGTTCATATATTTATCCTTGTATATGTCGATGATCTAATTGTTACAGGCACTCATCTATTTCTTATCATGAATCTCATTACAAACTTGAAGAAAAAATTTGCCATGAAGGATTTAGGTCCCTTGAATTACTTTCTCGGCGCTCAAGTTGTTAGAGATCAGTCTGGACTCTACCTATCTCAATCCAAATATATTACATATGTGCTTTATAGAGCACACATGGAAGGAGCCAAAACTTGTTCCACCCCCTTAGTTGTAGGTACAAAGCTGTCTTGAAATATTGGTGATCCAATTCAAGATGTTACCACATACAGACAAGTGGTTGGCGCTCTCCAATATTGCACTCTCACCAGACCTGAACTTGCCTTTGTGGTCAGCTAGCTTTGTCAATTTATGCATGCCTCCACTTTCTTACATTGGTCTACAACGAAGCGTGTATTAAGATATATAAAAGGGATACTTCATGACAACCTCTACTTCACCAAAGGCTCCTTACAACTTCAAGCATTTAGTGACTCTGATTGGGAGGTGATGTAATGGATCGTCGATCTACAACTGGCTATGCCGTGTTTCTTGGTTCCTGTTTGATTTCATGCAGTGTCAAAAAGCAACCAGTTGTCTCTAGGTCAATACCGAATCAGAATACAGAGCCATGGCCTTTGCCACTGCCGAATTATCTTGGCTTCAAATGCTTCTTGCTGATCTACAAGTTTCACTCACTTCTCATCCTATTCTTTGGTGTGATAATGTTAGAGTTTTATCACTTGTTACTAACCGAGTATTTCATGCCAGAACCAAACACATTGAAGTTAATTATCATTTCATATGTGAGAAAGTTGCTCAAAAAAACTCAATTCTGCGATATCTGTCCACCTATGTTCAACTGACTGATATATTCACCAAGGGCCTTACATCTTCACGTTTCAATTATCTTCAAGATAAGCTTTCAGTCCGTCAAATCCCTATCAGCTTGAAGGGGGATGTTAAGGATAAAGATGGCATTCAAATTCAAACACGTGATAAAGAGGATAAAGCAGATCAGATAGAGCAAGTTGTTACCAACATATCCTAGTCTGATCATCTCGTTATTATAATCTGTATTTGAATTGTATAGATAAGATTTTTGTAATCATTTCTGATCTCATGTAATTGTCGTTTGTTTTTCATGTCTCTCTATATATTGATCAATACAACAACAGTATCATCAAGTTGCATTTTCATCTTTGCCTTTCTCTTTAATCTTATATATTGATCTTTTAAAAATATTTAAATAACTAGATTTTTTAAAAAATAAAAAAATAAAAAATAAAAATAAAAGTTTATAATATTCGATATAAAAAAGGTGTAGAATTTTCAATAACCCTAGCACCACTTTTAAAGGATTAATAAGCACAAATCCATAACTATATATCCTTCTTGAGAAATACTTTGCATTTTTCATTCCTGCACATCCCCCTCTCTCTCTCTCTCTCTCTCTCTCTCTCTCTCTCTCTCTCTCTCTCTCTCTCTCTCTCTCTCTCTCTCTCTCTCTCTCTCTCTCTCTCTCTCTCTCTATATATATATATATATATATATGATTCTCATCCATTTGCTTAACCTTTCCTTGAGAGAAAACTCATCTATTTCTTTATGTAGTGATGTGGTCGTGATAGTGACGTATCTGTCCATCTTCTTGATTCTAGCTCCATTTATTTCAAGCTTAATTAGAACCCAACAATGAGGGTAGCATCCCTAGTTGGCGAACTCAAGGATTGAACAAGCTAGCGTTGGAAGCATTGCATACTCGATTCCTCACATTTACCATAAGAAAAATGAATATTTGTAACGAATTACTTATAACAAAGATAACTATTTATTGCAAAAATAAACTCATTTTTACAGGAAATAACCATTTTAGCATGGAATGTGAAAGTAATTAAGATAGAGTAAAAAGAGATGTGCACATAACGTGCTTGAGGAAATGTTTGAACTAGAGACAGAGTTCCCAAACGTGTTTTTCATATATTCTAACCCACTGTTCATTACATTACATGGGAGTATTTATACAGATTTCACAAGCGATCAAAGATACAATCAATGGCTCAAATTTGTTCATTTGAATACAAGAAAAATTCCAAAGCTTGGACAAGTGGAGCTTAATTATTGGGTGATGGATTTTAAACGTTGCTTTTTCTTATATGCCTTTGAGCATGCCTTGGACATGTCTATTGTGCTTGCTATTTGTTATAAGGATGTTGGAGCCGACACATTGCTGCTAGTGTGAGTCGACACATTGCCGTGAGTACTACTTGTTGCTAGTATTTCTTCACGAGCACAAGGTGTCTTAATAGGTGTCTCAACAACCCCCTGCGAGTCAAGCGACACCGGCAAGATAGTGAGTCTTGATTGTAGTGAGTCTTGGTGAAGATGTCCGCAATTTAGTCTTTGGTAGATACAAAATAGACCTTCAATGCTTTGGTGGCAACTCGCTCTCTCACAAAGTGATAATTAAGTTCAATGTGCTTTGTGCGAGAGTGTAGCACCGAATTCACCGAGAGGTAGGTTGCTCCTAAATTATCACACCACAAAGCAGGGAGATTAGTAAAAAAAAACTGCCAAGTTCACCAAATAAAATTGTAACCAAAGTACCTCACAAGTGGTATTAGCCACAGCTTTGTATTCGACCTCAGTGGAAGATCTGGAAAAGGTAGGTTATTTTTTGGAGCCCCAAGATATAAGATGTGAACCAAAATACACACAAAATCTACCAGTATATTTGCGATCATCCAAGCAATTGGTCCAATCAGTATCAGAGAAAACAGAAATAGTAAATGATGATGATGATGGTGAAAAATGTAAACCGAAATGGAAAATGAGACGGAGGTAACGCAAAATGCGTTTGACAGCCTGCCAATGAGGAAGTCTAGGACAGTTCATGAATTGACAGACTGTGTAAAGAGAGGTAAAGGAGAGGTACTGAAGACTACCTAACTGCAAAAGAGATGTCAGACTGTGTAAAGGAGAGGTACTGAAGACTACCTACAACACTTCAGTATAGATGAGGATCTTCAAAGGAAGATCTATCTAAGTTAGTAACTTTAGCCGAGGTGGACATAGGAGTCGAAAATGTCTTAGAGTTATGCATGTTTGTTTTCCTAAGTAGATCAGTGATGTACTTAGTTTGAGACATGAATAGCCCTTGAGGATTTTCTACCATTTCTATTCTAAAAAAATAATGTAAGTTGCCTAGGTCTTTAATAGGAAAGGACTCATGCAGAGAGGAAATAAAACTAGAAATTAAAGCACTGCTAGATCCAGTAACAACAATATCATCCACATAAATAGAACCAACATGATTTGAGAAGCGAAATAAAGAAGAATCTAACTTTGATGTAGTCAAACCAAGAGTGAGTAATTTAGTGCTTAATTTCAAAAACCAAGCCCTAGGTGCTTGTTTGAGACTATAGAGGGACTTACGTAGCTTGCAAGTGTGAGATTAATAGTAAGGATTCGCAAAGCCTGGTGGTTGATGCATATACATCTCCTCCAAATCACCATGCAAGAAGGCATTTTGAATATCCAACTGATGTAGGGGCTAAGATGAACACACGACGATGGAAAGAAGCACACGGATGGTAACCGGTTTAATAACCGGGCTGAATGTTTCAATAAAGTCGACTCCAGCCTGCTGATGAAATCTTTTGGCGACCAAGTGAGTTTTATGGCACTCAAGGGTTCCATTAGCAAGGCGTTTGGTTTTGAGAACCCACTTTAAGTCAAGAATGTTGAGATTTTCAGAGTAGGGAATGAGGTCCCATGTGTGATTGTGAAGCAAAGCTTCAAATTCGGAAGCCATGGCGGCTCTCCACGTAGGGTACTTGGAAGCTTCCATAAAATATGTGGGTTCATTTGATATTTCGGATGAGTTGGAGAGGGTGAGGTGGGCAGATGGTTTGGGCCACGAGGTAGTTCCATCTAAGCAGTGGAGAGGGTGGTGAATACTGTTGTGAGATCGGGTAAGCATAGGGTAAAAATAGGTGATGGGGGCTGCAAGATTGGAGTTGGACGAAATGTTGGAGGCAAGTTCATGAGGTGAGCACATCGAGAGGGATCGAATTAGATTTGGAGATGAAGATGACCAAATTGGGGCTGAGGCTTGGGTTCGGTTTGGGTCATTTAGGTGTGGATTGGGTGAGTTAAGGTTTAAGAGAGATGGGGCAGGAGAATTTGAGCATGAGACAAGCTGTGAAGATGCAAACCCATCGGGCAACGAATGAGTGTAATGGGGTAAGAGAGACTGAATTGAGATCAGAGTATTGGGGAGAAGTGAATTTAACAGGGGCATGGGTAATAAGGCCGAAGAGGAGTTTTGTTGTCGGGAAGGGGGTTTGGCATTGACAGAGAAGAAATTTTGGGCATAGGAAAAAATAATCTCATAAAATTGAACATCTCGAGAGGTATACGTGCGGCCAGTGGGTCGATGATAGCAAAGATATCCTTTATGGTCCAGGCTATAACTAAAAAAAAACAACGCTTAAAGAGGTAGTATAATTTGTGTCTATTGAATGGCCTCAAATTGGGCCAACGAAGACACCCAAAAGTCTGAAAGAAAGTGTAATCAGGAGTTTTAAAAAAAGTTTTTGATAAGGAGATTGATTTTGAAGTGTGGAAGTAGGCATCCGGTTTATTAAAAAAACTGCTGTTAAAAAGGCATCGGCCCAAAATTTTTGTGGAACACAAGCATAGGCTAAAAGAGATAGACCAATTTCTACAATGTGACGATGTCTCTTTTCAACCCTGCCATTTTGAGCATGTGAATAGGGATACGTCACACGATGATTTATGCCATGATTTTGAAAGAACTTTTGTAAGGCCCAAATTTCCCCACCTCTATCGGTTTGTACTGAGGCAATATTCATGGAAAAAAAATTAGCGACAAATTCATGATAAGCCACAAAAATGGAAGATATATCGGAGTTTGCTTGTAATGAAAACAACCTAATGTATTTAAAATAATCATCCATTATAGATAAGTAGTAACGACATCCAATGGAGGAGGGCACAGGTGCCCGTCCCCATACATCCAAAAACAAAAGACTAAAGAGTTTAGTAGACTTAGAGAGAGTGAGAGGATGGGGAAGAGAGTGAGATTTGGAATGGGGATAAGTGAGACAAGGGATCATACGGCTAGAAGGGGTAACGGGTAAATGAAAATGTTTAATGGTAAAGTTGATGGTGCCAAAGTTGAGGTAGCCAAGACGAGAGTGCCAAACTTGAGAAGAAGTACGCTCACCAATCATAGCCTGAGGAACCAAAGTTATTTGGGTCGAGACATCAGTAGGCAATTCATAGAGTCCATTCCTAACATGGCCCTGGAGTAGAGGTGCACGAGTGCGTAAATCCTTCACAAAAAAATAATTAGAGTAAAACTCAAAAAACACAGAATTATCAAGATAAAATTGACGCACAGACATTAAATTTCGAGTAATAGAAGGAACATGAAGCAATTTATGAAGTAAAAATTTGCCTTTGAGCAAGTGAAGATGAGTTGAACCAACATTTTGAATGAGGAGAGTTGAGCCATCGCCGATGCTAACTTGGTCGAAGCCTTGGTATGATGCAGCATCTAAGCTGAGGTTGGCAAAGTCTGCCATAAAATGGTTCGTTGCAGCTGTATCTGGAAACCATGGACTCGGGTTGGGGTTGTTTGGAGGCACAACGGTATAATAGGCAGTAAAAGAAATAGGGGGAGGAGCTGGATAACCATGGCTAAAACAATAGTGGCAAATCACAACTATGTGACCAGGCTTTTGACAAACCTGACACACAGGTCTACCATTAGGATAGGTGTTAAAGCGTCCATGAGAGCCACCATGACTACGGCAACCTCGTGGGAAGCTTCCTCAACCTTGGGAGTGGTTTGTATTGGACTCATTAAAAAGAGATTGTCAAGAGGCAGTATTGGCTGTGAGAGATGTGCTCGAGAGCAGAGAGGTATGTTGGTGAGCAAGTTTGGATTCATGATTCAAGAGGTAACTGAACACTTGAAGGGATGGTGAGAGGATCAGGTTGCGTGGTTAAAGAGGAAACTAGTGATTCATAGTCATTGTCAAGTCTTGCTAAAAGATAAATCACGAACTCAGATGATGAGAGGGGTTGCCCAACAGCACCCAAGGTTGCAAAAAGTGAGGTAGCTTTGTTAAAATAAGTAGTGATTGACTCAGATCCTTTTTTCAATGTGGCAAGTTGGAACTGAGTTTGCATTATATGGGCAGCGGACTAACCTGAAAACATTGTTTAGAGGGTAGATCAGACTTCAAGTGAAGTGGAACAGTTTAAAACTTGAGCCAAGATTGTGTATGATAAGGAAACATTAATGGCAGATACAATGAGTTGATCTTGCAACACCCAGTTCGTATACTATGGGTTTGGCAAGTCATCAATAGTGGGGGGAGGTTGAGGAATCGGTCCATCAATATATCCGAACAAGAGGTGCCCCTTGAGGAAAGGCACTATTTGGGCCTTCCACAATAGGTAGTTTTCGATAGTCAACTTAATGGTCACGAAATGAGAGGAAGATGTGAGAATGGTGAGAGGAATAGAGGAAGGAGGAGACAAGTTGGAGATGTCAGAATCGTCTGGGTTAGCCATAAAAGGAATGTTTTAAAAAAAATGAGTTGTTTTCGAAACGGAAGATGAACGAGTTTTTTTTTTTTTTTTTGAAAAAGAAATTTTGAATGTGTTTGTTGGATTGAAGATGAGCAGACGTTGGTCTTAAAATGGCTCTGAAACCATATGAAAGTAATTAAAACAGAATAAGAAGAGACGTGCACATAATGTGCTTGAGGAAATGTCTGAACTAGAGATAGAGTTCTGGAACGTGTTTTTCATATATTCCAACCCATTATTCATTACATTACAAGGTAGTATTTATATAGTTTTCACAAGAGATCAAAGATACAATCAATGGCTCAAATTTGTTCATTTGAATATAAGGAAAATTCTAAAGCTTGGACAGGTGGAGCTTGCTTATTGGGTGATGAATTTTAAACGTTGCTTTTTCTAATATGCCTTTGAGCATGCCTTGGAAGTGTTTGTTGTGCCTACTGTTTGTTGTAAGGATGTTGGACCCGACATATTGTTGTTGGTGTGAGTCAACACAATGCCGTGAGTACTACTTGCTACTGGTGTTTCTTCATAAGCATAATGTGTCTCAACAGGTGTCTCAACGTGGAATACCTGACCACGGATAACTAATTTTCTTGTAGTGATATTTCTTACTTATTTCGGAAACCGATTTGGTAACAAGTCTAAGATTTTTAGAAAACTCCACACACGTGAGGCCGAGAAGGAAAGCTTCATCGTTGAATACATTCTTGTGGACTTCCTTGAGAGAGATAGACTCGTTGCGGAGGCGGACAATGTTCTTGTCCAAGAGGGATTGCTATAGATGAAGGAAGAAAGCTAAAGCTGGATTTAGTTTCCAAACTTTTATCAGTGTAGTCTACGTTAAATTCATTTAACCATCTAAACACATCAATTTGACCCAGTTGAAGAGAACTCATGAATTCTCTCAACTGTAAATACTACAGATGATAGGACAAGATACTGACATTTTATTTTATCAGTTTTCGATCAAGCGTTTAACATATATAAATTTTTAATTATTTTTACCGTCATCTCTCACTCAATCACTGTCAGTCAATGCCTACATGTGGGGGCCAAATTTTTGGGCATTTACACATATATACACTATTATTTTTTAATTTGAGTCCCATAATTTTTTTTTTTAAATGTATATATATGTGTATATGGCATAGATCAATAATTTTTGGAATACTTAGACAAATAGCATTTTTCTATACAAGTGTATATGGCAAAGATCAATAATTTAAGAAAAAAAAGTCTAAGAAGGAGGAAAGGAATGTGAAGTATAGAGTCTGCCAAGCTGTGAGTTGTCATAGTTATTAAATTAAGAATAATGATACACTTACTATTTATTTTATTACTCTTCTACTATTTTTTTTAATATTTTCTTTTTACTTAATAGTTAAGAAATTAATTATTAGCAAAATTTTAATTTTTAAATTTTTTTAATAATTAATGATGTTAAAAAATATTTAAAAGAAAATAAAAATAAAAAAATAAACTAATAATAATAAACAAATAATAAATTAATAATAATATATCATGACTCTTAAATTAATTGCGTTGCCGCTCGGAGCATCGATATCTGCCTACCTACTACCTAGTTAGCTATATATCGCCATTAAATTTCTGGGCTTAACTTAATGAAGAACTCACGAGTTGTCATAATCCATAAATAAATGAGATCGCTAGCCAGCTAGCTGGTGCAACTTGAATTATGAAGCTATAGACGTCCATCATATGACATCATATCTAGCTCCGGGTTGAAAGTTTGAAACTACGTCATCTAATTCCATAAGGAAAATGATAAATTTATAATATTTTATATAATATAGGTTGTAAAATAGAAATATTTTTATAAAATAATATTAATTTTATAAAATAATTTATAAAAATATTCTTACTTTATAACTTATATTATATAAATATTATACAATATATTATATGTGTATCATTTTCCATTCCATTTATGACCTAACTAATTTGTAAAACCGATTTATTTTTTCTTTTTAATTTCGGTCCAATAAATAAATACTTACTAGTATCTTTAGTGTGTAATAAATTATATTAGGTGCTTAATAAGATACTAGATAAAAATAACGTGCAAAACACGTTTATCAAAATAATTAAATAAAAATAATAAGATAGTCTAATAAATAAATATAACCTATATTTTTATCAAATTTGTTTGAGATAATTTTGATTGAAATTTTAATAAAAGATTCGTTCAAAATATTATATTTTTATAATTTTAAGACGATGATATAATATTTGCGTCATTTTACAC